>CM076575.1:876975193-877214085 GCA_034641835.2 Pinus albicaulis | reverse complement strand
TGTGGGCGCGATGTGCAATGGTGCAATCGCGTGCAAAACAAATAACATATGTTGCAGCACCTTATAGGAAAACATAAACGGTTGTGAACAGTTTCGGCCTCCAACGCTAGCTTCGCTTCCTTGACTATTTTCTTTGGCTCTTTGATGACTTTGGCGTGCAAATGAAGTTTTGCATTTGGAAAGATCTTATATATACAAAAGATTTTGATTTTTGATTTGGAAAACCCACTTTGTAAAGTCTGAAAACTTTGGCACTTTTCAATTAAACTCTGTTTTTGTTTCCTTTGTGATTTTTGAGCTGAGTGATGAAATTCTTGTCTGTCTTTGCAGGGATAGTTGGCATGGGATTTTAGCAAAGGTGACCAGGGCTACGCATGGAGTACTTACAACTAAAAAAACTTTGAAATTACACTGCATTTATTACAAAAGGATAAAATAGACAATTTTTCTTCAAAACAGAGTTTTGAAGAAAAATCATTATCAAGCATTATGATGATGAAAATTTTTGCGATGAAAACCTATTTCGAACCTCCCTCATGTCCCTACTGAAATTATTAGTCATTTTGAATACTAAATTAACAAAATCCTAGACCTAATGAGACTAAAACCCTAAAATGACTCTTGGCTAACCAAGAGACCAAACATGACTGCAAGTGACTGTAAATGATTTTGATGAACAAACATGGACCAGTAGGTACATGACATGAGAGATATGAGTGACAAGACCCTACCGTCAGATGATCCATGCTCCTAATGGAATGCAGCTGATTGAACTGAGTGAAACACCTAAAATGAAATGCAACAAGAGAAATTTGATCTCTAACGGAGGGATGAAGATACCGACTCTAACAGGTTTAATGGTATTTTTTTATATATATTTATCTTATTTAAATTTATAATGTTTTTCAAATATAATAATATTTCTTATTGAATAGTAAAATTGTAAAAAGTCTTTTTTTATAATTAAATTTACAATAGTGCAACCACATAATTATATAAATTAAATGATTAGTAAATATAGATGAGCATATAAACATTAACGCATATTTTAAATTATTAAAATTAAAAATTATCATAAAACTAATTATAATTACATCCTCATTATTATATAAAGTAAATATATATACATTTGAAAAACCACTCAACAATACTCTTATTCATGGAGATTCATTCTCATTTTATCATGAAGATTTTCAATTTGTAGATAGTCTTTGTTACAATACCATGGGCTATCAATACCACATGGCCAAAAAAACATAACTTATTTCATATATAACACTTTTTCATATAATATTTTTGTAATTAATCAATTTAATTAAACTAGCAAAGAGCATAACTATTTTGGAGATTAAATTATCATCATTCACTTAATAAATATTAATAATTAATAAAAAATAAATATACCTATCAATATAACATAATTATTTGTACTTTAATTATAAATATTTACTTATTTAATAAAACTTAAAATTATTACTTCTTTATTTTAATAACAAAATATATTTACCAACTAGCACTTGCACCACATGTTGCCAAGGAAACTCCTTAAGAAGATAGCATAGGAAACACTTGCATAAAACAAAGAAGTAAAAATTTAGTTGATGTTGTTGATTCAAAAAAGTTAGATGATGAGCTTCCTTCAAAGGTAGATCATCTAGTTTTCTTAAAGAATCATTATCTTGCAGATGAAAAACTGCCAAGCAACGTAATAAGAATGATTCATGGAAAATGGAGAGGCGTTTGGTTGAACATATGCAACCACTAAGATGTCATGTTGTCTACTCGGACTACTACATGGTTTTTGCAGGATGTATGGAGTTCAAGATCAACTACATAATGAAGTTTGGTCACCAGAGACATAATTTAAGTTGGAAGATGGGCTTCTGTCAAAGGAAGGGTGAGGAAACAAAAGACCTCTACCCTCGTTGTTTTCATACAAAAAATCATATATTTTGGATGGTACGTTGAAATAAAGGATCTACAACACTCGAGAGTAGCTCTGTAGCATAGATTGACCAACATCTTGTACAACCAATGACGAAAACAATCAGATTTGGTTCAAAATCTATAATAAATATTATTTGTAATTATTTCCTAAAATATTGGTGGCATGATTACCTTGTTATACTAAATATTTTTCATATCCAATATTGTCTTTGGAATGTGAGGGTATCTCTGTTTAAGTATGTAAATACCCCAGTAACTTGCAGGGAAATGCATGGAGCTAGGAAATTTTTTCAACATTTACCAATGTGTAACTTTCTAAATTAATTTCTATATTCTCTCATTAACCATTTGAATAACCATCATCATCACCTGGAGAAATATTTAGTAAAAAAAATATTGAGTTACACAACCATTAACTGCCATTGTTGTAGCATATTAACATAAATTTGCTGCTATAACTATGGATCGATTCCATGATCATTTTATGTCAACTAGTAAATCACATAATTGATAATATAAGCACCACATTATGAAATAAATTTACATCATGAAAATGACACAATGAAAATGTTAACACTCATTAATTTATTAAGGTTAAAGAAAGAACTCACCGAGGTAACCACAAACCGACTTTCGAGATCAGGATCTAGCCTTCCTAATACTCAGAGAGGGCTCTCTTTTTATGATTTAACTTTATTTTTTTTTAGTTGATTTTAGGCTAGTTATGTAAGTTTGATTGGTTTTGTTTTTTATTTGGTTTGGTGGTGGAATTACTGATTCATATGGATAGATGCAAGTCTGTTTTCCGTTGGGCTATGGAGTCAATGTATCAAGCAATAGGGCATAATAAAGTTCTAAAGGAAGTGTTCAAAGGGAAAGGTAGCTGAGTAAATTCAGATCTTTAGGCTGGATGGTGTGATGATTCCAATCGGGATCAAGGAGAAATTAAGGGTTCCTTAAACCAGATAATGAATGAAATGACAGAGGTCAATCGAAACTACGGAGCGATGAATAATTCCCTAATTTGGATCTCAGAAGAAAACATGAAAATGAATAACAGTTCAAGACAGAGTGTATTTAAAAAAGTTTCGAAATATAATTCCTGTTATATCATTTAAATTGGAAAACATGCAAGTATGTGAAAAACTCAAGAGAATAACAAAGAACAATTTAAAGTACTTCACTTAAGTGGCTCAACACATGAATCTTGTAAGGTAATTCCTTTATTACTCAATCCAGTTTGTTGACTTGAAAATGGTACAATAAACCCTCAAGTTTCAGATGAATACAATTATAGAAGTGTTTAGCAATCCACACATAATAAATACTTCAAATGATATGTTACCACTCAACAATTTCTCAAGGTTAAAGAAAGAACTCACCGAGGTAACCACAAACCTACTTTTGAAATCATGATCTAGCCAATTCTTAGAGAGGGCTCTCCCTTTATAATTTAAATTTGTTGTTTTTTAGTTGATTTTAGGCTAGTTATGTAAGCTTGATTGCTTTTGGTTTTGATTTCATTTGATGGTGGAATTACTGATTCAGATCGATAGATGCAGGTTTGTTTTCTATTGGGCTATGGAGTTACTGTATCAAGAAACAAGGTAGAATCATGTTCTAAAGGAAGTGTTCACAGGGAAAGGTAGGTGAGTAAATTTATATCTTAGGATGGATGGTAGAATGTTTCCAATCCGAATCAAGGAGAAATTGAGGGTTCCTCAAACCGGATAATGAAGGAAATGACAGAGGTCAATCGAAACTAGGGAGCAATAAAGAATTCCCTAATTTGGGTATCAGAAGAAAACATGAAAATGAATAACATTTCTAGACAAAGTGTATTTAAACAAGTTATGAAATATAATTCCCGTTATATCATTTAAATTTGAAACATGCAAGTATGTGAAAAAATCAAGAGAATAACAAAGGAAAATTCAAAGTACTTCACCGAAGTGGCTCAACACATCAATCCTCTAATATAATGCCTTTATTACTCAATCCAGTGTGTTGACTTGAAAATGGTACAATAAACCATCAGGTTTCAGATCAATACAACTATAGAAGTGTTTAGAAATCCACACACAATACTTCGAATTATGAATTATTTATACAAAAATTAATACTAAATATATTGTTTAACTAATCAAGATTTATTCTAGGAAATAAAATATCTAAATGCTAAAAGGTAGTGACACCTTTTAACTGATTGAAAGTTGTCCCTATTTAACTTGATTGTTGTTATCTGTTGGTTTCTCTCATGCTAACTTGTCTCTCACGCTGTCTTATTCCATCTGACTTTGTATTTTAACTCTTCTTTTGATCTTTAAACTTCGTATTTGATTTTACCTGATTTGTTGTGATTGTGAATTATTTTTTAACTTTATTGCTTGCCCTATCTGCTAACTGTTTTACTTTTAACCTGAAAATTATTTTCACCTTATTTTACTTTTACCACGGTAAACTTCATCATCTAAATCTTTATTTTCATCCTGTTGTTGTAAATTTCATCTTCGAATAACTTTCACTGTTATTGATGTGAAAGTTTTCATCTCTGTTTAGTAATTACCGCCTTTGTGTAAATTTTTTCTTTCCGCTCTGTTACTGTACGTAATATTCTGTTTGAATAAAGCTTTTGAATTCATATCCAGAGAAACTGGAGCAAACATGTAATTAACTAGTATTAAAACTTTTTTCCAGGCCTTGTCTGATCATCTACAAAATAAAAAACAATAATTAATGAAAACCCGGTTTGCAGGGATTTCAAATGGGCTTCTGGAACTGAGAAATCTGTGGATTGAGTTCAAAATTTGGAGGTTTTGACTTTGTAAGGAAATGGATTTTAGTTAAATTTGCAGTGCTGATTTTTGGATTTTTCTTGTAAGTCTGTAGAGGGGGGTAAACAAATAGAGTAGTCGGGATTTCGTATGGTGAAAATTATGTTTATCACAGAGCGGTCTATCACACAATGCAGGAGGTGAACTGGTAGTTTTAGCAAGGCACAGGGTGGTTAGGCTGTTTAATGCACAGTCTATCGTAAGATGGTTTTCTTCTCGGCGCAGGAGACCAGTGGTTTATCACACAGGTTAAAGGGGTTTGGAAATTTTCAATTGGGGAGTGCGATAGCACATGAGAGTCCCATGTGGTAAGGGAATGTGGTGCGAAAAACACACCTTTCACAATTTTATGAGGTTTTAAACTTCATATTGTCGTGGGATGTGCAAATGATGTAGGCCGTTGGATATAAATAGTGGAGAACGGATGGTGGATGAGTTATGCGAGGTTCAAGAGGTGGGACCCGAGATTGTTTGTGCAATGGGCTATATAAAGTGGTTCGGGACTATTATATGAAGCAAGAGTTAATATAATATATACTTTGCGAATATATATAATATGGGGATATCAAATGGGTTAATATGGTAGAAAATATAGGTTAAAATGTTAAAGGGGGTGTGGAAAATATGATAGCGAGATTTGAAATATGTATTAGGCAGAAGTATAAATAACATTGGGGAGTAATATGTGGCGATGTTAGTAATACATTAGAAAATAGGTTAAAGTATCCGGAAAAGGTTTATGTAGTGGGAAATGGGTTTTTAGCTAGGGATAGGGTTTTAAGGAAGGGGAAAGGATTAGAATTAGGAGGAATGACTTATAAATGGTAAAAAAGGGATAAGGAAACAAATTTTTAAAAGGGGAAATGTTAGAAAGACATGATGATTGAGAGATGAACCAATTGATGCTTTCCAATACTTTGTAAAAGTAATCTAACTACCCTTCTTTTATCCTAACATTTTATTTCTTTGATTGGGTGCATTTGAGCTTGCTGAACCATTTATCTTCTTTTAAATAAGTAAACTACTATACTTATAACTTTATGACTTCCAATGGCTTAGATTAAATTGATGATATCATTATTATTCTTTACCTAACTACTGATCTGCCACGATTAGATGGTTTGGCAAGATCTTTATTCTCTAACTATCAACATGAAATTTAAAGCATGAATAATCAAGATTAAACTATATGATTATAATGAATTATGGCATTTTGGACACACTCCACACAATTTTATTTGCATAAATTAAACTAAAAGGAGTGGAATTTGACCGTGCAACAATTTCATGATCTATTTTCATGGGGTTCATATTCAATATTGTTTCTTTTTTTCCTTTGATTGTTCTTTTTGGAACTACCCTCTTTTCATTTTTTAAATATGGGAAAACATTTCCAGAATGCAAAGGTATGTACAATATTTCAAATTTTTAACGGAGCCAATTCAAAATTATGAACCCTTTTATTATAGGACCCTAAAAACGGCTTCACTTGGGGATGGAATTTCCTTGTGAGATGTCAAGAACACTTTCGACTAGTAGCTTGATCCATTGGGCCAATCGCAAGCTTGGACATGCTTTGTTATAAAAATCTCCGTGACTAAAAATATTTAACTAAAATCAAAACCTTTTCTGCAAACTGAAATCTGATATGAAAGTAAAAGGTGTTGCAACCTTCAAAACAAACTACTAGATCATCAATACTTTTTAGGGTATTCCCCTTGGCTTTAAATCTTAATGAATTTTTTCAACACTTGCTAAAAACTGAAAATTGAAATAAACTTGCTACTAAAAACTGAATTTAATCAAAATGAAATTCTACCTACTTACTCTAATCAGCTGTCCAACTGCTGGTTAGGTAAAATGAAATAGCCAATGCAACCATTAAAGCATTATATATATTGATGTATTTGGTTGCATTTTCTTGTTTATGATCAAAACTGTAGTTCTGCAACCCATTAGAAACTTGTCAAGGAATGTAAGTTTGATAAGGAAATACTCAATTTCCTTTATTGACTCTATAAACTGTACAAAAGGATCTTCAAATGCATATGTACAAATGTTCAACTGATCCAAGTAACTGTAGATCTATTCTGGATGGCCTCCTGCCTTGAAACTAAACTGTCATTTTAACCTTTATTTCCTTGTAAAATCAACTTATTATTGTCCTCAGATAATTATATATTTTTAGATAGGTTTTGTGATGATATTCTTATTGATAAAAATGTTTGTTTGATGAAACCTTTATCATCTTGATTTTGAAGCTCATAGTTAAATAAAGGAGAAAAGTTTTTTTTGCATTCATAATCCAACACATCATCTATTGGATCATGGAAAACTTGAAAGGATTGCTACAACCTATTACATATAGGTTTGAATGGAACTTCATAGCTTTTGGTAGGCTTCTCCTCCTTTTCTTTTGAGATATTATACCAAATTTATTTTAACAATTGAAATGATTCAAAAAATAAAAGTATAGAACTCTCCCATGTCATTTGATCAGGTGTTTTAATGGAATTTGATAATTGCAATTGTGAAACTAAAGAATCATGATCAAGAATTTCATTTTCTTCTTTTTTGTCGATAATAATACCTAAAGGCTTCTATTTTTTTATTGATTTAAAATTTTCTTTGATGAATTGAAAATAAGGAAAACAAAGAAGCAAAGATCCTTCACTTATTTCCTTATTTTCTAAACTTGTTTCTTCATTCTCCTAACTGATCTATATTGGCTGATCACGGTTTTCAAGTCGTTGAAACTAAAATTCCTCATCCTTCAAACTAGCTACTAATTTCTCATTAAAATTAGTTTGAGTTTGAAGAACATAATTATGATCATAATGATCATATTTAGGCCAATCATTAAAAGAAGAAATGTCATCAATCATACACATTAGATCAGCAGATTGCTCTTCTACATATTGATATGTAAATCCATTTTCTAGTCTATGGTAATTAGAATTTGCCTGAAAATGTTTATGGCCTGCAACATCTTCTTTTTCTGCACTCAATGGGTCATAGTGAATTTCAACAAAAAATCTGTCTTTCATGGTGATCTTCTGTATCATTTTCTCTAGTTTTTCTTACCAAAATGTCGAGTTTTACTTCTGTAATGTTGTTATTCTCTTCTTCTGCTTTCAAAAATTCCCTTCTGATCAACAGATTAACTTCTACATCTACTACAATGTTCTGCATCTGTTCAAGTGTTGAGGGATTTCTTTCTCTTAGCTTAAATTCTATTTCTGGATCATATGATTTTGGATAATGCAAGAGAGCTGAATCATGAGGAGGTCTAATATTTCATGGCATTGAATAAAAAACTTGATTAAATCTGTCAGAAAATTGTGGTATTGTCTCATTTGGATGTCTTTTCAATTGATTATATTCTTCTATGATCACAAAAAGATTTACTTTGATTATCCATCTATCAAGGAAAAATTTGACAAACTGCTGGAAATTTGAGATGCTTGCAATCGGCAGATTTTTGAACCAACTCTTTACTTTACTTTTCATAGAAAGAGAAAAAAAACTGATTCTAACATCATCTTCATCAATCTCAAATAGGTCTAGATATTCTCAAAACCTTGAATATGTTTTTCTGCAGTTATTTTATGATTCTCTCCATCAAACTTAGGGAGATATTTGTAATATTTATCAGGGAAATCATGGAGTATAAGAGGTAAGATGAGGGGCTTATATCTATCAGGAACTTTACAAGGTATCGGAATATGTATAGGGATTGTAAGATCTATCTTAATTACTTGGGGCTTATCAATTAGAAGATGATCATTATAAGTTTCTGAAGAAAGCAACTGAAATGGATAAGGAGATTTTATATTTACAATTTATAAAGGAAAATAATCAAATATTAGTCTAAGATCATTACTAAAATACAATATACATTGAAAAACCTTCTTTATAAGAAATAACATAATGTTTTGGATTAAGATCCAAGTTGAAAACTTGATATTGCCATGATGTTCTTCCAGGTTCATTTCTCCAATGGAGTCTTGGATTTGATTGTGAAATTGATTTGGAGTTGGAGTCGCGAGGTGGATGATTTTAACCTTTGTATGGCTGATCACTGTCCACCAACATAGATCAGATCTAATTCTTGTGTTATATTTATATAGAACAAGCTCTTGCCCAGTGGAGTCGCTAATATGTTATCACTGAGTAATTTCTCAAGGTTAAGGAAAGAACTCACCAAGGTAACCACAAGACTACTTTTGAGATCAGGATCTAGCCTTCATAATTCTCAAATAGAGCTCTCTCTTTATGATTTAACTTTATTTTTTTTAGTTGATTTTAGGCTAGTTAAGTAAATTTTATTGGTTTTGGTTTTGATTTGGTTTGGTGGTGGAATTATCAATTAAGATGGATAGATGCAAGTCTGTTTTCCATTGGGCTAAGGAGTCAATGTATCAAGCAACATGGCAGAATAATGTTCTAAAGGTAGTGTTCACAGGGCAAGGTAGCTAAGTAAACATAGATCTTTAGGCTGGATGGTGAAATCATTCCAATCGGGATCAAGGAGAAATTAAAGGTTCCTCAAACCGGATAATGAAGGAAATTACAGAGGTCAATCAAAACTAGGGAGCAATGAAGAATTCCCTAATCTGGATATCAGTAGAAAACATAAAAATGAATAACAATTCAAGATAGAGTGTATTTAAACAAGTTCTAAAATATAATTCCTATTATATCATTTAAATTGGAAAACATGCAAGTATGTGAAAACTAAAGAGAATAAAAAAGAGCAATTGAAAGTGCTTCACTGAAGTGGCTTAACACACGAATCGTGTAATATAATGCCTTTATTACTCAATCTAGTTTTTTGTCTTGAAAATGGTACAATAAACCCTCGGTTTTCAGATCAATCAAACTATAGAATTGTTTAGTAGTCCACGCACACTTAAAACTTCTAATTATGAAGTATATATACAAAACTTAATACTAAATATCATGTTTAACTAATCAGGATTTATTCTAGGAAATAAAATATCTAAAGCCTAAAAGGTAGTGACACCTTTCAAGTTATTGAAAGGTGTACCTATTTTACCTGATTCTTGTTATCTGTTGGTTTCTCTCATGCTAACTTGTCTCTCATGTTGTCTTCTTCCATCTGAATTTTTCTTTTAACTTTTCTTTTGATCTTTAAATCTGCCTTTTCTTTTACCTGATTTGTTGTCATTGTGAATTCTTATTAACTTTATTGCTTGTCCTGTCTGCTAACTATTTTACTTTTAACCTGAGAGCTTGTTTCACCTGATTTTACTTTTAACACATTAAACTTCATCATCTGAATCTTTATTTTCATCCTGCTGTTGTAAATTTCATCTTTGAATAAATTTCACTGTTACTGATGTGAAAGTTTTCATCTCTGTTTAGTAATTACTGCCTTTGTGTAAATGATTTCCTTATACTCTATTATTGCATGTAATATTATGATTGAATAAATATTTTGAATTCATATCCAGAGAATCCGGAGCAAACAGGTAATTATCTAGTGTTAAAACTGCTTGTCCAGTGCTTGTCTGATCATCTACAAAAATAAAAACAATAATTAATGAAAATTGGGTTTGCAGGGATTTCGAATGGGCTTCTGGAGCTGGGAAATATGTGGATTGAGTTCAAAATTTAGAGGTTTTAATTTTGTGAGGAAATGGATTTTAATTCAACTTATAGTGGTGCTTTTTAGCTTTTTCCTATAAGTCTGCAGAGGTGGGTAAACAAACACAGTTGTCAGGATTTCGTATGGGGAAAATTGTGTTTATTACGCAATGGTCTATCGCACAATGCAGGAGGTGAACCGATGGTTTTAGGAAGGCGCAAGGGTGTTAGGCTGTTTAATGCATAGTCTATCGTAGGTTTGTTTTCTTCTCGACGCAGGAGACTGGTGGTTTATCACACAGGTTAAAGTGGTTTCACAATTTTGGGTTGGGGAGTGCGATAGCACATGAGAGTGCCGTGTAGAAGGGGAATGGGGTGCGAAAACCACCCATTTTAGAATCTGATGAGGTTTTAAACTTCATACGGTCAGGGGATGCGAAAAGGATGTAGGCCATTGGATATAAATAAGGGAGAATAGACAGTCAGATGAGTTATGCGAGGTTCAAGAGGTGGGACTCAGGATTTTATGTGCGATGGGGTATATAAAGTGGCCAGGACTATTATATGAAGTGAGATTTAATATAATATATACTTTGGGAATATATATAAAATGGGGATATTAAATGGGCTAATGTGATAGAAACTATAGGTTAAAATATTAAAGGGGGTGTGGGAAAATATGATAGTGATATTTGAAATATGTATTAGGAAGAATTTTAAAACAACATTGGGGAGTAATATGTGGTGATGTTATTAATACATTAGAGAATAGTTTAAAATATTGGGAAAAGGTTTATGTAGTGGGAAATGGGTGTTTAGCTAGGAAGAGGGTTTTAAGGAAGGGGAAAGGGTTAGAATTAGGAGGAATGACTTCTAAATGGGAAAAAAGGGATAAGGAAAGGGATTTTTACAAGGGGAAATGTTAGAAAGAAATGATGATTGAGAGATGAACCAGCTGATGCTTTCCAATGCTTTGTAAAAGTAATCCAACTACACTTCTTTTATCCTAACATTTTACTTCCTTGATTGGGCGCATTTGAGCTTGCTGACACTTTTATCTTCTTTTAAATAAGTAAACTGCTCTACTTCTAACCTTATGAATTTCAATGGCTTAGATTAAACTGATGAGCTCATTACTATTCTCAACCTAGCTATGGATTTGCCAAGATTAGATGGTTTGGCCAGATATTTATTCTCTATCTATGAGCATGAAATTTAAAGCATGAATAATCAAGGTTAAAATGTATGATTATCATGAATTGTTGCATTTTAGACACATTGAACATAATTTTATTTGCATAAAGTAAACTAAAAGGAGTGGCATTTAAACATGCAACACTTTTATGATCTATTTTGGTGGGGTTCATATTTAATATTCTTTTTTTATCTTTGTTATTTTTGTCCTTTGATTATTCTTTTAGGACCTACCCTCTTTTAATTTTTTAAATATGGGAAAAAATTTGCAGAAAGAAAAGGTATGTACAATATTTCAAATTTTTAATAGAGTCAATTCAAAATTATGAACCTTATCATTATAGGACCCTAACAGTGGCTTCACTTGGGGATGGCATTTCCTTGTGAGATGTCAAGAACACCATCGACTAGTAGCCAGATCCATTGGGCCAATCCCAAGCCTGCACATGCTTTTTTATAAAAGTCTCTGTGATTGAAAAATTTGAATTGAAATCATAACCTTTTCTACAAATTGAAATCTGAAGGTGCTACAACCTTCAAACCAAAAAACTAGATTATCAATAATTTTAGGGTATTCTCCTTAACTTTAAATCTTAATGATTTTTTTCAACACTTGCTAAAAACTGAAAACTGAAATAAACTTGTTGTTGAAAACAAAATTTAATCAAACTGAAATTCTACCTACTTACTCTAATCAGCTGTCCAATTGTTGGTTAGGTAAAATGAAAAAGCCAATGCAAACATTCAAGCATTATATATATTGATTTATTTGGTTGAATTTTCTTGTTTATGATCAAAACTGTGGTTCTGCAACCCATTATAAATTTGTCAAAAAATGTAAGTTTGATAAGGAAATATTTGATTTCCTTTGTTGACTCTATAAAATATACAAAAGGATCTTCAAAGGCATATGTATAAATTTTCAACTGATCCAAGTAACTATACATCTATTCTGTATGGCCTCCATGCCTTGAAACTAAACTATCATTTTTACCTTTATTTCCCTATAAAATCAACTTATGATTGTCTTGAGATAATTGCATATTTTCAGATAAGCATTGTGATGATAATCTTACTGATAAAAATGTTTGTTTGATGAAAACTTTATCATTTTGATTATGAAGCTCATAGTTAATTAAAGGAGAAAAAAATTGATTGCATTCATAGTCCAACACATCAGCTATTGGATCATGAAAAACTTGAAAGGATTGCTGCAACCTATTAATATAGGTTTGAATATAAATTCATAGATTTCTGTAGGATGTTCCTCATTTTCTTTTGAGATACTATACCAAATTTCTTTTAACAGTTGAAATTATTCAAAACATAATGGTATATAACTCTCCTGTTTCATTTGATTAGGTGTTTTTTCTTTTTCTTTTTTTTCTTTTCTGAATTTAACTATTCAATTTATAATACAAAAATGTTTTACAAATAGGCACCGACCTCGGTTGAGCTTGCCCATAGTAGCGGCATTCTTACACTACAAAAATGGCTTAAACAATTTTACCAGACATCCCAGACATCCAAAAACTATCATGCTGACCCAATCTAAACAAACTAAAACATGTCGCCCACGCAGGGGAAACCAGCCTTGGAACATTAACATATTAACAAAAATCTGAAATGATGAACAAGTAATCATGAAGAGCTTAGAAGTGTACCCAGCTAGAAGACCGTGAAGAAAAAAACTGCGAGTTTTGACCATATTAGGTGTCATGAGATATTGAGGGGGGTTCCTCAACAACACGATAGCCATAGGCATACAAGTCATCTTCCTCCGCGTGCTTGTTTTCTTTGACGCTGGAGCAGCCTCGCTTGATGTCGCCTAGGTTGTCTTCTTGGCCTATGTCCTGGGTAACACTGCAACTAGGAGCTTTTCTCTTCAAGCCGACACTTTTTGGAGTGCAATGCTTGTCACCAACACTTTTCTCCAACCCAGCACCAGTTTGCTCAGCTTCCAAACCGGGGGGCTCCTCCTTGAGCTCGATGGTAATGGTGGCTAAGATTATAGGCCAGTTCAGAGAGCAGGGGAAAGAAAGTTGGGCAGTGTGGAGATGCACAAGGATGATAATTGGAGAGGCGGAAATATGGGGCGATCCCATTTCAAATTGAGATAGCCCACGCCCACACTAGCGACCATGACCACTTCTGGTGTCATGATAATGACTGGTGCAGTTATCAGAAGAGGGAGACGAAGAGTCAGTAGTAGAAGTGAAGGGCTAGCGAGTGATATGACCACTACTGCTGCCTCTCCGGCATCGCATACGTTTTCGAAGGCGTGGCATGATTCTCTGAGCAAAGTGATGGGTTCGACTAGCAGAATGACTAGGGACGGAGAGGGTGTTAACAGTGGAGGGAATAGAGATCAGAGGAGGGATTTCTTGCAAAGTAGGGGAATTCACATTGGGCGAACTAAGCCACAGATTGTAGACGGAGCTCTGTGAAATGTAAAGGCCAGGAGCTAAATCAATGCAACAAATGATGGAGCAGCATCTTCTTGTGCTGGTTCGAGAGCTGGGCTCTGCATCAATAGGGGAGTAGCTAGAACGCAAGGGAGGTAGAGCAGGAATGAAGCTTTCAGAGAAAGCCATGCTCGTTATGGACGCAAGCTGGTTTGCACTTCTGTGCATCATTAATGAAATGATGCAAAAGGCAGTGGGCTTATTAATGTGGAACATCGCGTGAGTTTGGGTGGCGAGGTGGTGAATCCACATGCCAACCCAAAACCTCAACCACGTACCGTTGTAATTAATCACCCACATCCGGGGGATTTGATTAGGTGTTTTAATGGAATTT
This sequence comes from Pinus albicaulis, assembly GCA_034641835.2. Taxonomy (NCBI): domain Eukaryota; kingdom Viridiplantae; phylum Streptophyta; class Pinopsida; order Pinales; family Pinaceae; genus Pinus; species Pinus albicaulis. The sequence goes on along the minus strand of CM076575.1, from coordinate 877,199,701 downwards.
GATAACTGCAATTGTGAAACTAAAGAATCATGATCAAGACTTCCATATTCTTCTTTGTTTTCAATAACAATACCTAAAGATTTCCTGCAGGGGCATGGTCTAGTGGCCATTGCATGCACTGTTAAGGTGTTCGTGTTGTTAATCAGGTCACGAGTTCAAGTCTCGTCTTATCCGGGTATCGCTCTTGCAGGCTGGGCAATTCCTTGAGAGGTTATAGTGGTAGCCGGGGGGTTGGACCCCACGCCATACATGTGAAAGATGCCTGATGTTGCTGATTCCTTTGACTTACAAAAAAAACAAATAAAAATACCTAATGACTTTTGTTTTTTTATTTCTTTAACACTTTCTCTAATGAACTTAAAATAAACAAAACAAAGAGGAAAATATCATTCTCTTATTCCCTTATTTTCTAAACTTTCTTCTTCATTCTCATAGCTGATCTGTATTGGCTGATCACTGTTTTCAAGTTGCTGAAACTAAAATTCCTCATCCTTTAAACTAGCTATTGATTCCTCTATAAATTTATTTTGAGTTTGAAGAACATAATTATCATCATACTAATCATATTTAGGCCAATCATTAAAATAAGAAATGTCATCAATCATACACATTAGACAAATAGATTTCTCTTCTACATATTCATATGTAAATCCCTTTTCTGAACTATGGTAATTATAATTTTCTTGAAAAATTTTATGGCCAGCAACATCTTCTTTTTCTGCACTCAATGAGTCATAGTTATTTTGAAAAAAAAATATATCTTTCATGGTGATCTTCTGTATCATTTTCTCTATTTTTCTTACCAAAATGTTGAGTTTTACTTCTGTAATGTTGTTCTTCTCTTCTTCTTCTTTCAAATTTTCCCTTCTGATCATCAGATTAACTTCTACATCTACTACAATGTTTTGCATATGTTTGAGTGTTGAGGAATTTCTTTCTCTTAGCTGAAATTCCATTTCTGGATCAAATGCTTTTGGATAATGAAAGAGAGCTAAATCAGGAGGAGGTCTTATATTTGATAGCATTAAATAATAAACTTGATTAAATCTGTCAGAAAATTGTGGTATTGTCTCATTTGGCTATCTTTTCAACTGATTATATTCTTCTATGATCACAAAAAGATTGACTTTGAGTATCCATCTATTAAGGAAAAATTCGACAAACTGCTAGAAATTTGAGATGCTTGCAATTGGCAGATTTTTGAACCAACTCTTTACTTTAATTTGCAAAGAAAGAGAAAAAAACATGATTCTAACATCATCTTCATCAATCTCAAATAAGTCTAGATAATTCTCAAAACCTTGAATATGTTTTTCTGCAGTGATGTTACCATTCTCTCCATGAAACTTATGGAGATATTTGTAATAGTTATCAGGGAAATCATGGAGTATAGGAGGTAAGATGAGGGGCTTATATCTATCAGGACATTTACAAGGTACATGAATATGTACAGGGATTGTACGATCTGTCTTAATTACTTGAGGCTTATCAATCCGAAGATGATCATTATCAGTTTCAAAAGAAAGCTGCCCAAATGGATAAGGAGATTTTATATTTACAATTTTCAAAGGAAATTAATCAAATATTAGTCTAAGATAATTACTAAAATACAATATCCATTGAAGAAACTTCTTGATAAGAAATAACATAATGTCTTGGATTAAGATCCAAGTTGAAAACCTGATATTTCCATGGTGTTCTTCTAGGTTCATTTCTCCAGTGGAGTCTTGGATTTGATTGTGAAATTGATTTGGAGTTGGAGTCGCGAGGTGGATTATTTTAAACTTTGTATATCTGATCACTATCCACCGACATAGATCAGACATGATTCTTGTATAATATTTATATAGAACAAGATCTTCCCTAGTGGGGTCGCAAATATATTATCACTAAGTAATTTCTCAAGGTTAAAGAAAGAACTCACCAAGGTAACCATAAACCTAATTTTAAGATAAGGATCTAGCCTTCCTAATTCTCAAAGAGGGCTCTCTCTTTATGATTTAACTTTGTTGTTTTTTAGTTGATTTTGGGCTAGTTATGTAAGTTTGATTGGTTTTGGTTTTGATTTGGTTTAGTGGTGGAATTACTGATTCAGATTGATAGATGCAGGTGTGTTTTCCATTTGGCTATGGAGTCAATGTATCAAGAAATAGGGCAGAATCAAGTTCTAAAGGAAGTGTTCATAGGGCAAGGTAGCTGAGTAAATTTAGATCTTTAGGCTGGATGGTGAAATGATTCCAACCAGTATCCAGGAGCAATTAAGGGTTCCTCAAACTGGATAATGAAGGAAATGATAGAGGGAAATATAAACTAGGGAAAAATTAAGAATTCCCTAATCTGGATATCAGAAGAAAACATGAAAATGAATAACCGTATAAGGCAAAGTGTATTTAAACAAGTTCTGAAATATATGCGAGGTTCAAGAGGTGGGACCCAGGATTGTATGTGCGATGGGGTATATAAAGTGGGTCGAGATTGTTACATGAAGCGAGAGTTAATATAATATATATTTTGGGAATATATATAATATGGGGATATTAAATGGGTTAATATGATAGAAACTATAGGTTAAAATGTTACAGTGGGTGTGGGAAAATATGATAGTGATATTTGAAATATGTATTAGGCAAAAGTCTAAATAACATTGGGGATTAATATGTGGTGATGCTAGTAATACATTAGAAAATAGGTTAAAATATATGGAAAAGGTTTATGTAGTGGAAATGGGTTTTTAGCTTGGGAAAGGGTTTTAAGGAAGAGGAAAGGGTTAGAATTAGGAGGAATGACTTCTAAATGGGAAAAAAGTGATAAGGAAATGGATTTTTACAAGGGGAAATGTTAGAAGGACATGATGATTGAGAGATGAAGCAACTGATGATTTCCAATTCTTTGTAAAAGTGATCTACCTACCCTTCTTTTATCCTAACATTTTATTTCCTTGATTGGGCACATTTGAGCTTAATGACCCTTTTATCTTCTTTTAAATAAGTAAAATACTCTACTTCTAACCTTATGACTTTTAGTGGCTCTAATTAAAATAATGAGCTCATTATTATTCTCTACCAACTACAGATATGCCAAGATTATATGGTTTGGCCAGATCTTTATTCTCTAACTATCTGCTGAAATTTAAAGCATGAATAATTAAGATTAAACTATATGATTATCATGAATTGTGGAATTTTGGACACGTTGCACAAAATTTGTTTTTCATAAAGTAACTAAAAGGATTGGAATTTGAGTGTGCAACACTTTCATGATCTATTTTGGTGGGTTTCATATTTAATATTCTTTTCTGATCTTTGTTTCTTTTTTTCCTTTGATTTTTTTTAGGACCTACCCTCTTTTCATTTTTTAAATATGGGAAACAAAATTGCAGAAAGAAAAGGTATGTACAATAATTCAAATTATTAATAGATTCAATTCAAATTATGAACCTTATTATTATAGGACCCTAACAGAATAGTCACATCATTAGACACTGATATACCCTGGAAACCCTATAGGGTGAAAACCAACATTGGTTTTATTTTGTTATTAAACGACCATGAGGGTTTTCACCCCTCACTCAATGATTATAAGGGGATCCATACTTTGACCATAGTCATAAAATATTACATAAAAAAATAATATTAAAGTAAACATAACTAGCTATAATATATTACAATAATCATGATACCATTTACCCACAGATCCTCAAACTTTGTCTTTGTGGTCGGATTGTTTCCTTCAGTGGGTCATCCTGCAGTTGGAAATCCTAAACCTGGATGAACTAACAACTCTAATCTTCCATAATGTTAAGCTTGAACACTAATTTTCACAAGTCACCCTCCTTTCCTATTTTTTTTATCATCAGCACACTTGACATCATAATATTAGCAAACAAATAATCAATGTTTATTGGTGACACTTCAACAAATATTTGTATGCATGTATGAAATGTAAACAAATTGACATGAAATTCCTCCTTTAACATCATTTCACATGCATTAGTAACAAATAAATCACTATCAAGCAACATCTTTCCAAAAAGCGCTAACAAGATCTTGCATGCACTTTCATATTATTTACAAAGGAAAGGTAACATACTATATAATAATATTGTGCATGCAAATGCATAACAAGATTTCAAGATAACACTCCCAACAAGAAATTTCTTTTGTTCCTACTCTTATGTTTTATTTTCTAGAGGGATTAACATAATAGATTCGATACTTATGCATGTGAATGCATGTCCTTTTCCAAAAAAATATTTTCCACACAAGAGCTATTCATAATAGCTATTATGTATAACAATTCGAGCTTTATTTCAACCAACTTTAACTCACTAATTATAATTTTGTGCATGCAATAACATATATTGTTCTTTGTTATGAAACCAACTCCAAAAATAGAAGAAAAGAGAGATCAACGCCTTAGAAATAAGCCACTTAGAGGGGGAAACCTCAAATACATTACATAAAGGAACAAATATTAGATGATACAAATGACAAAACCTCCTTTCTATATATAGGAGTCCATGGGGCCACAATGTAATCCTAGCCAACCTCAGTAATAATGTAAGGGCACAACAATAACAATACGGGGGTTATAGGGGTACAACAATAAAAATAAGGGGGTTGCACTAACAACAATAAGGGAATATACTAGTAATATAGGGACCTAACATGCTCCTCTCCTTCAAAAAAGTGTTGTCCTCAATGCTTGAGTAGCTCCATGTTCTTCTGTATAAAATTCTCATACTCCCATGTAGAATCTTCAGTGGGTAAGTTCTTCCATTTAATGAGATAATCTAAAATCGATTGACTTCATAGTTTTCGAGTTCTTGTTTCGGTGACTGCTTCAGGTTCCAATATGGTTTTTCCTTCCTCATCAAGTTCTGGAAATATTGTTTGAACTGGAATTTTTTCCCCTATAGCCTTCTTTAAGCATGAAACATGGAAAACGGGTTGCACTTGCAAAGAAGTAGGAAGCTCAAATTTGTATGCCATACTACCAATATTTTGCAACACCTGGTAAGGACCACAGTACTTTGGCGATAATTTGTTATACTTCTTAGCTTGCTTGAGTGACATTTATTTATATGGTTGTAGCTGTAAAAATAACCAGTCTCCTACATCAAAAATTCTCTCACTGCGATGTTGATTTTCATGTTGTTTCATTCGATTTTGTGCCAAATTTAGGTTATCCTTTAAGAGTTGGATAACTTCTTGTTGATGCTCGATGTGATATCCACTACTTGAACCCTAGAATTTTCACTTAAAGAAGATGTGATGGACGGTGGATGATATCCATAAAGTGCCACAAATGGGGTCATTTTTGCTGCAGTATGGAAGGAATTGTTATACCACCATTCAACGACAGGTAACCACTTGAGCCCTTGTGCTTGCTTATCAGATACAAAACAAAAAAAATATCCTTCCAAACATTTATTCACTATCTCTATTTGACCATCAGATTGAGGATGATAAGATGAGCTATGAGCTAGTTGAGTACCCAAATAAGAAAATAATTCCGTCCAAAAATTTCTTGTAAAAATGGGATCTTTGTCACTTACAATAATTTTTGGGTTTCCATGTAGCTTTTAAATTTTTTCCATAAATGCAGTAGCAACTGTACTTGCTTTAAATGGATGAGATAATGCATAAAAGTGTGCATACTTGGTAATTCTATCAACTACCACCATGACGACACTACTTCCTTCGGACTTAGGTAAACCTGTGATAAGATCCATTGAAATAGCCTCCCAACGTTGACTTGGAATGGATAAAGGTTGTAGAAGACTTAGGGTCTTAATTGTCTCAACTTTATTTTGTTGGAAAACTAAACAATCTGCCATAAAATTTTGAATATCATATTTAAGGCCATCACAAAAAAAATCTTTTTTCACCCTATGGTAAGTTTTTAGAAATCTTGAGTTTCCTCCTAAAGGAGAAGTGTGCAATTCCAAAAGAATATTTTGTTTTACCTGGGAATTCCTCCAAATATATAAGCGATCTTTCTACCATAAGGAATCATTGTTTCAACTAAATGTATCATATGTACTAGGATCTTGCTGCAACTTTTGAATGAGTGTCCACACTTCTTCTTCCTTCTTCCATTCATCCCTTGCTTTGGTTATCCAAACTGGTTGGATAATAGAAATGGCACAAAGCAATGCTTCCACCTCTTCATCCTTTCTTGAGAGTGCATCTGCAACAACATTTAGCTTCCATTTTTTGTAGATTATTTCAAAAACATAACCCAACATCTTTGTGACCCATTTTTGCTGCTCTTCTAAAGATATTCTTTGTTCCAAAAAGTGTTTTAAGACTATCATGATCAATTTTTACCTTGAAGTGTATTCCCATTAGGGTAGGTCTCCATTTCTTTAGTGCATGTAGTATTGCCAACATTTACTTCTCATAAATATCCTTTTGTAAATACTTTCCTTGATTGGACGGCTTTCAAAAGCAATGGTTCTTCCTTCTTGCAATAAAAGAACACCTATTTCATTTCTTGAGGCATCACATTCCACAATAAAGGTTTTTGTGAAGTCTAGTATAGCTAAGACTAGTGCTAGGAACATTGCCTCTTTAAGATGTTCAAAGGCCTTAGTTGCTTTAGGAGTCCATTAAAATGCATCTTTATTCAATAATGTTGTTATAGGTGCTGCTATTATCCCATAATTCTTAACAAACTTGTGATAATATCGTGTTAACCCGAGAAATCTGTTCAACTACTTTATGGTTGTGGGGATTTTCCATTCCTTAATGGCTTTAATTTTTTTAGGGTCTACCTTAACACACTCGTGAGATACAATGTGACCCATATATTCCACCTCTTAGATGACCCATATATTCCACCTCTTAGGTAATATTGTTATTGTCTTTTTGTAAGTAGATGCTTTTATTTTTACAGGGAGTGATGATTTCATCATCGTTGATTTCAAAGAAGTCATGAAAAGTGAGTTTGAAATGATTGAATTAGGATTGTTAAGATATTTTTTGGGCATAGAGTGAAGAAAACAAAAAAATGCATTTTTATCTCTCAAGAAAATTATGTTGCAGACATTTTAGAGAGGTTTAATATGTAGAACAACATGCCGAAACCAACTCCAACAGTGATGGGGTTGAAGTTGAGAAAGGAAGATTGTAGCAGCAATGTCAATCCAACATTATACAAAATTATGGTGTGAAAACTAATGTATTTGACCACAACTAGACTTGATATAATGTATGCAGTGAGTTTGGTGTCAAGGTTCATGGAGACACCCAAAGAGACACATTGGCAAGCAGCAAAAATAATTTTAAAGTATGTCAATGGGACAAAGGAGTATGGAATTTTGTACACCGCAATAGATGATTTTAGGCTAGTTGGTTACAATGATAATGACAAGGCAGGAAGTGTTGATGACAGAAAAGGCACGTTAAGATATGTTTTTCATTTGGGTTCAGGATCCATTTCATGTGCTTCCAAGAAGCATCCGATAGTTTCATTGTCAATAAAAAAATTTGAATATGTCACCGCAATAGTAGTAGCATGTCAAGGATTTTGGATGAGAAGGATGTTGTAGGATTTATGTCATGAAAAAAATGGAACAACCACTATTTTTCATGAAAAAATTTCAGAAATTTCACTATCAGAGCATTTGTTTTTTCATAAGAGGGAAAAGAAAATTGACACTAAATATCATTTCATAAGAGAACTAGTGCAGGTCAGAAAAAAAAATTGCAGACATCTTCAGAAAGCCATTGGCACGTGAAAGTTTTTTCTATCTCATAGATTGTTTGGGAATAGTCAATGGTGGCAGTTGTGATTAAGGGGGAGTTTTGGAAAATTAATCTCAACCACCTCGTTTAATTTTCTGAAAAAAACCATACCTCAATAAATGTTTTGGAGGTTGCAGATTGATTTTGCAGGGAAGGACATTGCATAAGTGAAGTTCTAAATAGGAGGACAATTACCCGAAAATTACCCATTCTGTAACATATTAATTAATTAAACTAAAATGATAATTTAATGAATGGTTGGAAGAAATGTATGGTTAAACATTTATTCCACAAGTGTTATTTACTTCACGCAACTTTCATAATGTTCAGAAATTTTGTTCGCCCATCCTGTGTATCTTTATGTTTTTAATTAACAAGAAAGAATAGGTTGAATGAATTGTGGGAGATGTAAGTGTTGAATGAAGTGTGTCAAATGTAAGTTTGGAAAGACAAGGGGAGAAAATCGTGGATAATTTTTTGGAGCACTGGTGAGAACAACAACAGTTATAGGTTTTTACTGTATGGAAAAGTTCACGTATTGTCCCATGTCTCAAAAGTTTTAACACTGAGCACCTTTACTGCAACATGTTCTCTTACTTTTAACCCGTGACTTAGATGGGTGATCTATGCAGTTCCTGTAGTGACTGTTGTGATTTAAAATGTAGAAAAAATAAAACTGACCATATTAACATATTTACCAATACTTATTTATTGGGTGATTTAAGTAATCCCTCTAACTACTACTGTAATTCAAAATTCCAAGAATTCTTAGTTGTTTCTTTAGTGAATATACCATTTTTAATAGTCAAAATATGTATCTTATTTCTAGCATTGAATAATATTTTCCAACTCTCAAACTCAAAAAGAGAGGCTGCAATTATAATAGAAGTGATGACTAATATTGTAGGAAATTGGACAAGAGTAAACTAATATAACATCCTCATGTCAAACCAAACCAAATTACTCATCCTACATTATGAAATTTCCATGCTAAATCTTCAGTAAAAGTTTGATTGTCTTATGTTTATAATGGAAACAAACTTGACATGTTTGAGATGCAACTGCCTCTATTCTTTATCCTTCGATTTTCAATAATGGTTCCTAGCTCATGGTCAACTGAGAGTTGGGTGGACCTTCTCTTTTGGCACAAACCTACTTTAGAGTGACCAGTTTTCCCGACGATGAAATTTTTCTTTAAGTGGACATTTGAAGAACATGGGTATATGATCAGGCAAGACAAGTATGATATTCCTATTTGTTTCTTTGTTTATATGTATAATTTGTTGGATGGTGGTTTATATTTCTTATTATTTACATATTAATTGAACATTCTTGAGATATGGCAAAGGATCATGCTCTTTCTTTGTTATGGCTTATGTTAAATATGCCTTTATTTCTTTTCTTTCCTTTTCTATTTTTTGTTTTATTTTATTTGTGTCTGTAGGGGAAAGTTCCTTTATGAAAATAATTAACTTGAGGTGTTAGAAATTACAAAGTGTGTTGATCAAGTTTTCACAATCAAGGTTATAAGTATTTATGGATAGATTCCAAAATAGGGAACCTTCCATGAAAGGAAACAAGTATTAGTCGTAAAGACTTGTATGATTCATAATGATAAAAAATAAAAGAAAACATCCAATAATGAAGACTTTGAAAAATACTCATGTGCACTTACTTATTGGTTAGAAGATTAAAGAAATGGATGAAGTGGTACCATCCAAGCCATGCACATATATGACCAATATTTTTGTCAACTCGATGTTAGGAATATAATAACTTTAAGAATATTTCTAAAAGTTAACATCACTATTAATCCCATTTGTAAAATAACTCTATATTGTATATTTAAATCTACATTTTATTGGTTGAGCATGTTTCCCACATTACAAGGAAAAGACCCTCTAGCGGAGGTTATAAAGGAGGTTTTTAGTGTTATAAAATTGGCCAAAATTGTAAAAAAAACATATGCTACCACATCCGTTTCTGGTAACAGAGGTTTTGGTGGAGCTTTTAATGGAAATTGAACACACAAAAAAAAAGAAAATGGGTAGCCGGAGGTTATTACGGATGTTTTTCCATTGGTGCTCTTATCAGGTTTGAATGCATCGGTGCGTATTGGTAGACAGCGAACCGGGGCGGTCTAAGGAGAATGCACCAGGCGGTTAAGGAAAACAATAGCACTGGGCCATGTGTTGGTGATACAACGCACAGGGCCGTCTTAATTGGTCTTGGGATTTGAGTGGTGCCCATAGGTCGTATAAGCGCACCAGTGCGTGTATCTCTATGAGGCACTAGTGCTTCGTATCACAGAAAGGAACCGAGATTTATAATTGGTATTGGTATTCGTGCGGTGCACATGGCATCTACAAATGCTCTAGTGCTTATAGTACATAAATGCCTCGGTGCACATTATCACACAAACGCACCGATATTTATAACTAGAATCAAAATTAGTGCGATGCCCATAGAATCATAAATGCACCGAGTTTCATTTGTTTTTTTAAAACATCCACCTCTAACAGTCCAATTATTGTGATTGTTTTAAATTCATTATTCATCAAAAGTCGACACATCTTATAAAAATATTCATATTTATTAAATTTTTATTAATTCATTTGAATTTGTTGTTTGGATTAGTTTGTTATATCACATCAGAATTATTGTGGTTTTTTTAAATTCATTATTCATCAAAATTTGACACATATATATAATCTTATAATAATATTCATATGAATTAAATTTTTATTAGTGCATTTGAGAACGAAAATGGAGAATGCAATAGCGAAAATGGAGAACGCAATAGAATACATTAAAACAAATATTATGATTATATATATTTATATATGAATAAGACAATCTTTATCATACAAAATGGGACAATTATTCGTATCCCTTTGTCTTCCAATTGGGACACTATGTCCATTACATTAAACAAAATGTCTGATTTCACAGACATATTTCAAAAAATAAAACGCCTTTCTTTGATATCCAAATTACATAGTGATCATCATTCTTCGCTTCAATTTCTGTCACTGGCAGAGCTACTTTCATGACTTGGGTTATTTTCAGGAATGTTGTGTTCACGGCGTTGATTTTTTTCTTCTCCTTCATTTTACATCTACAAACATAAAAATAAATTGAAATAAGTGTATATACATTGGTGAGAATAATGAAAATTCCAATATTAAATAATATACATCAATCTGAATTGAAAAGAAAAATGACATACCATAGAAAAAATTGACTCATAAACTACACACATTCTTTCAAAACCATTTACCATGCCATCTTTCAAAATTTCATCTGTTGGCGCAGTTCCATGCTTTGTTTCTTGCAAGTTTTATACCCCATAAAAAATCATATATTTAATATAAAATAAGCTTTTGTTTTATTAATTATATACGGAGCTAATTAAAACAAGATCGATAGATGCTTACAAATTCCACAATTAAATTCTGATATGCCAACATATACTCACAACCCATATTTAACCCAATTTCAATCAATTCGTCTGATGATTCTTCTTTGTATGTTAGCACCTATTTGAAGACATTCAATGATGATTTTTGTAAAACAACTTAAAAAATACAAAAATGAAATCTAGTTAAGTTGTTATAAGGAAGTAAAAATTACTCACAAAATTAGAGATCAACCATTTTCTTCCTTGTCGTCTTGTTTTATGTGCTGAATGGGTTCCATTTTCTTTTCTTTTCTGCAAGAAAATTATTGAAAATTAATATTTAATGCTAAATTGTTTATTTATTGTACCTAATGATCGAAAAATTCAATGATTACATATTACATTTGAAGCACGTTGTTATATTCATTCCACTAGATCCCTCAAACTTCTGTAAAATGTTTTCTCCCTTTTGTTAACTTCTAGCACCACTTCAGATGAGCCAAGAAGAAATTCATTTTCATTTTCATGTTCTATTTTTTTTCTTTTCTTAGAACAACATTCCTTTATTGAATTTTTGGTCCCTGTAGAACATTAAACAGATGTGAATTAGTAGAGTGTTTGACACATGCTATCTAATAATTTTAAGTATATTATTAATGATAATTTAAAAAAGAAACTCATATTGGATCGATAGTATTGTTTCATTCACCTGATTCATCTTTTTTTCAATTTTTCGATTAAAATTTTATGCTCTTCTGGTCGTAGATAAAAAATAATCATATTGAGCTTTGTCATTTTGTGGCTTTGCATGATACACAGTAAACAATACATATTAGCTAAAGTTACATATCGTTCAAAAATAATATCTTTTATAAAGAATTTACAAAGAAATTTTCTTTTTTGCTTTTCTTGATGTGTTAACAGTATTTTGGTTACTTGATATCTTATCAGTCATTTCTTTATCAATATGAAAACTGTAGCATATCATTCATTAATATATTTATAAATAAATTCTCAACTTTTCAGTTAGAATATAAATCTCGAGACACCAGTGCTCCTTTCATGAAACCCGCACCGCCGCCAGTGTGTGTATATATTAACAACGCACCGCAAAATAGTATAATACATCGTACTTGAATCACGAAATTTAATCAAAAAATAGTTTAAAATTCTATGATAAAGGAATTGAATCACCAGAGTTTTGGTTTCTGATTGCCTGAATAGTTCTGTTGGAACGTATTTCGCCATCCACAGTGCCCTCGTGCTCTCTTGCTCCAATTTTGTCTCCTGCAAAAATCTGACTGAAAATTTTTAGCAAAAATAGTGAAATAATGAAATGAATTTAGTATTTAAAGAATTATTTTATCAAATTAGACTTTTTGAAAATATTTTTCCGCCCATTTTTTAAATTTCCGCTTTTTTTTTTTAACTTAAACAAAATAGAGTTGCATTTTTTTATTTGCATGTATTCGTTTCCAGTGTGCGTAAATGTGACGCACCAGTGCGTTTTATTGATACTACACACTGGGGCTTGTTAGGATAATAAGCGCACCAGACTTTTATTTTTATTTTTTATTTTTTTGTATGTAAGATCATAAAAAATAATGATAATTATAAAGTACATGTATTTATTTTCATTATTTTCTAAACTTTATATATGTAAGATCATAATAAAATAATGATAATTATAAAGTATATGAATTTATTTTCATTTTTTTCTAAACTTTATGTTACAAAAATTCGTATTATTCTAGATTTGTTATTTTACAATTATTTGCAAATTTACAAATTTAAATATTTTAATAAAATCATTTCACATTAATAGAATTAAAATTTTACAAAAGAAAATTTTACATACGATTACATTAATTAAAATTACAATTACAATTTTACTTTAATCTCACATATATGAATTATGATTATAATTACAATTACAATTTTAATTTTACATACAATTACATTTACAATTTTACATATAATTACATTTACAATTAAAATTACAATTTTACAAATATTTTACAGACAATTCAATTAAAATTACAGTTACAAATACAATCACATTTACAATTTTACATAGAATTACATTTACAATTACAATTACAATTTTACAAATATTTTACATACATTTCAATTAAAATTACAATTACAAATACAATTACAATTTGTGAAATTTACATACAATTACAATTACAATTACAATTTTACAAATTTTCATATATACAATTACAATCATTTCACAATAAATTAAATATTACAATTACAATTGAAATGTTACATTAATAAATATTTTACATACAATTACACTTAAAATTACAAATAGTACAAATACAAATACAATTTTACAATTTTACATAGAATTAAAATTAAAATTACAATTACATTCACGACACAATATTTAATTAATATCATGGTCATTTAATAATATTAAATTAATTAATAAACATCATCACGATCATGATAACCATCGTACAAACATCATATGAATAATAAACACATTCAATTAACATCAAATTAACATTATATATTAAACTCATCACAACACAAACATCAAATATACATCTCAATATAATGTCAAATAACTCATGTGCCTATCACATATATAAATCTATCGGCAAGCTAAACATTAAATGAACATATCTAACATGACTAACAATATGTGCCACATCATGATGATCATCAACATGAAAATGAAGTACAAATGCAACATGAACATAAAATACATGGACCATATATATATATATATATATATATAACTGAATAATGTTAAAAATATACAACTGTAATATAAATCATGTCATGGATCAAGCTCTGGTGGTAGTATAATGACATCATGAACAACACTAGTAGAAGTGGATGCGGCTTGCTCAGTAACGCTGGGTGCAGCCTCGACAGTCAATGGTCCACTAGCCTGCTCATGATCATGATGATCACTAGTACTGAAGGATGCATTCACTGGTGGTAGTACAACATGATCAATATGAGGCTTAGTAGTAGTGGAGGTGGCCTGCTCAGTCAATAGTACTGCAGCCTCGGCGGTCGATGGTCCAGCCTGCTCATGATGATCATGACTAATACTCATGGTATATGTTGCAGGCTGCTGACTGGACATGGCCGATGGTCCAGCCCCATATTCATGATGACTAGTGTCAGATGCTGGCAATGGAGCCTCATGCTGATCATCAGGCGTGTCGTGAGATGAACAATCATGAGATGCATCTGAGTGGCTGCTAGTAGACTATCCATCACGTGCCACAACTCAACTACGCCTATAGCTATGGAAAATCCTCCTCAATCGCGTAACAGTTGTCGTAGCTCCTACAACATGCCGCATCAGGTCGTACATGTCACGAGGCATGCCTCTCCACATCTGTATCAATCTATAATCACCCTGTATATATTTGTAATGAGTGGACCTGATGCCTGCAATTGAAATCAATCCACAAAGTTGGATGCCCAAATCCATTCGGTATCTGGTCTCTGGTCGACCGTGCCTAGAAAAAGGTGGTACCAGTGCACCATGAGGCACATGAGGATCATCCTGATCATCTGGCGCATCAGACATCTCCTGATTGAAATCATCACGATTGACACCTGGATCATGTGGTGGATCCGACATCTTATTGCCATCAAAAGACCCAACGTATACAAAATATCACTAGTACATTTAGCGGAAATTCTGGCACTTTGGTTCCGACACTTTTGACTAAATGTCTGAAATTTCCCCAAATTTTATCAATTTTTCAAATCCCACCCACAACTATCGCTATACCGATGTTTGCAGACAAGTGTCGGTATTTCAACACTTAGAGGTTAGTGTCGATCTTGTGACGTTTGTAGAAAAGTGTCATAATTGCGATAGTTTGGGCAACAGTGTCAGAATTGCGATGGATTAGAGCTAAGTGTCGCTATTGCAACGTTTGTAGGAAAGCGTTGCTATTGCGACAGTTTGGGCAAAAGCATCACTATTGCGACAGTTTGGGATAAAGTGTTGGAATTGTGACTGATTAGAGCTAAGTGTCACTCTTGCGACATTTAGATGAAAGTGTCACTATTGTGACGGTTTGGAAATTAATTTCTTTGGCCTCTCCTTTAATAAAAAATAATCTAACGTGGGTCCCCTTTTTGAATGGTTGGAGCAACATAATAAGATATCTTTAGTTGAGACATCACATTGTGATGAAGATGGAAGGTGGTTATGATGGGACTTCTCAGGAGTTTCATATAATATTAAAGACGTGATGTGCTCACTCCTTGGTTCACTTTTAATGCATGCCCCCAACCACGGTTGGGCGCTCCATGTCGCGCCGTGTGAGGTCCCTCAACCGGGTGTGTTCGGGTCGGGCCGTTCCGTTCCAGGGCGCTTGTATCAGTTTTTCTAAGTTGTGACTGCCTAGGTGCCTTGTGCATGTTCGGGTGCCCTGTTTTCCATTTTCTCCCTTGTGGCATCATTTGTTTTGGCGCGTCGTGTCACGCCACATGAGGTCACCCAACCGGGCGTGCTCGGGTCGGGCCATTTCATTCGATCCCGTATCAGTTTTGCTAAGTTCTGACCGCTCAGGTGCCAGCCTGTGCACGTTCTGGCGGCCCGTTTTCCATTTTCTCCATTGTGGCATCATTCGGTCGGGCGCGCCGTGTCGACCCGTGTGAGGTCGCCCGACCGGGCGTGTTCAGGTTGGGTCGGGTCATTTCGTTCAAGGGCGCCCATATAAGTTTTGCTAAGTTGTGACCACCTTAGTGCCTTGTGCACATTTGGACAGCCTATTTGCCATTTTCTCCCTTGTGGCATCATTCGGTCGAGTGCCACGCCGTGTCGCGTTGTGTGAGGTCGCCCAACTGGGTGCGTTCGGGTCAGGTCGGGTCGTTTCATTCGAGGGTGCTCGTATCAGTTTTGATAAGTTGTGACCGCCTGAGTGCCTTGTGCACATTCGGGTGGCTCGTTTGTCATTTTCTCCCTTGTTGCATCGTTTGATTTGGCGCACCGTGTCTGCCATGTGAGGTTGCTAGACTTGGCGCGTTCGGGTCAAGCCGATTCATTTGAGGGCACCCATATCATTTTTGCTAAGTTGTGACTGCCCGGGTGCATTGTGCACGTTCGGGAAGCCCTTTTTCCCTTTTCTCCCTTGTGGAATCATTGGGTCGAGTGCGCCATGTCACACTGTGTGAGGTCGTCTGATTGGGCTCCTTCGGGTTAGGTCGGGCCGTTTCGTTTGAGGGTGCCCATATCAGTTTTGCTAATTTGTGACCACCCGAGTGCTTTGTGCACGTTTGAGCAGCCCGTTTTCCATTTTCTCCCTTCTGGCATCGTTCGGTCGGGTGCGTCGTGTCGTGCCGTGTGAGGTTTCCTGACTGGGCGTGTTCAGGTTGGGCTGTTTTGCTCAAGGGCGCTCGTATCAGTTGTGCTAATTTGTGACCACCTGGGTCCCTTGTGCATGTTTGAGCAGCCCATTTGGTATTTTATCCCTTGTGGCATCGTTCGGTCGAGCATGCCGTGTTGCTCCATGTGAGGTCGCCCAACCGGGCGCGTCTGGGTTGGTCAGTTTCGTTCGAGGGCGCCCGTATTAGTTTTGCTAAGTTCTGACTGCTTGGGTGCCTTTTGCACATTCGGGTCGCCCATTTTCCATTTGCTCCCTTGTGGCATCATTCGTTCAGGCACACCATGTCGCGCCATGTGAGGTTGCCCGACCAGGTGCGTTCCCGTCGGCTCGTTTCGTTCGAGGGTGCCCATATCAGTTTTGCTAAGTTGTGATCGCTTGGGTGCCTTGTGCACGTCCAGACGGCCCATTTTCTATTTTCTCCCTTGTGGCATCATTCAGTAGGGCACGCCATGTGAGGTCGCCTAACCGTGCACGTTCGGGTCAGGCCATTTCGTTCGAGGGTGCCCGTATTAGTTTTGCTAAGTTGTGACCGCCCGAGTGCCTTGTGCACGTTCGGCTGGCCCGTTTGTCATTTTCTCCTTCTGGCATCGTTAATCATTCGGGCATGCCATGTTGTGCCATGTGAGGTTTCCCGACCGAGCGCATTCGGGTCAGGTCATTTAGTTCGAGGGCGCCCGTATCAGTTTTGCTAAGTTGTCACTACCCGGGTGCCTTGTGCCCATTCGGATGGCCCGTTTGCCATTTTATCCCTTGTGGCATCGTTCGATCGAGCGCGTTGTGTCGCACCATGTGAGGTCACCCGATCAGGCGCGTTCGAGTCGGATCGTTTCATTCGAGGGTGCCCGTATCAGTTTTTCTAAGTTGTGACCGCCCAGGTTCCTTGTGCATGTTCGGGCAACCCATTTGTCATTTTCTCCCCTATGGCATCGTTCATCGTGTCGCGCCATGTGAGGTAGCCCGACCGAGCGCGTTTGGGTCGGTCTGGGCCTTTTTGTTTGAGGGTGCTCGTAACAGTTTTTCTAAGTTGTGACCACCTGGGTCCCTTGTGCACGTTCGGGCAGCCCGTTTTCCATTTTCTCCCTTGTGGCATCATCCAGTCGGGCGCACCGTGTTGCACCGTGTGAGGTTCCCCGACCGAGTGCATTCGATTTAGGCCATTTTGTTCGAGGGCGCCCATATCAGTTTTTCTAAATTGTGATTGCCCAGGTGCCTTATGCATGTTCGGGTGGCCCGTTTGCCATTTTCTCCCTTGTGGCATTGTTCTGTCGAGCAGGCCATGTCGCGCCGTGTGAGGTCGCCTGACCGGGCGCGTTTGGGTTGAGTTGTGTCGTTTCATTAGAGGGCACGCCCGTATCAGTTTTTCTAAGTTATGACTGCCCGGGTGCCTTGTGCACGTTCGGGCGGCCCGTTTCCCATTTTCTCCCTTGTGGCATTGTTCGGTTGGGCGCGCAGTGTGAGGTCGCCCGACCGGGCGCGTTCGGGTCGGGTCGAGCCATTTCGTTCGAGGGCACCCATATCAGTTTTTCTAAGTTGTGACCACCCGAGTGCCTTGTGCATGTTCGGGCAGTCGTATTTGTCGTTTTCTCCCTTGTGGCATCATTCGGTCTAGCGCGTCGTGTCGTGTCGTGCGAGGTCGCCCGATTGGGCATGTTTGGGTTGGGTCATTTCATTCGAGGGTGCCCGTATCAGTTTTGCTAAGTTGTGACCACCTGGGTGCCTTGTGCACGTTCAAGCGGCCCGTTTTCCATTTTCTCCCTTATGGCATTGTCCGGTCGGGTGTGCCATGTCGCGTCGTGCGAGGTCACTCGACCAGGCGCGTTCGGGTCGAGCCGTTTCATTCGAGGGTGCCCGTATCAGTTTTTCTAAGTTGTGACCACCCGAGTGCCTCGTGTACATTTGGGCGGCCCGTTTTCCATTTTCTCCCTTGTGGCATCGTTCGGTCGGGCGCACCATGTCGTGTCGTGCGAGGTCGCCTGACTGGGCGCGTTCAAGTCGGGTCATTTCGTTCGATGGCGCCCGTATCAGTTTTACTAACTTTTGACCACCTTGGTGCCTTGTGCACGTTCGGGCAACTTGTTTTCCATTTTCTCCCTTGTGGCATTGTTCGGTCGGGTGTGCTATGTCGCGCCATGGGAGGTCGCCCGATTGGCACGTTCGTGTCGGGTCATTTTATTCGAGGGCACCTGTATCAATTTTGCTAAGTTGTGACCGCCCAGGTGCCTTGTGCATGTTCGGGCGACCCGTTTACCGTTTGCTCCTAGCTTGTGGCATCGTTCAGTCGGGCGCGCTATGTCGCGGTGTGTGAGTTCACTCGACCAGGTGCGTTCGGTTCGGGATGTTTCGTTCAAGGGCGCCCGTATAAGTTTTGCTAAGTTTTGACCACCTGAGCACCTTGTGCACATTTGGGTAGCGCATTTTCTATTTTCTCCCTTGTGCCTTCGTTTTGTTGAGCGCACTGTGTTGCGCCGTGTGAGGGCACCTGCCTAAACACATTCGGGTCGGGTCGTTTCATTTAGTTTGATGGCGGCCGTATCAAATTTTCTAAGTTGTGACAGCATGGGTGCCTTATGCATGTTTGTGCGGGTTGTTTTCCATTTGCTCCGTTGTGCCTTCGTTTGGTCGGGCGCGCCGTGTCGTTTCGTTTGAGGGCACCTGCCCAAACTTGTTAGGGTTAGGTCGTTTCGTTTAAATTATTTCTATGTAAAAATATATATATAAAATTATGTATCTAAAAATACTCCATATTGTTTAAAGTATAATTCAAACACATACATATAATTAGCTCAAATTTTAATTTAAAATGCAAATTATTTTAATATAATTTCACATTTAAAGATATTTTTTCTCATTAATATATAAATATAAATTTATTTTTACATATAATGTTATAATAAAGTTTCAAAATAAACATCACACTAATAATTTCACATTCAAATATATTTTTTAAATAGATTTTTAACTTACTTTTATATATAAATATAAAATAGAATCAAAATTTTGAAAAATAAATATCTAAAATTATTATATAATTAACACTGCATTTCAAATATATTAACAATTATAGTTTAAATATATATATATATTTTATATATTTTTGAAATAAGTTATTAGATTGGTGAATAAAATTAATTAAATTAGAATTTTGTCTAATTTCTATTTTGGTAAATTAATTTCACGAGGTTCACATGAAATCTCAAGTCAAATTTAAACCAGGGAAACAAAAACTCTAATAATTTCATGAAAATAATCTAAAAAATTATTGAAATATCAAACTTGACAGTAGACCAATATGGGTTAAGTTAGTTTTATGAGGATCATGTTGGAAGTTATGTTGTTAATTTTCAAAATCAAACTAGCTATTATCCTAACGACTAGTTTAGCCAATTCTAAAAATAAAATAAAATAAAATTAATATATATATATATATATATATATATATATATATATATATATATATATTATCACAATTAATTAAATAATTAATTAATTACTTAATTAAATAAAACTAGCTGTTATTATTCAATTTTAATTTTCAAAGTCAAACTAGCCGTTATCCTAACAGCTAGTTTAGCCATAAAATATTCCAAGCTATTAGATCTAGATCTTGGTTAATAATATTTTACTATGCACCATTATCAAGGATAATTCAATATTTTGTTATAAATAAGATCAGGGTTTTCCATTCATTATTTACCTTTCATCCTTTTATCATGGTCGAACTTTGATCACTTTTATTTTCTTTTTTCTCATTGAGTTCAACACTTCTTCGGTTTTCTACACCATTGAGAGAGATAATTGCTAACTATAATTATTATTTTCTTTATAGGATAATTTGCATCAATGGAATAAAACAGTAGAGGTGGAAAAAAAATTCAGAAGGGTGAAAGGGTTGATGGTAGAGTTTATTGCCCTTGCAAAAAATGTTGTATGAGAAATAATGTTAGAGTTTTAATAGCAACAACAACAATACATTGTAGAAAATATGGGCACATTGATGGTGGATCGAATGACTATCATCCCATGGTAATTAATTATCTATCTTCATTTTGATTATATCGTAAAATTTTATATTATTTTAATATTTTTTATATGCACACTAATGTTTAATGATTAATGTTTGTAATTTTCATAAAGGCATAGTTGCCCCCAATTTTTTGCAGATGTTCAACCAGCTTCCACAGCTAAATAGTAGTAGATTAGATGATGTTGCACCAGTACAAGAGAATATTGCATCAAATATTAGTATTGGAAATGATGTTGTACAAGGTGAAGAACATGAAGCGAATGATGAAGGTAATTTTAATGATCCCATGGAGGTAGATCATGATGAAAATAATGAGACAGTTCACATTAATGATGGGACAAATCAAAATCTCCAAGACTTGTATGGTGAGTCAGATGATGATGGTGGAGATAGTGATGGTATTTATGATGTACCTTTGATTAAAAGGTCAAGCGAACGACTTTTTGAACATTCAAATGCAACTCTTCTCTCTACTACATTGTTGCTGGTGAGCTTAAAGGTTATGTGTCGAACAGATGTATGACACAACTCCTAAGATATGCAATATGTATATATAATCACATATATGTAAATTTTGATTATTTTCCATTTTTTTAGTTGTAATAAATGTGTAAAATAATAATTCAATACCTATATATATATATATATATATATATATATATATAATAATAATAATCTTTATATTAACTAGTTTTTTTTATGCTGTAGATTATTGGGTGAATATTTGTTGCCATCGCCAAATACTTTACCTCAAACATATCGAGATATATGTGCTATTATGAAACAATTTGGAATGGAATATAACACTATAGATGCATGTCCTAAAGATGATATTATATATTACGGAGAACATGCGTCGAAAACAGATTGTCTGAAATGTGGTACCAGTAGATATCGAATAGATCAACTAACCAAAAAGGTGCCTCAAAAGGTTCTTCATCATATTTCCATAATTCCACGTTTGCAGCGAATGTTCAGGTGTAAGAGCATAGCACAGTTTATAGATTACCATTCAAAGAATAAAAGTGGAGATGGTGTTCTTCGAATGCCTACAGATGGTTATGCATTTAGAGAAATCGTGGAAAAATATGTAGATTTTAAAAATGAACCTCATAATGTCAGGCTTTCATTGGCAGCTGATGGTGTTAATCCATTCAGAGAGCTTAGATCTACTTACTCAGTGGGGCCTACTTTCGTTATCAACAATAAAATTCGTCCTTGGATGTTAATAAAGAAGGAGCACATAATGTTGACTATGATTATTCCGGGTATTTGATACATTATTTTTTCGAATGTAACATTTTTATTTCTCTCGTTGTTTGCATAAATATATATTTTGTTTATTTACTTACTTATATATACATATATCATGGTAGAAATGATTATGTATCATAATTTTGAACAATTAGGTAAGTACAAGGTCAAATATATGAATGTATATATTGAGCCTCTTATCAATGAGCTAATAAAGTTATGGCATGGCATCACTATGTATGACATCACTAAACCAATCAACCAAAAGAGATTTCAATGTCGTGGAATGCTTGTATGGAAAATTCATGATGCCCTAGGACTAACACATGTTTGTGGTATGTAATATTTCTTTTCACTTTAATATAATACATAATTATCTAAATTAGATATACCATATTGCATGTTTTAAAAATGATCTCATAGTATAATTGTTATTGATCCATCTATTGCAAGTCTTCAAACAAAGGGTAGATTTGCATGTCTAGTTTGTGGCCCTAAGATGAAGCATCGTCATTCACTAGACTTAAGAAAGATGGTGTTTGATGAGTTTAGGCACTTCCTCTCTAGGAAACATAAGTATCGTACTACTGAAAAAAATATTTTCAATGATAAAGAAGAAACTGTATTAAAACAACGAAGAATGACACCTCGGTTGTGGTAGTTGAAATATAACAGAATTAATAATTGAATTTCTTTATTTTATTTTATAATTATTGTTCTGATTTATTTTATTCTTTGATATCAAGGTCGTCGTCGCGGTGAAGGTACTAATATTGTACTTCCACCTGAAATGAAATGTTATCCTTCTAAATTCACGAGGTTTCCCTACTATGAGGACCTAAAAATAGCTCATTTGTTTGATACAATGCATGTGGGGAAGAATGTGACAGAAACGTTATGGTGAATCATATATGGTGCACATGATAGAGATAAAATTGACAAAATTTGTGCTAACATTGAGAAATCGAATCATGTAATGAAAAGTGTGATCGACAGATCAAATAACAATGGAGGTCGAAATTATAATAATATTCCATGGTTATTAATATAACAAAAAAGCAATGATTTAAAAGAGTCATTAGAAGAATTAAATTTCCAACAGGTTTTTCTTCAAACATAAATAATATCTTAATGAAGAAAGGTGACTTCAATGGGGTGAAAACACATGATTGGCATACCTTTGTTAAGGTAATTTTTTGGGTATACGTTTTTGTATGTTATTGCTTGAATACATCTTTTAAATTTTCCTGTTTTTTGTTTAATTTGGAAACCAATAACGATTCATTTTTTATTTTTATAGTATGTTCTACCTGTATCTCTCCTAAACAACTTCGAAAACGATGTCAAAAAAGTTATATATGGTCTTAGTAAATACGTGAGGTAAGTAGTTTTGATTTATACACAAAATCTAATTGCTACAATTTATTTTTGTACTTAATGACATGATGTGTTAATTTACTTGTAATGAAATATAT
Source organism: Pinus albicaulis (assembly GCA_034641835.2). Lineage (NCBI taxonomy): Eukaryota > Viridiplantae > Streptophyta > Pinopsida > Pinales > Pinaceae > Pinus > Pinus albicaulis. Next base: position 877,176,422 of record CM076575.1, on the reverse strand, counting down.
AGTATGTTTCATTGAAATAACCTTGCGTTATGATTTGCAGATGGTTGTCATTGAAAGAAATCCATCAAGATGAAATACAGTATTGGAAGAGAGAAATTCCTTGGCTAATGTGTGAAATGCAAAGGTATATACCTCCAACATTTTTCAATGCACAAGAACACTACTTGATACATCAAGTTGAGGAGATTGAAATGTGTGGACCAGTACACACAAGGTCAATGTGGATGGTTAAGAGACACCTGAAATCCTTGAAGGCTTTGGTTAGACAAAGAGCACGACCTTAGGGTTTTATGGTGGAGGGATATGTGGTATATGAATCCATGGTGTATATTAGTCATTATCTTCCTATATTAGCTGCGGAAACTATGTAGGCAGTGGATTGCATTTGGGATGTGAACTCCATCAAAAAATTTGAAGTGGAGCACCTGTTGGGAAAAGGTAGAATGAAGAAAGTGAGAGGTAAAAGAATTATTGTGTATAATACATATAATGTTTCATTTTTTTACATCATGTATATGATAATTATATTCATTTAGGTATTATTCTTTCATATTTTACTAATTAATATAATTTACCATGGTTATAAGTTATGTTTAATATTGGTGAATTATTGTTTTTTTATTCAGGTGCTCAAGATTATGAGGCACTACTTTTATACATTGCAAACAATCTTGAGTGGATGAGTGAATGGATTGAAACATGTAAAGCATGTAGCGACGGTAGGTTATCATGGAAAATACTGTCTAAAATGGTTAGAGAAGCGTATCATAGTGTATATGGAAACGTTACAGACAAGGAAATTGATTTAGCATATGGTTTGAATGATAGAAAGGTAAGAAATTAATTCACCTATTTTATTCATTAGTTATTATATATTATATTTATAATGTGACAACAAGTTTGATTTTTCAAATAATTTTCATGCTTTGTAAACTATATGATTAATTATTAATTGAGAATGCATCTTTTTCATGTTTGGCATATTGCAGTTGAAACACCACAAGGCTATTTGGTGTAATGGTCGTAAATTTCGCGTTAAACAGTTGGATGGGAACAGGAAACTTTTTGATAGTGGGATAACTGTAGTATTTTAGGTAACTAATGTTTCCTCTAGGAGTGACAGACATCCTCGAGAATCTGAAAATAGATATTATGGGTTTTTAGATTATATAGTTGAGTGTGACTTTAATTCCTTCAAAATAGTTTTGTTCGATGTCAAATGGTATATGCTACGAATGAATGTATGTGATGATGATAGAACACTTATTCAACATGACAATGGATTTCCAATGGTTAAAAAATCGCAGTTTGAAGCAGGAAAATATCGCTATGTTTTTCCAAGCCAATGTGAACAAGTCTTTTACTCACAGGTTCCAGGTGAGAAAGAATGGTGATTTGCTATTAGATATGATCCAAGAGGAAGGCCAATAGAGTATAATGTAGAGGAAGAAGATGATATTGATTAAGAAGAATATGATGCAGTGGCAGATGTGCGGGAAGATGCATTGACAGACGAAGAAGATATATTAGAAGATGAACCAGGCATAGGAGATGAGGCAACAATTATTGATGATGATGTCGATGAGGATATTATTGAAAATGACATAATTGATGATGATGATGACATGGTCGATCATTTCAACACCATTTCTGAATCAGATGTTAGTATAGATGTCAATCAGTTGGATGAAGATCAAGAAGATATAGAAGAAGAATATTGATACATATGTTATGTTCGAGTATGAGCTGATATGTTATAACTTTATATTTTAATATGTAGGAATTATTGTCTTTAAATAATTTACTAATTATGTGGGTTTGTTTCATGTTGTTTATTATTTCAAACCAATAAATAATAGCCTTACTATTGTACAAGCTAAAACAAAATTATGAATTTATACAAACATATATTGAAAATTTTGTTTACGACCTTAATTAATTTTTGGTTTGTTCGTATTCTATTTAATAGATTGGGTATTGGGAAAATGAGAGTGATGTGAGGGGGATGGGAGGGGCCATATGAGCTTCCACCTTCATGTGGTTGGCCCTGTTCAATACATAATAAATTATTCTTAAAACCAAGACAAGCTCATTCATATTTATTTAATTTGCATTATCGTAAATGTCATCATTGTTGTCTAATTATTGCACTGCCAAAATTTCTAAAATTGCTAGAAAACATTAAAAGTGAATTTCTTTAAGGAATTATCCAATGAGGCCATAATAATTTGTCTAGATAACCATTTTCTTGTAGCCATGTCATTTCGTTTTAGCGCACCCGCCCAAACGCGTTTAGGTCGGGTCGTTTCATTTGAGGGAGCCTGCCCAAACCCATTCATGTTAGGTCGTTTCGTTTGAGGGCGGCCGTATCAAATTTGCTAAGTTGTGACTGCACGAGTGCCTTGTGCACATTTGTGTGACCCGTTTGTTTTTTGCTCATTTTTGCCTTCGTTTGGTTGGCCACGCCATGTTGTTTCATTTAAGGGCGCCCGTATCAAATTTTCTAAGTTGTGACCGCATTGGTGCCATCATGTGCACGTTCGTGTAGCATGTTTTTCATTTTTTCTCTTGTGCCTTCATTCGGTCGAGTGCACTGTGTGATCAGGGCACCCGCCCAAACATCTTCGGGTCAGGTCGGGTCGTTTTATTTGAGGGCGGCCATATCAAATTTGCTAAGTTGTGACTGCACAAGTGCCTTGTGCACGTTTTTGCAACCCGTTTGTTTCTTTCTCACTTGTGCCTTCGACGTTCGGTCGGACGCACCATGTTGTTTCGTTTGAGGGCGCTTGCCCAAACCTGTTTGGGTCAGGTCATTTCGTTTGAGGGCGACCGTATCAAATTTTCTAAGTTGTGACTGTATGGGTTCCTTGTGCACGCTCGTGTGGCCCGTTTGCCATTTTTTTTTAGGGTGCCTACCAAAACCTGTTCAGGTCGGGTCATTTTGGTTGAGGGCGCTTGCCCAAATGTGTTCGCGTCAGGTCGTTTCATTTGAGGGTGCCCGCCCAAACGTGTTTGGGTCAAGTCGTTTTGATTGAGGGTCGTAGAGTCAAATTTTCTAAGTTGTGACTGCATTGGTGCCTTGTGCACATTCGTGCAACCCATTTTCCATTTTCTCTCTTGTGCCTTTGATTGGTTGGGCACGCCTTGTGATCAAGGCGATCGCCCAAACGCGTTAGGGCCAGTTCGGGTCGTTTCGTTTGAGGGCGGACATATCAAATTCGTGAAGTTGTGACCGCACGAGTGCCTTGTGCACGTTCGTGTGACCTGTTTGTTGTTTGCTCGCTTGTGCCTTCGACGTTCGATCGGGCATGCTGTGTCGTTTTTTTTTAGGGCGCCTGCCCAAACCTGTTCAGGTCAGGACATTTCGTTTGAGGGAGGTCGTATCAAATTTGCTAAGTTGTGACCACATCGGTGCCTTGTGCACATTCATTCAGCCCATTTTCCATTTTGTTTGAGGGCACCCACTCAAACCTGTTCGGGTCGGGTCATTTCAGTTGAGGGCGCCTGCCCAAACGCGTTCGGGTCGGGTCGTTTTGGTTGAGGGTGCCCGCCCAAACACGTTTAGGTCGGGTCATTTTGGTTGAGGGCGGCCATATCAAATTTTCTAAGTTATGGCCGCATGGGTGCCTTGTGCACGTTCGTGAAGCCCGTTTGTTTTTTTCTCCCTTGTACCTTCGTTCGGTCGGGCGCACCATGTGAGGGCGCCCGCCTAAACGCGTTTGGGTCGTGTTGTGTGGTTTCAGGGGTGACCGTATCAAATTTGCTAAGTTGTGACTACAATAGTGCCTTGTGCACATTCGTGCGACCCGTTTTTTGTTTGCTCGCTTGTGCCTTTGTTCGGTCATGCACGTCGTGTCATTTCATTTGAGGGTGCCTGCCCAAACCCATTATATGACGAAATTTGCATGTTTATTTTTTTTCCTGCATGAAGGATGCACTTGGTTTTTATGAACAAGTTGGGCAAACTTCACACTTCCATGAAATTATTCACTTCTATCACATTCACAATGTTGAATTCCTCTGATACTACTCCTAGAACTATGACTCTGCTCTACAGCTAGAATGATTTAATGGAATAAAAATTTATCACTATGACATGTTCTACTTCATAAGGGACTACTAAGAATCTTAAGTATGGTAAATCCACCTTCACCTGTCATTTGAACATAGAGCAGAGTTATCTTAATCATCAATTTTATGGATAATAGACATTTGAGCCCTTTTTAACCCTTAGGGATGATTAATTAAATATTTATGAATCTTAATATTTATAAATTAATATTTATCAATCTTAATATTTATAAATTATTTAATTTTCTATTTGTCACTTCAAAATTTCATTATGAAAACCATTTTAAATTCATTTTTTTTCTTTTATTGTTTGTTCATTTAATCTTTTACAAAGTTTGTTTGTTCATTTAATCTCTTCAAAAGTTTGTTTGTTTGGAAGAGTTCATTCGTGCTTCGAATCTCTGACCATATCCAGTTGGTTTCTTGACACCGGTGATCTTGTAACATCTGATCCTACGGTGTAGAGAGGCTAATGGATAATAAGGGTTTCTTCCCGACCATCTCTTTCGGCATTTCCCGATATTCCACTCAGATGGATGTTGAGGGTTCTGGAGCTGGTATTGGAGGGTTTCTTCTGTGGTTAGTTTCACCATCTCAGTCATGGCCTTCCCTGTTTCTGAAACTCATTATCGTGAAGCCCATGTCACATTTTACGTAAATTTTTCTATATTTCAATGAGGGTTTACAAGATAGGTTCCCTTCAGTTTTCTAGTATCTCAATTCCTCCTTCCACTGGAGTAATTCTATGATGACTTAAACAACCTACATTAAATCAACATGGTAGGAACAGGTAATCCACTCATACGTCTCTTATTACCGATCATTATTTTCTAGCCACTATTTTTTCTTTCTATTCTGATTAGATGGGTAACTCCAGGTGGTTACATACTCTTTGCAGGGTTTGGGGAATTTGGAGACTTCGGGCGGCCACAAGCAATTTGAAATGATGCGGATGAAGTCAGCTTTCCCAGGATGCATGATGGCGTTCCCTGGCAATAGGTACTCATAAAATTACTATAGAGCTTCCGATTCTGTGTGTAATGCCTTCCGACGATAGTTTATAATACTTCAGGGTTTAAGGGTTTTTAGTGCCACAGATGAATTGGGCTCATTTAAATGATATTGCCAGTTTTTGTTTTAGTTTGATATCAAGGAAAGTATTTCTTCCTACATGATATTTCCGGCTCTTTCGGGCAGTAAATTTGATTAACTATTGTTCATACGATGTTCTTTGATTTTTATTTCATAGTACTATTGATTAGGATTTTGGGTATATATATAAATAAGAATGGAGCTCCACCAACATGTGAGTAATATCAGTTCTCTACCATATTATTAAGGGTTAGGATGAAATATGGAATATTCCTATGAATTTATGGAAATTCCTTATTCCTTGCTCCTAGACATTTTAACTGCAGTCTAGAGAAAACCTTGTGCCCTAATATTTTGTATCTTCAAAACTGATTCAGATCAAAGATTGATATCTCTAGGTTTTTCAAAGTGTGATCAAACTCTTCGAGGGAGGTAGTGAGGAAGAAAAAATACTCAACCTAAAAATGCCCTACAACCCTACCATTTATTTGCTTCCATTTCATGCTTGAAATTAAAGGTTATGAAAATCATCTTCTTATCTAATTCAGAGTTTCAGTAAAAAATTCATGGACAAGGCTGTAAATCATGTGATTCTCCTCAACTTCATTAGATAACATGCAGAAACCCGATCTATTTTCTTCCATCTTCGCCTTGACTGTACAATAAAATAGATAAAATCTCATCATGTTTTGTAATTGAGCGTTTTAATATGGCATTTTTACATAAGGTAGTAAAGCATTGAATTCTCCTCATCTCCATTTGATAGTGCACAAAGCCCTGATTCACGATCTATTTTCTTCCATCTTCCTCCCTGATAGTTTACTAGGGAAAATCACATCCTCTTTTCTAATTGAGCATTTCAATCTGACAGTTGTACATAAGACTGTAAAGCATGTGATTCTCTTCAACTTCATTACATATCACATGCAAGCCTCTTTCATGGTTTATTTAGTTATTTTCTTTCATCCTCGTGTTTGACAGCAACCTTTATGCACCCCTGAGAAATCTTGTTGGAACATTGAAGTGACAGGTTTCGTCCTGGTTTCAGGTAGGAAACCTATCACCTCAGCTCTGCTTCCTGTGATAATACTTTTTAAATACTTGCCCCTGTTTGATTGCAAAACAAGCTCACTGATTTGATGAATCTTTGAAGGATTTTTTGTTACTCTGTCTAGGTGATCATTAGACTTGTTACTCTGTTCAGGTGATAATTGATTTATAATATTTTAATTTATTTTCTAGTTCATTCTTTAGATTATTTGGAGGAGATCATTGAAATCACTGTTCTGCGTTGGTGATTTTTGAATTAATTTTTTCAGATAATTTTACCTCATTTCCAAGTTTTAATTTCTTTGTTTTCTACTAATTTTATCATTTCCACTTTGTTTCCAAAAACATATCCGGGGGTAAATAAATTTCTTCAATCCCCCTTTCTTAATTCCCTCGATATGTTTCCAATGGTAAACCATGCTTTTATTATTGAACTCACTGTTAGGTGATTTTTGAAGTAATAATTTCGTAGAATTTTATTTTATTTCTAAGTTCTTTAAATTTTCTATAATTATTTTCACTATGTTTAAAGTCCTATGAAGGCCTCCTTATCCTTAAAAGGATGAGGAAAATAAGCGAAGTAGAGGTGAAAAGAAAGATGATTCGTTGAGTTAGGGGTGACTGCCAAAGATTTAGGACCCATGTCTAGCTATTGGGAGAATTGGAGTCAAAAATACCTTGATTTGATAAATTCGCTCTTGAAGGAGTCCTAGAGGCAGCTTCGGTAGCCCTAATGAGACAACTACAGGAAAACTACAAGGCTACTCTAGAATTTTATACTTCATTTGGCAATAATTAATGGAATTTTAAGGATGCAATATGCAAAATAACCTCTCGGAACATTCATTCATTATCCTATCCTTGAATAACACATGAAATTTTTTGAAAAACTTCAATTCTCTACCAAAATTACATTAATTAAGGCACATTACAAACCATAAGACAAGATTCCATGCATTATACATTCAGTAGATTAGAAATATAGCATTAAAAAGCACTTACAAGATAATGAATAATATATCCATCCACATAAATGCATCAAGAATCTCAAGAGAGATAGTGGAATTTTCCAAATGTCAAAATGCATTTAATCCACCCCATAAGTAGACAAACAATGTTCGAATGGCAAACAATGTTTGGAATTATTCGAATGGAAAACACTATTTGGAATTGATATGCTCATACAAAATCAAAATTCAAGCTCCTCAATCTAGGGAGGTAATACATTAATCCTAGTTTTAGATGGGTTTGTTCGATGTGTCAATCGTTGCATCAACCAATTGCACTATTACACGAAATTGTTTAATCTGTTACATGCTATTACTATAAACTTGCAAACTTAGGTGAGATTTTTTTCAGCTTTGGGAAGGCTTACTAGTGCTACTATTTATTCCTTTCCCAGCACACACATGCATGTTACCAGTGAAGGTTCATCAACCAATTGTGCCTCTTCTTGTTCTTGATAAATTGTGCATGGTTATGCCTCTTGGCTATAATTTATAACACATTTCCATGGGGTTGTTGAGAAATTTCAATCAAACAACCTACACTGAAATTGTGAATTGTTTTCTGTTGGAATTTGGACGTTCTCTGCATTCCTCCTTTATTCTTCGAGTACTGGGTAATGCAGTGGTTTCAATACCATTTTTTATTGGCTAAACACATTAGTTCAGACATAGCTTTAGATTTGGACCAATTATCTTCATAATTGTAGCAAAGTTGTCTGCCTGCGAGAGCACAAGACAAGCCAATGTATAAACAATTGATGATAACTATCTGACCCTTTTTGTTCAATTTTTTCATTGCGTTCTTGTCTGTTAATCTATCATTGTACAATTATAACTGTCATCCAACCATAGTTGGTTATTTTTTTCTCTTTACTCAACTAAATTCATTATAGATAGTTACCCTAATAGATCATAACAAGTCCTCACTCTTAATCCAGGACACACCTAGGTGGGGATGACTCCAGTGGAGTTGGCCCCTTGGTAGAGTACTCTATATCAGCTTTGGAAAGGTATGCAACAAGATTGGTAGAGTATCTCAAGGTCTTGTTGAGGTTGCTCATATCGGTCCTTTTCCCAAAGAATTAATGCTCATGACAACTCTGGCTATGATGCATTAAATTTTTGTCATGTAAATTGATAAAATGTTTTAGATTTTGTTAACTTTTGGACTGTGTTTGCATGTCTCTTAATGTAGTATTTAGTAGAAGAAAATGTCCTGAAATATTTTCCAACAAGTTTTTTAGTAAATGACAGAATTCTTACTGAGTTGGAAATAGTTCTTATAGTTATTCAGAAAACTTTTTGTAAACCTTCATATTGTTTGGGAAAGGTTTCCAATAAGTCAGTAAGTATACTACCATTTAGCTGACCCAGGTTTGAACTACAAACATATTAGAATTAGAATTATATATAACCTTAATAGATGAAGTGAGCCTATTACTTCTTGATGTGCACCACTTTAAATATATGGCTCTCTGTAGATGTGGTCAAATATGACTGGATCAATACATCCCTTCATGACAGTAGCTTTCTTCACTTTTGCAAAAGTTCATCCGGGCTGTGAATTCCTTCAGTGTGAAAGTTTCAGTGATAGAAGAACAGATTGTTATCTGTCTCTGCCAGGAAGGTAATAGCAACATATACTATTAGTTGAACATTGTGCATATTTAGTTGGAAAGTTGGCCCAAATAATAAGTAGATTTGTATACAACATTCCAGCTGACCTAGTTTTCAATTACTAAACTAATATCCAGATATTTATATAAAGAAAGCCATCACATTTTTTTAATTTTTATGCCTCTATATTGGATTATCTCGCTCTAGTAAATAATGACTACAACAATACCATTTCTACTTTATATGATTGTTACTTCCCACCTTTCTATGCTTGCTTATTTAGTGACTTGTTTGAGCATGAAAACTTCAGTCACATACGAACGATTATTTTCTAACATTTTTTTTCTTTATGTTTGATAGGTACAACGGCACAAAGAATACTGAGACAAAATCCTTAAGAACTATTAGGTTGGTCAGGAACCTTTTTTGCTATTTCTCACATGTTACTTTGGTTTAGATAGTAATAATTCTCTTGTATTTGAAAAGATTGTATTTTATAGAACTTAAGTCTTTGGTTCTGATACTTTTCTTCTGAATTACACACTTGATACATGTATGAAAAAACTACATATTGTGAGATTAATAACATGAAAAGGTAATAAGAGTCACTAGGAAACTCAACTTAGTACTAGCCAATTAAGTTATAAGGTGCATTATAACTTACATTTATCATCATAGTTATGTGGTTATAGAAGTTCAGTATATAAATTACCAACATTAATGGATAAAAGGGAGATTCTCATAATGTATGAAATCAATCCAACAACAGTAAAGTTATTAGTCAGAATATTTCCTGTGCATATATTTTACATATTTCCAACAGTAATATTAGAGTGAGAATACTCAAAGCACATTTTTAGTTCAAAAAACCAATTTTTTATAGAGAGAAGCTAAAGAGAAGTTTAAATGTTTCCCTGAATTGGATATTGGCATTATTATTAGGCAAAAGTTATTTGCTGGAAAAGAAAGTCAAGGAAATGAAATTTTGTGAATAGAAAATAATTGCAAACTTTCAAAGAATTGAACAACCCATCATGCATTGGAGTCGCAGGGGATAAAATAGAAGTCTGACATCAATATGACCTTGAAGCATTAGCCATGGTCTTAAACACAGAGCTGACAATTGCAATATGGACCGATAGACCAATTATTACTTGCAAGGGAGGAGGTAACCCGCCAAAATGCAATCACAGGTTTTCATTTACATGTGACATACAAATCTGATACATCATAGAAGGTGATGCAACCGAGACACAATTCATTCAAATCCACATGGGCCCTCACATATAGCCATTTATAATTTTCAAAAACAGACACAAAAACCAAGAGCATAAATTTGCAGATAATATAGGCACGGGCTGCTATACAGTTTGCTTAGACAACATGCACAAAGTTTTTGGAAGATTAGTTTTTTGAAAAAGGCATAAAACATTATTTTGTTTAGCATAAGCTCTAAGACATCTAATAAAACTTTGAGAATCACAGATTTGAAGGTATATTTCTATCCTAATTTTATTTTTTAAATGCAAGCAACAAACTCATCTATTGAAAAATTCCATGGACTTAGCTTTCACACTTGGAAATCAAAGCTTCAACTTTGTTTAATGGAAATAATTCCATGAGAAGTATAAATTTGCATAGAAAATTAACCCACAGGGGGAAGTAAATTAGTTGAATGGTAAAATAAAGGTAATAGGACAATTGTCTTTATTCATTTGGGATTATCAAACAACCCATCACAGCATCCGGATTGAAAGAAATCTGACAATGATATCCACAAATCACTAGGAAATTTTTTTGGCAGTAACAAAATGCTATATTGTACATAACCAAGAATTCTTCAGTTTTCAAATGTCACGTGATGAAATTATGACACAGACTATGTAGACAATTTGAGGTTGTTGTTGTCACAATTAAGAGAAGTTGTAGTCAATGTAGAAGAGAGACACAAATGATGTAATATATTCATACATATTAGCTTCTGGTTGCTCCATAATTGTTTTCACCTATCAAGGGGAGCACTTCATGTGATGTGGAGGGATTCCACTATTACACGAAATTGTTTAAAGGGGTTGCAGCTTGTGTAAAGGTCTTAGAAACATATGGCACACCAAATAATGTTGGCCTCCTAATCAATTCTACTTTAGAAGCTCCTCTTACAATTAATATCACCAACAGCACTAAAATGTCAGATGTTGAGGTCAACAATCAACAGTCAACAATTTCAACACCAAGAATGAATATTATTGTACCAGTTTCCATCCAAAAGCAATAGTTTCCAGCAGTATCTTCCTCAAAAGGTATTGATGGAAATGTGTCAGTAAATTCTACTTAGCCAGTGAGAAAGAAGAGAAAAAGATGGACTAAAGAGGAGGAAAAAGAACTAATTGCTTCTATCCAGAAGTGTTGTGAAGGGAACTAAGCAAGCATTTTAAAAGGAGCATTCAAGCATGATTGAACATCTTCTCAGTTGTCACAGGTGATACACATTTCAGTCATATTATAAATAGTCCTCTTCTTCTCATCTTAGTATGAGGAATGCAAATTTGATCTGCTTGCTATGTTTAGCTCTTGTAGATTTATTTATGTATATTGTGCATTTAGTCTGATTCAAGCTTATTTAGAAAGCATGATTCATTTTATTTACCTGATATTTAATTAAGAATTTTCATAATAGTTTCTTTTTCCAAGTTCATTTTCCTTTCTTTTCCCTCAGATATGCTAAACACTAAAGCCAATAATAGGTCAGCCACTATATATTGATGTGCCAGAAAGTGAGGAATGACAATTTCTTGACGTTATTCATGTAGTCCCATAAGCTATAATTCTAGGGTTATTACAACCTCAATAAAATAATTATGTTTAACTTCATCATTTTACTTATCTAATGCTGGATTTTGAATGAATGGTAGCAACAATACTTAAACTCCTTCAAAGACAAACTTACAGTGCAAGTTATAAAAAAGATAAGAAAACCAAGCATTGTATGCAATGCCATAGGCCAACATTATTGTATATGAGTACTATCACGTTTCATTTTTTTTATATATTCTTTTTAAAAAAAAATTAACTTATCGTCGGTATTGCAATGCTTCTTGAGCGTCGGTCTTCCGACGCTTTTAACTTATGAAAATTTTTTCCGTTCATCAGTATTGCAACGCTTTATGAAGAGCAACTTTTAGGAAGACCGACGTTCTAAATGTCGGACGACATATCGTCGGAATTGCGACAATTGAAAAATGTCAAAAGAGCGACAGTTTGGTAAACGTCGGAAGAGCGACGGCTTGTAAAACGTCGGAAAAGCGATAGTTTTGGATACGTCGGAAGAGCGATGGTTTGGAAACATCAGAAGAGCGATGGTTTGGAAAATGTTAGAAGAGCGACATTTTTTTGGAAATGTCAGAAAAAGTGTCACTCTTCTGAAACTTTATTGAAGTGTTGGAATTGCGACGTAATGGCTAACCACATTTTGCCCGACCTCAAATTGTTGCTCTTGTGACGTCTATCTGTCAGAATAGCGATGAAGTGGCCGTCGGAAATTGGTACAAATATACTAGTGTATATACAAGTACACAATAATAACTAGACAATTTCATTGAATAATTTAATAAAAATAAGTTAAAGAACATGTTAGAATAAATATAAATAAAAAAGTAATATTACCTCTATCATCTGGCAGCTCATCAGGAGTGAAGAGGATGTTGGGAAACCCTCGCCAATCTAGTCCAGCATAAGGATGTGGGACCATAATGAAGGGATGCAGCCCGCCAACGTTGGCTAGTAAGTCCAGCGAATCATGTGATATCCTTGCTGGAAACATAGTGTCTCCCCTCTTGGGCATCATCTACCCCCACATGTGCATCCGGGCCTGCAACATTGCCCTACGAGGTTTTCAAACAAAACTTAGTCTCATCTCTAGAAACCTCTCAAAAAATAAACAAAACATATCTGAAGCAAAAGAGAAGTTGACCCTCCCTTCGGCATGAGCATGACATCTATCTAAGGCCGTAAAAAACTGTCGCAAAAAATGGAAAACCACCGGAAAAGTCATGGCTGTTGTACTAAATAATCAACGTAATATAAAAGCGAGCAACTAATGCATTGCCCGTCACTGGTTTTGTGTGAAATGATCGAAGAGATAATAGAGAGGCACTACATGTCATATCTACCAAAAGCACCTATACGTAACTGACCTCCAGGTGCTTGAAACTCTAAAGGAGAAAATACATGTGCTCCAATGTATCTCTGGGAGTAAACTAACTGACTCCCTGCTACACAACCAAGTGGCACGTCTAGGAATGAGGGAAAATCCACCCCTCTCCTCGATAGTCCTGTAATAAAATAAATTTCCTCCTCAGTGGGTGTGTACCACTGGTCAGGACCAACCTGAAAAGCTTGTTGGTTGGCTTTCCACCTGCCAATAAGATGTCTCAAAATCACAGTATGGGCCTTTAGGCCTGAAATAGCCTCCTCATAGAACTTGAGGAGGCCTACCTGCTTAAGGATCTCCTGGGTATCTGTAGTAATAGGTGAGGGCATCCATCTCTCTCCCTCTCTCTCCCCTCCCATTGGCGAATCATGTCATACTGTTCTGCTTGTTTTTGCTCCTGTTCTCTCTGAATCATTGCCATATTAAATAATTTTTTTTATTAAAACAGAAATGTACTTAGAAATATACATATATAATTTTTTTTGAAAAAAAAAAACATAAACGTTAGTGATCCATAAAAACAGTCACGCACTGGTGCCGGTGCATTATAATATTTTAGCACACTGTCCTCGGGGTCTCTAAAGAAACTGACTGCACCGGCTTCGGTGCCGATGTCTATTTTTCAAGCACCGGGGACTGTTTATAATTCATAATAGCAGTGTGCTGACTGAAATATATGCCCTGGCGTGTATAGTCATGTCAGCACATTGAGTTCATGACAATGACATAGTTGACGGTGCAGACTTTTACCCGGCCGCACCGTTGACCCTCCCGGAATGAAAAATGCGATGCGCTAACATAAAACGGGGCAGAAAATGCAGTCAACGTGCCACACTGTGATTTCCGGGGTCAATGGTGCGCCTAGATAAATGGGTGCACTGCCTTTTTATTTTTTTATTTTTAATTTAAAATTATTCGAGGCGCCTTCCGGAACCACCTCGGAAACGGTGTGGTTACCGTTAGCACCGGTAGCAGTGCTGACTGTAAATTTTATAGGTAGCACTACGACCGGTGCGAGCTGAACAGCTCGAGCGCATCGCGCGACAATTTTTTTTTATGGTTATTTTTAGGTTTATTTCAATATCTAATATGATAAAATTCTTAATTATAGAAAAACTAGAAAAATACCTATACATTTTGCGGCTGAGGAGGCATATTGGCTGTAAAATTTGAAAAATAAAATCTGGCCACTGTTTTTCAAAATGCAAGTTGCAGATTGGTCAGCAATGCAGAGTAGTAATGGGTGCAATGGGTGCAATGAGAGCGTAGATGGCAGGGCAGCTCAGAAATAATAAAATAGCACTAGGGCTTGAGAGCTCTGGAGCACCGAGGAAAGTGAATAATGAAGTTTTTTGGCCATAATTTTTTTTTATTAACCATGTTCCAGTGCGTAGGGTTTTATAAGCGCACCGGTGCGGTTAGGAAAATCGCACCGGGTGGTATCAATTTTGGCGCGTTGTTTATAATGCCCCTGGGCGTTTCCCTAACCACGCACCTCGATGTTTCAATTTCAGTGCGAAAATTTTATGGTGCACCGGGGCGGTGTAGTGGTAAAGCACTGGTGCATAATAGTCGCAAAACACCAGTTTTTTGGCCTTAATTTTTTTTGATATATAACGTTATTCTAGTTCATGTTGTTTTTGGCGCACCGGTGCTCTTAGAGAAGAACGCACTGGTTCGTTTCTGTTTTGGTGCGATCTTTTATGATGCACCAGTGCAGAAGAGTATTGACGCCCAAATGCATTACAGTAATTGGACGCCCCGGCGGTGTGTACTTCGCGCACATTGTCCGGTGTGCCAATGTTCGATGCACACCGGTGCGTTCTATGGTATCGTGCGTACCGGTAATTGATAGCACAAGAGCACTGGAAAACTGAAAAATCTAGGTTTTTTGTCATTTAATTTAATCCTTTACCGGTGCGCGTTATTTATAGGTGCATCGGTACTCTTTGTTGCAAACGCACTGTTCGGTTTGTATTTTGGCACGTTTTTTATGATGCAGCGGTGTGATTTTTGTCTACCACACTGCGTGTTTTCAGTGTTGGCATTGTGTTTTATAATGCACTAACGCGAATGAGTTATGAGGCACCAATGTTCTGTTATATTATGATGCATCGAGTGTGTGTGTACAGAGTGCATGGTGTCCGGTGTGCCAATGATTTGGGCCGCACCGGTACTTTATTTTTTTGAGAGCACCAGGGCGAGTTTTAACGATAAGAGCATCGATAGGAAAACATCTGCAAAACCCTCCGCCTGCCAACCTCCTCTAGTAACCTCCGCTAGAAACATATGTATGGGGTATTTTTCTTTGTGGTTCCTCAAAAACATCCGCTAGAGGGTCTTTTCCTTGTAGTGCCAAGGTTGTATGTTTCCTTTAGAACATCACTTGGATTATCATAAGTTATACACATTGTGAAAAATAACTAATGGAAGAACAAGAATTTGAGAAGCTTCGGGAAAAGTTGTTAGATGTCAATTATGTGATGTGCTTGTTTTTAATTTGGGAGAACTGATGAAACAAAATAGTTATAACAAAAATAGTTGAAATAAATCATATGTTTTCCTATGTAAGAACTTTATGAAATAATATTATTCTTGGAAAAATCATTTACACCATTCAAATCTAGTTTGATTTTCAATGTACATGGCATGCCCTTCTAAATATGTTACTTGAATCATCTTTCGCAAGAGGGAAATGAATTTAATGATGCATTGGTTGTTACAGGCAGAATGCATTGTTTCTACTAAAAGAGAAGACCAGAAGCTAAAGTACAACTAGTAGATGAATGTGACACTTTATAGTGTAAAGCGGGAGAATATTGTAATGATTGATGAGATAAAATAATTTCACACCAATTGTTTCAAATCATTGTCCACTTAGTCGGGAAGACGGCCGTGTGTTATGCAATGAAATTTGTGAATGTTGAATATTATAAAAGAAAAGAAAAGAAAAGAAAATAATAATTTATATGTTAAAAATAAAATGTACTTCTTTGAAATATAATAATTGAAGATTGAAAAAAGCCAGAACAATTATTTTTTTCATGAAATTTCATTTATGGGTTAATCACATCTAGGTATTGGCACTCTTGATGGTTGGATTCCAGGTGAACCCTATGACAATCATCATTATAGACTTAAACAAATTCCACACAACTTTATGCATCTTCACACCACTAACTAAAAATTGCACTTGAAGAATCCAAGAGGTTGCCTCTTTTTCCTTTCAAATTTAAAACTAACAACACAATGAGCACTTGAGAAATGTTTTGAGAAAAAATTGACACGGTAGAAAATGTTACATAGGTTGAGAAGAGGAGAGTGGTAGAATTGATGGAGTAGTAAGTTGAGAATTATTGGGTGATATTCATAGGGTGGTTCAATGTAGTAAATTTATATGAAGCATGGCACTTAGAACTAGAAAATATTCCCAAAAATTACCCATAAGTGTGTATGTGGTATGGTCCTCTTTTCATATTTCGAAAGAAAATGGTATATTGCAAAATGTTAAGAAGCTTTACTGCATACAAATAAAAATCAACACTATTTATTGTACATTGTTGTTATTTATATCATTTTCGTTATTTCTTGTGTCTGGATAGTGGGATCAAGTCTTAACCCCAAAATATAGAAGGAAAAAAGAATCTTGTAGTGAGATAAATGAATCCAGTTAGCTAGTGAAACTACATAATTAGGGCCATCACATCTCGCTAGAAAGGCATCAATGAAAAACATAGGGTCATCCCTATCAACCTTGGAATTCAATGTGGTCTTCATCAATGCAGACATTGATCTATGAAACTTTGGCCTCCTACTGAGCCTCCACAACAGAGTAAGGTACATGTCCATGGAGGTATTAAATGGTGAGTGCCACCTAGACTAGGATAAATTAGAGAAAATATGGATAAATTTTAATCTTATATGCATTAGAAAAATGCACGGGGGCTTCACCAGTGTAACAATACCATACCACATGCATTCATATTGAGGGATATATATGAAGGAAAAAGTGATATAATATATTGAGCATACAATAGGGGGTAAATGATTTTTATATTGTAGGTATAAAAAATGGAGCTCAAAGTTAATGAAAAAATATAAAGGGGTGTAAAAAAAAGTTGATAAAAAAATGGACACCTACAATATCTAGTGAAAGTAGGGATTTTTGAATTGGGAGGGTGTATTTGGTTTTTATTGGTAGGGAGTTAAAAATTGTGATATTTTGAGTTATTTTCCAATATGTAGTCAAATTAAGGGTATTGTTTAGTATGCCATGAACACATGATATGTCAGAGTTTCATTGAGTTAAAACCTCTTGGAAAAACATAGGTATAATGTTACCTTAGGATTTTGGGGAAAGGTACTGGTAAGGAGAAATATCTAAAAGTTACTACCAAGGGCACAAACTAAAGTTTCATTGAGTGAAAACCTCTTGGAAAAACCTAGGTATAAAGTTACCTTAGGGTTTGGGGGAAAGATACTAGTAAGGAGAAATCTCTAATAGCTACTACCCAGGGTACAAAATAAAGTTCTGTGAATTTCCTGAAAACATTTAGTAGTTATTTCCTAAGGCACAAACCCAAGTTCTTTGAATTTCCTAAAACTCATCACTATTGAAAATAGACTTCAAACGTGGAATTCTCCACTGGCAACTATTCACAAAAATAATTTGCAATAATAAATATTGTTAAATATTCCATTTGAAATTATCCATACAGTTTAGTAACCTGATCTCAAGTGCATACAGTAATAATCGTAGTGGAAATTTAAATCACAATGCAATTTTAAATGACTTATCAATATATCCATTTACTTGCTTTCAAAATGTCTGTTAAAAAATATAATGAAGTTTATGTATAGCATCTTAAGTTAGTGTTTTTAGTGAGAGGGATCATGTAAATAATCATATCAACCATGGTAGTAAAATCATCATCGACAATGATGGTCTCTCCTTGTCATATTATTTTCCTGTCATTTTTATTCCCTGCAAGTTACGATGCAGTTTGAGGAATCTATGGATTAGGTTCTAGATGTTGAAGTGATGAGACCAATTGAAATGAAAAATATATATCAATCATTGTCAAATTCAATATTACGAAAAAACATATTAAAATATTCGAAGAATTATTGCATAACAAACAAGCAGGGTTGCAGAGCAACTAGTCCTTGCCCAAGAGCACGATGGTAGGAGAAAGGTCTGTTGTAGGGCATGATGGTAGGAGAAAATTTTGTTTCCCAAGAGTATGATGGCAGGAGAAAAGCCTGTTGTGGGGCAGGAGCAAAGTCTGTTACAGAATTGGATATTGATAAAGGTGTTGTGTCGATTTTCTGATATTGATAAAGGTGTTGTGTCAATTTTCTGAAACAATTGATAGTTAGTTGAAGCTTGAAGCCTATCTTGGGTGTCTGCAAAAGAAAGTTTTGGAGGAAAAAATAGAGTAGCTATGAACCAAATGATTCATTCTCCATAGTTGTAAACAGAGAGAATTTACTTTGCAACATCCAATAGTAATTCTGGTAGAAAATCCAGTGAACTGCAAAAACAAAGTTACAATAATGACTCAATGAATTTTAATTTTACACTCCACAAAGCATGTGGTCCACTTGGAAACACATTTCCATGTGTGTATGTTGGATTTAAATAAGCAGTGGATGCCATTGCGATTTGGTAATAAAACCAAGTCGAATTCACTCTTTTCAACATATCCCTGAAAAAAAGGCATGATTATGATCATTCATGCCTGAAAAACACAACAAGAGCCACTCACAGCTTTAATTATAAATCTGTCAAAAATTTCAATGCTCCTCTCTCATATAAATATGCCTAACCCTGAAACTAGGGATAATTATCTTCCATCTCTATTATATTTCCTTGAAGTTACAGTAAGGAAGGGTATATAACAACTACGCAAGACATAATATCAATTAGATCGCTGAAAACGATGCTTTATGGGTGAAAATGTGAAGTTGGGTTACACTTTTTGCCCTTTTTTGAGAAAAAGTTTTCATTTTTTTCGGTTCTTCAACTTTCTGCAAACTATAACAATTGTTTTGTGTAGAATTTCATTTTGCGATAAAAATAAAAGTTGTGAGAAATTTTCTTAGCTTTCTATTACTTATTTTTTGAAAAAAATTTATGCAGATTTGATATGTCAACTTAGCATTTCTTTGAGTGTGTGTTTCTTAAAAATCAAAGGATTCATAAGAAGTCATGTTATGACGCAATGTTGTATTCATTGAAAATTTGTGTTTATGAAAAAACAAAATGTGTTACAACAATCTAGACAGAGTCTACTTTGTTTTTGTCATATTTACAAAGCCAATGGATGCATATCATAATTACTAGAATTTTTTGAACTGGTCCAATATGAAAAACTGCGTATTTTGGATATGTTTCGTGTCACAAGAAATTTCTTAACATATAAGTTATAAACTAAAAATCTAAAAGCTACCCATTAGAGACGACGGACCAATGTAATAGCCCATAATTTTTTCAATTTTTTTTACAATGTATTTTGGGAGATGCAAAATTTTGATTTCACTGAATCACAATGACCCTCAGAAATTGTTTGCACCCATTTTATTAGAAAAATAATTAAAATTAATAAAAGTTTATGAAATTCCATAAAAGCTATATTTTCTGAAATTAGATTCAATTATGAAAATGCTTGTCTTGGTTCTGACAGTTAATTAACAACTTTTCATGGAGTTTAATCAGTCCAAAGTTGTAGAACCGTATTCAGAGCCTGGTTTTTGCGTAATTGGTGATGCGTTAGTTCGGCCGAACTTTTAGTCAAAGTTCGCCCAAACCATGTTTTCTGCCAAAGGCTCGTTAAATCTAACGTCATAATAGTTCGGCCGAACTTTTGATCAACAGTTCGGCTGAACTCTTGTATAACTCTCCGTCGGCCGGAAAGTTTTGCGGAGCCCCCTACTAAAACACATTTCGCGTCAATATAAATTGCCGCGAAATGATTCATAATTTTCGCACATTTCGCACACTTCTTCTCATTTTACAAAGATCTTGGTTTGGGTTCAAAAACTTTTCTTCAAAGTTTGGGTTTAAGAGCATTTCTTGGTTGATTTTACAATTTTGGGTTTAAAGAATTTTTTTGGAAGACATTTTTTAGAGGCGGCGTGATTTTGGCAAAAATTGTAAAAGATTTCTTGGACGTACACATTTCTTGGAGGTATGTACGTGTTTTGAGCTGAAGTAAATATTTTGAGCATCGTTTCATTTTTATAAGACATTTTTCTCTCGAATTTTTTAAAGTAAGTGTTTTGGATTGGAATATGTATTTTTTGCAAAAAATTTACACTGAATTTTTTTAAATTAAATCTTTTGTGATATTTTTGTAATTGAGTTATTGTCTAATTTTTTGAAGGAAATTTTTTGAACTTCATACCCTATTATCATGGGAAATCAAAGAACTTGTGCGAGAAAATATGATCGAAAAAGAGACCCTGAGGCACGTAGAGAAGAGACTAGACAATCTCGCAAAAGAAAGTTAGAAGCCCTCTCAAATATTGAAGAGGAAAATCAACCTCAAGCAGAAATTGAAGCAAGTATGTAAATGTAAATATTATGATATATTGATATATATTTAAAATTTTCCTAATGTAAAATGTGAAGCTTAATTTTTATTTGATGAACTAGTTTGAAAAATATTTTGTTTAATGTAAACAGACACAGATATTCCTCAAAATATTGAAGAAGAAAATCAACCTCAAGCAGAAATTGAAGCAGGTATGTAAATGTAAATATTATGATCTATTGATATATTTAAAATTTTCCTAATGTAAAATGTGAAGCTTGATTTTTATTTGATGAACTAGTTTGAAAAATATTTTGTTTAATGTAAACAAACAAAGATATTCCTCAAAATATTGAAGAAGAAAATCAACCTCAAGCAGAAATTGAAGCAGGTATGTAAATATAAATATTATGATCTATTGATATATTTAAAATTTTCCCAATGTAAAATGTGAAGCTTAATTTTTATTTGATGACCTAGTTTGAAAAATATTTTGTTTAATGTAAACAGACAAAGATACTCCTCAAAATATTGAAAAAGAAATTCAACCTCAAGCAGAAATTGAAGCGGGTATGTAAATGTAAATATTATGATCTATTGATATATTTAAAATTTTCCTAATATTTATTGACATATATATTAATTTAGTGATTTATTGAATATGTACTATTTTTTCAAATATGTACAGATGAAATCACTATCGATAATGAGATGTTAGAAAATGTTGACACTCACACATATGGAGATAAAAAACCTAACCATGTTATACGATATCGTGTTAACTGCATTTTTGAAAAGTATTTCTTAAATGAGCGGGTGACAGTTCAGGCTCAAATGTTGAAAGGTCTCCTATCATCAAGGAAATTAAAAGAAGCGACGACACTATTGGGTATTCGAAAATCAACCAAAGATTAAAAAATGAAGGAAGAGGTGATAAAAAATATGAGTAGTTCTATAAAGTCAATTAAGAGATCTAGAGATAAAGATGTTTCAAATGTACGTAGAGGAATACAGATGGCAATGGTTTCACCAAGTAATCAAGAGAATCATTTGATAACATCTATGGCATGAGCACTGGGAACCTCGCGAAAAACTCTGCACAAACATCGAAAATTTCGACTGCAAATAGATGTAAATGATGAACTCGCTTGTTGGAGAGCTATTTGTAGGCAACCATACAAAGATAGACTTGGAGAAAATGTTAAAAAAATAATATATGAATATTGGAAGAATAATTCGCGTGTTTCACCAACTACAAGACATGTGATGCGAAGAAGAATAGCACGAAATCAGTACGAAGAACATGAAAAACATCTCTTGGAAACCACTCAGATAGAGTTATTCAACAAGTTCAAAGAAGAGAATCATCAAATTCATGTTTCACTTAGTGCTTTTGTTCAACAAAAACCATGGTATGTAAAACCTATCACCGTACGTGACACTTGTTGTTGCCGTTATCATGTGGAATTTGAGTTATATTATGACACATTCCTTGATTTCGGTAGAACATTATGGAAGGATTCACCTCTTCCTTCCACTATCCGTGATTTCATATCTCAAATTCTATGTGAAAGAGAAAGCGATGAACTATTTTACAAAAAGAAATGTGTTGGTGGTAAAAAATGCGATGATTGTGGAAATTTGACTAAATTTTAAAACAAATATCGTATTGATATAAATGATCAATCATTGTCCAACATGAAAGTGAAATGGAAGAGATATGAATATATCGGTACATCGATTCAAGGTGAAAATAGTTTTAAAAGAATCGAATTACGAGAAGACGAAATTTTTCTGATAGAATTTTTGAGAAAGTTTGAGGCAGAAATTTACAAATACACCAAGCATTCCCATAGAGCTCGATGGCAAGACTTGCAATTCAAAAAATCTCGTGAATTTTTTTCACTAGGGACCATTTTGTCAGTGATTGATTTTGCAGAAAACTACATATTTGTTCCACAAAAAGAAATTTAGAGTGAATACTATCATTTTGACCAAGTCTCCATGCTCGTCCATATTCTATATAGACATGCTGAACAAAATGTCGATCATATAGAAAGCACGAGTGAAAATCGACATATCATTAAAGAATATCATTTTTATATCAGTGACGATCGTACACATGATACATGTTTTGTACAACATTGTTTTGAAAAAATTTATGATTCATTGAAAAATCGTGGAATAACATTCAATGAACATTGGATATGGTCAGACGAATGCGCAGGTCAATTCAAATCTGCATGATCATTCTTTTGGTTGTGTTGTCTTCATAAGAAAACCTGCATTAAACATTGTTGGAATTTCTTTGAGACTGGCCATGGAAAAGGAGAACATGACGGTGCAGGAGCATGCATAAAATGAGTACTTTGAAGATATCAAATGAACCACTTTGCACGCCGACTTGTGAACGCTGAAGAAGTTGTTCAATGGTGCAAAACTGCTCTAAGCCATGAGATTAACCCATCAAGAGAAGTGAGAAGGTACATTCAATTTAATTTATATTGGAAATCTAATTTTAAACCTTGTACATTTATCATGCAATGATTATTTTTAATTGTATTTTGATATCATATTTAAAAATTCTTTTTCTAATTTTCCATATAAAGGTTTTTCTGGCATATTGGAATCGAAGACGTAGATAGATAAATTGGAAATGACGTTGAAACAATAAAAGGACTCAAAAATTGCATTCAATTCAAACAAAGTTGTCCAGAAATGTGTTTGCATTGGATAAAAGAAAAATTCTTGTTTTTGTGATGTTTGCATAGACAACACAAAATCCAATGACGTTTGTGAAAAAAAATGTATGTGAACGATTGGAAACATACAGAGCTAAATACAAAGGGAAAAATGCCTGTTGCAATGTTTGAAGAAATGCAATCAGAGGAAACTACAATATCATCTGATGGTGTTCGAGTTTCCGATCTTGTTAGAGAAGGTAACATTTGAATTACTTTCTAATGATTTAAAGATCTAGAAATAAATTTAAATATGCATAATTAAATGTTAAATTTATTTTATTGTGCAGGAGATGTTTTTGCTGTAATTGCACCTATTGACAACAATGAAAATGTGAAGTATTATTTGATGTGTTGCACTGAACGAAAAATGAAATTATTACAAGACTATAATGATCACGGATTTCAGTATGACAGAGGGTCTATTATACTGAAAGGTTATTTTTTCAGACAAACTCATCAAAGTGGAGACTTTGTTTACTTTGAAGACTATGAACCTGATTCCATAAGTTTTCAATATAGTCACTTGGTGTGTGCAGCACACATAAAGTTGATAGAAGTTCAATCAAAGAAAAAATCGAAAATTAAGAGATGGAAAATGTCAAAATCCGATCATGAACGGATTATTGAGGATGGAATTCCATTAGATTTTTTTTGAGTGAATTGTACAACAATTTATTATCTTTGGATTAAATATTTTTTAGAACTTCTAGTACTCAACTAAAAATTGAGCTGCTTATGTTATTTGTGCAAGTGTTTGCACATGTACAAATTGTTTGGGTACAAGCACGTGCTCTAGTATCAACTGAAAGTAGTTTTTCTATACATGTGCATTGATGAAAAATGTTATATGTATTGGATATATATATATATATATATATATATATATATTCTAGAATGAAATTAATTGTTCTTGTATATGTTTTCCGACCGTATGGTACAAATTATTTCACTTTATTTTGTAAGGTCAGATTCGGTCCCCATATGGCCTAGCCTCCAAGGGACGAGATAACAAGTGATTGTCCCCACTTGCCTGAATCTCATCTTTTAAGTACAATTTTACTGTTTATGGCAGGCATCTTACATGATGTCCTAGCCAAGGATAGATTCTCTTTGTTTCAAGTTTCCGGTAAAAGTTGTCACCGAATGACCTACTAGGATATTATAAATACTAGCTTTGTAAGATCATTTGGCATTTGGAAAAATTCGAAAGTCTTAGACTGTCAATCAATTTAAAGTATCATTCACCCTAGGGAGTGTAAAATATTCAATGTAGGTTGGTGACGATGCTCACTCCTAGATTGAAGCAGCTCCAATGACCAATTCTTTAATGAATTCCAATGCACTAGACCAAAGTTGGTGACCTACTTGGTTTTTCACCCAAGAAATTCCAAGGTACTCTTCTTACCTTTGGCCCCCAAAGCTACAATGGAGTTATAGGAAGGCGAAGAAACTTTTTTTCGCTGATAGGAATTTGGTCACATCCCTAATCTCCCCTTATCAAAAATTTCCTATCTACTACATTATCCAGCATGTACTCAAGATCACTATTTCGTAATTAGAATATCACAATATCATAAGTTCTCACAAAAATACATGGAATGCCATTACGACACTAATCTAACAATGGGGAGCTCAAAACCTAGAAAGCTCCTCGTCCCCTTAATAATAATGTGTTTAATTTAGTCTTTTAGGTGAGGATTAGGTGTGAATCTTGTTTTCACATACAAAAATAATTAATTGTTTAATTCCATAAATTTGATTATTCACCAAAATACATGTCATATCCACTATTTGTCTCCCCTACAAATTCCCATTATTTTTGGTGAATATATTCTTGACCTTGATGAGAGGATATGATACCTTGAAGAGGCTACATATTTTGGTGACGTCACTAATTGTTTCTCTATTATTATTTTTGTTAAAAATCTTGCTTAGGGCGAGGCAACTCCACATATATTGTACAGTTTATGGGACAGAAATCAATATGTAGAAATATTCACTTGGTTTTTATAATTGGATAGAAGAATGACTTAAAATGACCTTGTATGTCTTATCATTTTAGAGCTCAAATTTTTAGGAAGGATTTAAGTATCCACCTTTCAAGAATCACTAGAAGAGGTTGATAAAGAATATAGGAAGGAAATTTGTACATGAGCTCTATTATTTGACTTGAGAGTCAATTGTTTGAAGAGGCATGTTTTGTCGACTTGTGTTTGGTTGATGGTTTTGTACACCAATATGTAAGAGTACATGGAGATATTCACATGATGTGAATTTTTTTTCTTTGAAGGATAAAAATGATATGTCAGGGAGCTATGTTTCTTGCATGATGTGTTTTTCAGTTTTATGGTTTTGTTTGTGACAAGGCGTCACAAGATTTTGGGAAGGTCCACTCTTGAGCGAGAGCCTCATGATTACAACCTAATCATGAGAATCAAATGGGAGTGCATCCTTATTTTGAAAAAAAATAGGATTCTAAGCTACCTAGGACTCAAACCATCATTTTAAATTTGAAATATCATGGTGTGTTGTTTCAATGCCTGAATCCACAACCCTAACATAAATTGTTTTATTCTTTTTTTGCAGGATTTAGTTGATTATATTAAAATTCAGTTGAATTTAAAATTCTTGGCTTAGTGGCATGAACCAAACATATTGTACATATTAAATGAGGAATTTCGCTCTCCCAATCATTTCTAAATCACCCATATCAGCAAGAAAACATGTTTTAAAAGAACATACTTTGGTATGGGAAAGACCTTAGGTTTCAAATATTATAATATTGTATAATATTATAAGATTGGATAATTATATTATTTTTCATATTATATTTTGATGCTTATAGAGTGAAAAAACTGAAAGAATCAACTTGTAGGGTCATTTTAATGGTGGGTGGAGAATTGGGGTCTAAAACCTTTTGGAGTCATTTTGAGGTATTAAATGACATTTCTGGGGTCAAACAATTATCCCTTGTGCCGAAATCTTGACCATTATTCTACACTTAAAGACATATCCAATGGTGCAAGAAAAACATCAAATGAAGTTCATTCAAAATTTATTCCTTTAGTAAGTTGACCTATCATGTTGACCACCATGGTACGAGAGAATGACATTTTAGCCCCATTACTCATGCATGGCAAGCTAGCTACATGTGGAATTTTAACAAGACTCTAAAAGGTCTAAAATCACAAACCTCGTTAATGGTTGACAGAGTCAAATCTTACACCTAATTGGCTATCACGCTATGTTAAATACTTGGCCACTAGGAGGAATACAAGTTCCATTTTGTGTTATTTTATTTTGTTCCATAGTTGAAAATACAACTAGGAGTGTGAAGTTAGAGAGAAAAATGTATGAAGTTAAGTTTTTATAGCAACCTTACACGCTAAAAGTCTTAGCTAACTCTAGAGAGATTACCTCTTTCTTTGTACTAACATATTTTCCATACCAGAAAAGAGAGAGTAGAGCATGTTTACATTTTAGTGTTGTTTTTCTCCCATAAGGATTTCCTAGGGAAAAAGGAGTCTAGAGCATTATTCCTTTTTAGGGTTGCTTGTCTCCCATAAGGATTCATAGGAAAATAATTGTATTGATTGTCTAGAGATATATGTATGTGTTTGTTTCATTATGTTCTCTATTTCTTACGTTGTGTTTCATTATGTTTTATATTTCTTACATTTCTGCCCTCCTATTTTTCTTTACAATCAAGGTTTATAAAATAACATGAGAAGCAACATGAGACTTGGAACAATCATTTTCATTATCTATATGGAAGGCAAGAAGGATTATATACTCTTAAGCTTAAACTTATGTAGTTTGTCAATTTTTATCATATATTTTTTGGTAAGGGTAAATGTTTTTTATCTATAGTACAAGTCACGAGTTCCCAAATTTTACCTTATATGTAAAGCATGATTCTAGGATTACTACAATTTGTACTTGGTTTTTTATTGTGATGATGCCCTGTCTCAATCTAGACATAAGTGATGATGGTCTTCTCCAAATCAACTCATGTATCCTCATTAAAGTTATACAAACATTTCAAATTCATATTTTCTTTCATAAAATTCTAGGAATATTAGAAGAATCAGTAAAAAGAAAGATAACCATCTCAATATTCCCCCCATAATTCATTTTATAAAAGATAAATTTGTAAAATCCCTTTCGGTAATAATGGCCGTTATTAATTAATTAAAAAACATAATATATAATAAAAAATTGATAAATAAATTTTAAAAAGTCAAACTAGCCAAACGACTAGTTTGACCATCTCTGTCCATCTATTTAAACTTATTGACTTGATCTGATCTCTCACCTAGTCCTGATGACAAACCACAATGGTTGGTTCGAAATGCGTTGACAATGTTCCATTGCATGTGAAAATTACCGAAAGAGATTTTACAATTTTATATGGATCACAGAAGCGGAGATTCTAAAAGATAAATTTTGAAACTTAATTCAATTAACTACTTCTACACTTATGGTTTTGTATTATGTTTAATAGTTATAAAGATTAATTTTGAGCCTTAACTCAACTATTTCAATGTTTATGGTTTTATAGTATGTTTAACAATGATAACTTCAAGTGATCCATCGTAAGTTGCATCCACAAGAAAGAATACATATATATTTAGAGGTGATTGAAGAGATATTTGCCTCACATAATTTGCAATATTTTTATTTGTTGTTGGTTTAGTAGGTTTGGTATCACCATCATAAATGTTATACTAAATATCACTGAAAATCAAGGAATGTTTGATATTCCTTGACCATTTTGGATAGCTCCTTTTTCTACCAAGCATCACAGCAACCATGGAAATGAGATAATATAGTTTCATTGCTAATTAATCCTAGCGATACAACTTCTTTTGTTACAATTTTTGAGTGCTTTAGATCCGGTGTGCCAATATTATTTTTCCCTAAATGTTCTTTGCATGATGTTCAAACATATTTTGGAGCAACATGTGAGATTGAAGATGAATATTATCCCATAGTAATTTCTCCTTTAATTACAATTGAATAATAAAGAAATAGAAAAAAGTTCATTTTCTAACCTCAAATAAATTCTTCGACAATTGGAGGAATATTAGATAAATTACATGTAATTTGTTCCATATAAATTAATGTAGATAGGAAACAATTAGTTTCATTTCAAAAATGAATAGTGGCCAAAACTATGGATGGTTGAAATGAATTTAATTTAATAAAACATACAAATATTGGCTAATTAAATGCTTATGTATATATTATTAAAGCTATATTTATTTATGAATGATAAAAAAACATCGTTTCAACATTGATAAACAATTATGGTAATCCAAGAATTCTCACTTAGATGTGAAGGTGATGGTCACACCAAAAACTTGAGTAGAATTAAAGATGCAACATGTGGTGCTTCTCAAGGGATAATTGTATACAATGGAATGGAATGGTGCTTAATATGGGGAAGGGCATGAAATATATGGTTATGCTTCACCGCATAAAGACCCTACAATTGTATACAATTTAATATAATTGTCATTGGGTGGAACATACAAGGAGCTATATCATTTTTTTGATACCTAACCTTGATTCATTTCTATTTTATTAGAAAATGACAATAACCCATGAACATATTTGTGCGAAAATTTAGAAGGAACAATAGTCAATCAATATTAGGAAGGAGTGGATGCATAGGCAAGGAATGACCAATGACTAATACATAAACACACAAATACACACACACACATAGATAGAGAGACGAATATTCTGATGGTCAAATTAAATTAGGATTTTATATATGTGGATGAATATGAATATGAGCATAGATGGAGATAGTCTAATTAAGAAAGTGTTTCTAATCCATTTTCATGCCATTTTAAGAACTTCCATTGAAACGGAAACATTTACAAACATATCCATGTGGTTTCTTGTCTTCTTTAAGTTCACACCCTTTCCACCCATGTTATCTATTTTTAACTTCAGAATAAACCAAGTGTATGTATCCATGGGGTCTACACTTAATCAACCTATTTCATAGCACTTGTGTTCATGTGATATTAAATAATACATTATTTTTTACTAGAGAAATCAATAATTGGGCCAATCTCATACTCATGTGATGTGAGGTTGTTTTCCATCGCTACTATTATAACCCCTAGTTGAACCTTTCCACCCCTAGCATGTGGAAATTAGTACACTTAGGAGATTTGAACATAGAAAGTCATGGTACATAACACTTCATTTCCATGATGATCTCCAATTTAGCTTCCCTAGGGGGATGATATTAGACAACACCTTTATTAACACTAAATATTAATGAAAACCTCCCAAAATCCTTTTGTTTAACCTCTATACCAAACATATTGTACATATTAAATGAGGAATTTCGCTCTCCCAATCATTTCTAAATCACCCATATCACCAAGAAAACATGTTTTAAAAGAACATACTTTGGTATGGGAAAGACCTTAGGTTTCAAATATTATAAGATTGGATAATTATATTAATTTTCATATATTTTGATGCTTATAGAGTGAAAAAACTGAAAGAATCAACTTGTAGGGTCATTTTAATGGTGGGTGGAGAATTGGGGTCTAAAACCTTTTGGAGTCATTTTGAGGTATTAAATGACATTTCTTGGGGTCAAACGATTATCCCTTCTGCCAAAATCTTGACCATTATTCTACACTTAAAGACATATCCAATGGTGCAAGAAAAACATCAAATGAAGTTCATTCAAAATTTATGCCTTTAGTAAGTTGACCTATCATGTTGACCAGGTCATGGTACGAGAGAATGAAATTTTAGCCCCATTACTCATGCATGGCAAGCTAGCTACATGTGGAATTTTAACAAGACTCTAAAAGGTATAAAATCACAAACCTCGTTAATGGTTGACAGAGTCATATCTTACACCTAATTGGCTATCACGCTACATTAAATACTTGGCCACTAGGAGGAATAAGAGTTCCATTTTGTGTTATTGTATTTTGTTCCATAGTTGAAAATACAACTAGGAGTGTGAAGTTAGAGAGAAAAATGTATGAAGTTAAGTTTTTGTAGCAACCTTACACGCTAAAAGTCTTAGCTAACTCTAGAGAGATTACCTCTTTCTTTGTACTCACATATTTTCCATACCAGAAAAAAGAGAGTAGAGCATGTTTACATTTTAGTGTTGTTTTTCTCCCATAAGGATTTCCTAGGGAAACAGGAGTCTAGAGCATCATTACTTTTTAGGGTTGCTTGTCTCCCATAAGGATTCATAGGAAAATAATTGTGTTGATTTTCTAGAGATATATGTATGTGCGTGTTTCATTATGTTCTCTATTTCTTACGTTGTGTTTCATTATGTTTTATATTTCTTACATTTCTGCCCTCCTATTTTCTTTCCACTCAAGGTTTATAAAATAACATGAGAAGCAACATGAGACTTGGAACAACCATTTTCATTATCTATATGGAAGGCAAGAAGGATTATATACCCTTAAGCTTAAACTTATGTAGTTTGTCAATTTTTATCATATATTTTTTGGTAAGGGTAAATGTTTTTTATCTATAGTACAAGTCATGAGTTCTCCAATTTTACCTTATGTAAATCATGATTGTAGGATTACTACAATTTGTACTTGGTTTTTTATTGTGATGATGCCCTATCTCAATCACTTGGCCATCTCTCTATGGGTAGTTAAATCTTTATAACAATACTTAAGTAATATTTATCTATTTCTATTATGTGAAATGTAAAAATGGTATACTATTTTTCATAAAATTGGGTTGATTTTATCATATATTTCGATGAAAGTTGATTATATGACACGTTTTCTTTAAAAGGATCTAACAATTTTGTTAAGGTATGAATTTGCAATTTTGTGTGGCTCTCTATCAAAATTATATGTCACATTTTATACTAAAGTTCTAAATAATTTTTTTTAATTTTGGATTACTGTTATTCTTTTATATAATTTAACATTAGATATAAGTTTAAATTGAAAGCTACTTAGATGAAATATAGCTTAGATATGGCATTTGAAAATTATTATCTATTTATTAAACTAAAGGACATAATTATTACACATGTTTAATTTACATTAAAATGCTTATTTGATTTATCTCCTATAGCTTAATGTAATGCTAGATATATAATTTAAAAATTAAGTTGAAGGCCCATGAGATAAATGACTTCTATGTGACATTTTATTGAATCATCTATTTGTTGTGTTATATGAACATAATTGGTACGGATATCTAATTTGCATTACCAATATGTCATGCTTCTTTAATTTATATTTTATAGATGACCAGAGCGCATCCCTTTTTAATCTATCCCTTTTGACTTTGGATATGTGGGCAATATTCATCCACATATTTTTCTATCATAAAGCAGTGAGTAAAATTGTAAATTCCATTTGTGTCAATGTTAAGGTTAAGAACATGGATTAAAGTTTTATATATTAGATGAGGAGGCTATGTATTACATATGGTCTTGAATGAGCTTTTGGACTCTTTAGATATATATATCTAAAGAGTCCAAAAGCTCATTCAAGACCATATGTAATACATAGCCTCCACATCTAACTTAGCCAGGGATTTGCAATACTATATTTGAGTTGGCTAGCTCCATTTCAAGATATTATAATTTGTTAGATTATTATTTCTATAGATTTTGATTATGGTAGTAAAATGTTACAAAAAACCAAAAACTGTACAAATAATATTATTCTACATATATGTAAAAAGGACATGGTAGAGAAGATCAAACAATATTAAACTTTTCATAAATAGTTTAGATAAAAATACATTTTCTAATTTTGATTGTAAATTTTAAGGCTTAAAGCAATAATTTTTCTAATAATTTTTTTTAATTAATAAATTAAAAAAAAACATTTTCAATCAAAATCACATACAACACATAAAAAAAACAATTTAAAAACAATTTAAAACTTCATACACTATATGACATTACTATGACAAACAACATAAAAATATACTAGCAAAAAATACATACAATGCATCCATTACATTGGAGTCTTCAGAACATACAATGCATACATTAAATTTGACAGAATTATTCACGACACAATTGGTGTCATTTGTTCATAAAAAATTGTTGAATATGAATGTGCAAATAAGGAGGTTGAAATAAGGAGGTTTCACATTGGCTTTGCAGAATTGAGAATTTAAAAACTATTTTTGCAGGTATTACTTATTAACATATATATCATGAAAAGAACACTGTTGTACATGAATTGTCAAAGCAGGGGCTGAAGGCTGTTTTTGGAAAGAAATATGAAACCAATGCAAAGGAGAAGAATATGCTAAATACATACTCTCAGTTGTGCAGCAAGAGAAGCAGATACATATCAATGTCATGGTCTTGGCATTAGTGATCTTTCTTTGTGTTTACTAAGCAAAGGACCTAGATGTGAATTTGGGATTTTTCTCTGATTTTTAAGTGGATGTTGAAACATGTGCTTAGCATGAAATACTAATTATAGTTTAGCAAGAACAAATTTTGAGCATTGTGAACCGCTTGGGGAAGAAATTCTACTTGCCTCTCAGCCTGAAGGCAAGAGATATTTTGCTGATACTAAGCCAATCCTCGGTATAGACTCATTTAAGAGCATTTTTTTTATTGAAAAAAAAATGGTTGACCTACTTGGGCGTACATTGAAAAGAACTATCTGAAACTAATGAAGAGATTTTGTAAATTTTTTAAAGTGCAGAGTTTAAAGGGCAGAAAAATCTAGTATATATTACATCCAGGAATGCCACAATTATACAATAAGTGTAACTCTTTGTTCGAACTGACGTGAATTATGTGATGTCATGGTCTTGGCATTAATTTTAGGAAGGCATTTAAACTTTGTTCTAAATAATCATTAGAACTCTACTCTCAGAAAAATAAAGATAGGCGTATCCTATAAAAATAAGCAAACATTATTCTAGGAAGGATTGATTTGAAATTATAGTTACTTATGCAATCAATTAAACTGAAGCTTTTGAAAGACTGTTGTGTGTACAAAGTTAAGAATTCATTCATGTCTATGCATAACTCATATCCTATCTATAAATCTAAGACTAAAACAATTGCAAACGTAAAATAATAATAGAAAAAAGTGATTAACAAATGTTTTTGTTTTTTTTAAGGTTTATTCAAGTGTTTTTATATGCAGAAGAACAAGAAATAAATCAGTAAAATACAATGAAAAAATGAACAAATCAAAAAAGAGCATTAAACAAAATACTGAAAGACAAATTTCTCTAATTCCCTTTTCATTCCTACTAAAAATTTCTGTGCAAAATGAGAATATTTCTGTTCAATAAACATACCCGATATCCAACGAAACGAGCAGCAAACAGTCTTGGCTGGGAGGTGCGACGCGCGAACAAAGCAGCACACAGTCGCAAACAATGCGGGAATAATCAAACTGGTAAACAGTCCTACATCGTGGGCGATTTATTTATAAACAATAGTTCAGCCAAACGTTTTTAAAAGTAAAATTTCGGTCGAACTCACAGTTCGGCCAAACTTTTGTTAGAAGTTCGGTCGAACTCTTTTCGCCAGTTTTCCCATCTCCGACGAAAATTCTGTTTTCCCACGCTGTCAGTGTGCCATCAATCTAAACAGAATCATGAGTTTGGCTGAACTTGATAACGAAGTTCAGTCGAACTATTAAATAGTTCGGCCGAACTATTGCCGATAAAAGTTTTCGGCCCCCGATTCTCACAAAAGTGTAACCCAGCTTCACTTTTCCGCCCTATGACGAGTTAAAGGACGTGACAAGAAATATATATTTAAGTTTATTAGCTTGGATGATTAACGCTCTCTGTCAATTGGAGGGTGGTATGAGCATCGATCTCATGAGAGGTACACTAGAAATTCCTGACCAGGGAGTCAAAGTGATGGTGGAAAGCTTGGTCAAAGGAAATTGATATTGTACAATGAGGGAAGTTTTCCATCATGGGGGGTGAGTTTTTAGGAGAAGGGCGTGATAATAGCCTAATAGTCTAGGACCAAGGCATCCCATAAGGAATTTCAACACCAATGCATGGAATTAGGGAGGTGGCTCAGCACTTCGATGCTTGGAGTATGAATGGTCTCCTGCAATAATTTCCTCTTGTTTATGTGGTAAGGTGCCTTTTTTCTCTTGTTGGGTCTGTATTCTTATTTCACCTAGTTATTGAAGGCCTTTTCAATCTATGGGAATAAATTTTGTTTCATGTAAACCTAGGTTTTAGTTTCTTCTCCTAATGGGGGCTAACAAGAGGCATGCTAGGGAAATTCACTACCCATGCCATCCATACATGAGTTGTTCATTCTTGATGGACCTTTGTAATTATTCTATGAGGATTGACTTCATTTCAAATTCAATGGTTTTCCAAACCAATTTTTTTTTTGGGGTGATGTAAGTTATTAATTCTTTCCTTTAAGGAAGCATTGTTTGCAACCCAACTTCAAAACATTATGCTCGCCATTCGTTTTATGCAATTTACTCGTTAGGATTTGTAACCACCTCCTCCCACAAAAACCTAAGCTACTGAGTCCACTGGGGTAATCATGTGACGAGAGGCTACTATGATGTTATTCAACCTCCTAAGTCACCTTAAGGAAGTGGAACTGAAAGAACATGATCCAGGTGGATATCGGTGGCCACTCATCGATTCCACTTGGGGCCCCAGCATTGTCTCTTTCAGTTTTTTTCACGACTTACTATTTTTTGCAGTTTTTCAGGTCCTGAACTTCTGGAGCCGTTTTGAAGCCCCAAATGGAGATAGTATGCCGAAGTTACGTCCTTGGGAAGTTGAAACACCAATTTACCCAGACAGGGCCCATAGTTTTGGCGCTTCATCTCCTAGGGTTAGGTTTTTGGATGTTTAGAGTTCTCCATTGTTTCTCCATAATAAATAGGCCCTCAAGCCTCATTTTAACATAGTTCAGATGTTTGTAGCCACCACATCTCTTCTCAGAGATTCGCTACCAGCACCTTAGCTATTTCATTTCCATCATGTTTGTAGGCATATTTCTATGATTTGATATTAATTAAATAAAGCCTTATTTCCGCTGTGTTTCTATGTTGATGGTTATTTCTGTATTATGTTGCATTCCTGCATAAATCCGCATCAGTGGTATCATAGCAGTCTGTTTTTTCTTGATCCTTGTTTGCATGTCCCCAACAAGGTCAGGGTATAAGGAGTTAGGGCTCGATTTGGTGAAACCTTTGCAAGATCAACCTCGCAAACCCCGACAGATGCCCATGGGGGATGAAAAGAAAGATGAGGGAGCAAGATATCCTATCAAAATATTTCTCGAGGAGGCCCTCGAAAAAAAAAGGAACGCGATGATGGATAACTTTACCCAGATCCTTCAAAGATTGCCCACCGACGACGCATCTGCATCCAGCAGCCACTCTGGAGGCGCAGCTCCCTTTAAGGTACAAGTAAACTTTGAAATTCCCATATTTGAGGGTCAAATAAATACAGATGCCGTAGATATATGGTTGAATCTATTAGAAGGATATTTATCAGTTCATGACTTTTCTGACCGGGAGAAGATTATTTTTGCACTCCTCAAAGCTACCCCCCATGTAAAGGACTGGTGGGAAACCTACTGTGAGAAAAAGGACGAGACAAAACCCTCTATGTTTTCAGTTGTACCCACTTGGAATTATTTTCGAGATGCCATCAAGGAACAATACTATCCCATGGGGAGCTATGAGGACAAGTACATATAATGGACCATGCTCCAGCAACAAAGGGATCAAGATGTGCATGAGCTAATGAATCTGTTCCATACCCTGTGCACAAAGTTTGGTATCAAAGATTCAGAGAAACATTTGGTGCTAAAGTATTGTGTTTGTCTGCACAGATACATTCAGGAGGAAATGGAGTTCCTGAACATCTCCTCACGTGGTACGACATACCGGTATGCTGCTAAGATTGAGCAGAAATTCAAATAGAAGAAGCGAGACTTTGGATCTACGAATCAAAAGTAAGGGAAAGGTACCCCCAAACCATAGAACAAAGGACAAAGCCAAGGCATGGCATCCCAAGACAACCTGCTAAAGACACAAGCAAAGAACAACACTATGAAGCCAAATAAGGACACCAGAAATTGGTGTGAGTTCCATAAGAGCTCCACTCACAACACAAGTGAGTGTCGGGCCAAGAATTTACTGGTGGTCGAGATGAGGGCTTCTAAATCAGATGCATGCTCTGACTCTAAATCAGAACCTCACAAGGGGAATGACAAAGGGAACTAGATTATTGATGCGGAGCCCAATGCCACCATTGCCACTATGAAGATATAGAAGGAGGAACCAGAAGATCCAGAGGAGGAAAAGTGTCTCTTCCACTCCTAGATGTGGGTAAAGGGTTCCCCACTACGGTTCATTGTCGACAGTGGGAGCCAAAATAACCTCATTTCAGTAGATTTCATGAAGCGGTTGGGCTTTCTGACTCCAACGCACCCAAAACCATACACCATCAAGTGGCTTCACCAAGGACGGGATCTCCACGTCAGTCAGTAGTGCCGCCTTCCCTATAGCATCAAGCCCTTCACGGATGAGGTATTGTGTGACATTTCTCCTATTGATGTTTTTGATGTATTATTAGGCCAACCATACTTGTGGAAGCGACATGCTGTGTATGCGTCACACCCTTGTGTAGTTATTGTTACTTTGGAAAATAAATTGTATAGGATACCACAGGTACCATCGCCTCCCACTATCCCTTTGGTTATTGCAAAATAATGAAGTGAGCTCATTTCCCAAACCAGGAAATTTATGTTCCTGATGATCCACCCCCAGGGCAAGAAGAATACTATGGCCACGACCTCCATACATGGCTCCTATGCACGATAACAACAAATGGACAAGGTTGTGGAGGAGTACAGGGAAATATTCACCTCACCCACAGGGGTGCCTCTACACTGTCAGGTCAAGCAAGCACCCCATTGACCTGACCCCAGGTGCGCCACTACCCAATGGACCGATATGTAGGTGCTCTGTTCTGGATAATGATAAAATCAAGAGGGAGATTCAGGAGCTGCTACAGAAAGGTCACATCTGGCCAAGTTCATCGCCCTGTGGGAGCCCGATCGTGTTGGTACAGAAGAAGGATGGGACTTGGAGACTCTATATTGATTATTGGGTGCTGAAAAAGATCAATAGCCAGAATAGGTACCCAATCCCACAGATTGATGACCTTCTGGACCTACTCAAAGGGGAAAAATATTTCAGGAAGATAGACTTGAAATCTGGGTATCACCAGGTACCAATCGAACCCTCTGATGTTTGGAGGACTGCCTTCAAAGCCAAGGAGGGCCTTTTCGAATGGATCGTCATGCCTTTCAGACTGAAAAATTCTCCCACACCATTAATAAGGTTTATGGATGGCATATTTTTTCCATTCACCAACTCATTTTTAGTGGTATACTTGGATGGCATTCTGATATTCAGCCAGACTTTGGAAGAGCACCTCCACCACATTCGAGAAGTCCTCCAAACACTGCGACAACACAAGTTGTATGCCAATTTGGAGAAGTGCACTTTTGGCATGAGCCAGGTTCAATATCTGGGATACATTATTGATGAAAGGGGGGTGCATGTGGATCTAGCCAAGATCCAAGTCATTCGGGATTAGCCAGCCATAACCACCCTAACAGAGCTTCGCAACTTTCTGGGTCTTGCTAATTTCTATCACAAGTTCGTGTTGGGATTCTCTCACATCACTTGGACCTTGAGTTAAGTCACCAAGGGAGGAGCGCAATAAAAATTCTGTTGGTCGGAATCTCAACAGAAGGCATTTGTAGAATTGAAACATTGCCTGTGTTTTGCCCCAATGCTCACATTACTAGACTTGAAACAACCATTTGAGATCAAGACAGATGCTTCTGACTATGTTATTGGGGCAGTTCTTACTCAATAGGGGAATCCAGTGGTATATCACAGTGAGACATTGTCCAACACAGTTCGAAAGTATCCCACTTATGACAAAGAAATGTATTCCATTGTGAAGGCTTGTTGGAAATGGAAGCATTACATTTTTGGGAAGGAGAAAATCATCCACATAGACCACCAACCCCTGCAATTCATACAGACACAAGGGAAGTTGCAGAATGATCACCATCAGAAGTGGTCCACATATCTACAACAATTTCATGTGAACATCAAGTACAAGAAGGGTAGCACCAATAATGTTGCAGAATGCCTTAGCTGACCACCGATCATGGCCATAACCACCGTTCTCAACTCTTGTGGGCATGAGACTTCTGATTGGCCACTTCTCTACAAGAGTGATCCAGAATTCAGCTACACATACAAGGCACTCTTGGGAGGTATGCAAGTTCCAAATTTTCACCTCGAAGATGTACTATTATGCCACCTGGGACACCTTTGCGTTCCTTCAAGCGAGCATGCAAAAATGATATGGGAATTGCACTATAGTCGAGTCGTTGGGAATTTTTGGGGTCAAGAAAAAAGTGGCAGTACTGCAGAATTATTTCTATTAGCTGAACATTCAACAGGATGTCGAGAAGTACATCAGATCTTGCACTACTTGCGCCATTGCCAAACTGACCATCAAGAAGAAAGAGATCTATACTCCGATACCTACCCCTATTCGACCTTGGGAATCCATCTCCATGGATTACATGTCAGGCCTTCCTTCTACTAAGCATTGAAATGACTGTGTTTTCGTTGTCATCGACAGATTCTGAAAGATGGCCATTATGGCGGCCTGCAAGAATAATATCACAACATAAGCCACTGCTAAACTCTTCTTTGAATGAGTGTTGGTGCATTTTTTGATGCCACAGTATATCATATGAGATCGTGACAGCAGGTTCCTCACCATATTTTGGTCTAGACTCTGGTCAATGTTGGACACCAAGCTCACAAAGTCCACAGCTTTCCATCCCCAAATTGATGGCCAGACAGAGGTCGTCAACAGGATGATTGTACACATTTTTCACATGTACAATTCAAAGCATCCATGCACATGGGATGAGAGCCTTCCCTATGTAAAACACAGTTATAACCGAGCTCTCCACATCTCAACAGGCCACAGCCCCTTTCAGGTGGGCTTGGGCTTCCAACCACTATGTTCCATTAACGTAGCCATGCCATTTTCATCTACTTAGGCCAATTCAGCTCATGTCCAATCTAAATATGACAAAGAAAACAACTTCATCGAGCGCATTCAACACATCTACCAACAGGTTCATGACATATTGGACAAAGCCAATGCTAAGTACAAGCAATGACATGATCAACATCGGGTGACACACAACTTCTAGGTGGGCGAAAAAGAGTGGCTACATTTGCAGAAGGAGTGCCTCACTAGACCCCACAGCAATATTCACCCGCTCTGATATGGGCCATAGACCATCACCAAGACTATAGGGAAAAATGCCTTCGAGCTCAGTATTCCATCATTCCTTGGTCTGAATCCAATATTCAATGTAGAACTCCTTCTTCCCTACTTCCCAGCTCTATTGGACACCTCTGACATTGCAGAAGAACTCACGCCAAAAGAGTTAAACCTAGACTACATGGAACAGGCCACCACAGAGTGTATCATGGACATGCAAATCAAGAACACTCGCCAACAGAAGATCCAACTGTATCGGGTTGTCAAAGCTGGCTAACTCCTGCACCAAGGCAAGTGGTTCACCATGGACCAAGTTCAATAGAAGTTTCCTCATCTCATGGAGGACGTCAATGCAATGGGGACCATTTCTTCCTAAGGGGGGAGGAATGATCCAGGTGGATAATGGTGGCCACCCACCAATTTCACTTGGGGCCCCATAATTGTCTTTTTCATTTTTTTTGACATCTTACTATTTTTAGCATGTTTTTTGGGTCCTGAACTTCCAGAGCCATTTTGAATCCCCAAACAAAGATAGTATGCTGCAGTTACGTCCCCGGGAAGTTGAAACACTAATTTACCCAAATGGGGCCCGTATTTTTGGCGCTTCATCTCCTAGGGTTGGGTTTTTGGACGTTTAGAGTTCTCCATTGTTTCTCCATAATAAATAGGCCCTCTATCCTCATTGTAACACAATTTAGAGGTCTGTAGCCACCACATCTCTTCTCAGAGATTTGCTACCAACACCTTAGCTATTTTATTTCCATCATGTTTGTAAGCATATTTTAGTGATTTGATATTAATGAAA
The DNA here is from genome assembly GCA_034641835.2 of Pinus albicaulis. Taxonomy (NCBI): domain Eukaryota; kingdom Viridiplantae; phylum Streptophyta; class Pinopsida; order Pinales; family Pinaceae; genus Pinus; species Pinus albicaulis. The sequence goes on along the minus strand of CM076575.1, from coordinate 877,135,941 downwards.
TGAAGCCTTATTTCCGCTGTATTTCTATGTTTATGGTTATTTCTGTATTCTGTTGCATTCCCACATAAGTCCAGATCAGAACAAAACCAATCTGAACTTTTGCACATCCTATAGAAGCTTTAGGAGGCAATCAATCCTTCCAGGTGATCAACCCCTTAGAAAACTCATCATTTGATTGACCTAGACCTACAGCCGCTCCCATGACAATCCATGCCAGTGACTAAGGCCTTCCAGACACTCCCATAACAAGACATGCTAGTGACTATGGACTCTTTTTAGCTAGTTCTATACCAACGACCCCAGATTTTGTGCCACTTTCTTAGGGCCAGGAGTCAGACCACTTCCAAAAAATTCATGAGAGATTTAGAAATGATGAATAACATGGAAAAAAAGGTACCAATTCAAATATTGATACAAGTGCTTGATCTAACCCCTACTAGCCATGACATCAAATTTTTCAAACATGTCACAAATGTGAAATCTACAGGTCATAAAATCATATATGAGCATAGGGGTCTCATATTTAGCTAATATTAGCAAAGAAGCATTGATTCCTTATCACAATAGCTTAATTATCATCTATTAGGTATTATATTAATTGTTCATTCATTTTCTGATCAAAATATGATGAGATCCATACATCAAGTTTGTCATAAAACATACTCATAACTAGCATATAATCAACAAAAATTCCAAGGATATGACAACCATAAAATCCACATATAAGCCAATATATTTACACATTAATTACCAAGGAGAATAGTCTCTTATTAATGAATGAAAAGTCCCACCAGGTTCAGGACTTCCACCGACCAACTGACCATATATTGGTTGAACCAAATCTTTCTTTCAGCCATTCACCCTTGTTCCATGTTCCAAGCATGAATGTGGGATCTCATGAAACAAATAAAAAAGACCAAACTAGTGCTTCTAAAGGAAAAACCATCTCAACCCATAACCAATGATTCCACCTCATGGTCAGACATGACTATCCATCACTAGATTGGTCTCTACACAAGTTTTCCAGGGCTCCAGAGAGTTCATTCCAACCAAGGCTTCCAAGACTCCTAACTCAACCCACAGTTGTTTCCAGACTTCTAGAATGTTTGATGGACCATGGCTTTACAGACTAGTAACTCAACCCAACAAGGGCCTCCATAGTGTTTTTCCAACCAATTTTTCCAGGTCTAGTAACTCAACACAAGATGTTATAGGGCTTCCAGAGAATTTTTCCAACCAAGGCTTCCAAGAAATAGTAACTCAACCCACAACACCATGGCTATCCAAGAAATGGAAAGGCTAGGAAAAAAAACTATCAATCTAGGAAATCCTCCATGAAAATGACACATCATAACTAAGAAACCACATGCATGTGCCATTCATGCCAAAACTAGCATGGAAACAATACATGCAACTTGGTACCTGCAAGAAAAATCTATTGTATTTGATGATCTCGATGTTCATACTCTTCATTTTCCTTCTTGCTCCAAATCCTAAGTATGCCACACTCTTCCAAGAGTGCTCCTAGAAAAATCTAAGTTTTCAAGTGTATTAGAGAGAGAGAATAGATTGGGAGCTCCAAAATTGAACTAACAAAAGCTACCAATTGATCCTCAGAAGCCTTTTTATTAATGAGGCCTCTATTTTCTTCAATTTTCTATTATTTTCCTTCATTTTCCTCCTCGCATGCAACCTGTGAGCCTTAACCTCCCTTTTCTCATATTTTCCATCATTTATATATATATAATTCCAGTAAATGCCACTTTTCCTTTATAAAACCTTTTCCATTTCATTTTCCTATTTCCTTATCCATATTAAAACAAATGAACACCCACACTAGGATGTTTTTCCCAAAAATTAACTTTGAATATGTGTCCCATTACCATGGTTATTATTTTTCCTTTATTAACATTATGACATGGATTTTTGACCAGGGGTGTTACAGAACCCTCCCCCTTGGGGGAACACCACTGCCCATGTTCAATGACATCTAAAACCAACAAGAATACTGAAAGAAATAAATACTACCCATGGAGATTTATAACAAAACTCATTGAAGTATTTACAATGATCAACCTGCTAAGAAGTAAACCAACATGCCAACATAGGATCATGATAGCCATAATGACATGACACCCATACTGCTTATTGGAGCTTTATAACACAGCTCATGTCAGTATTTACAACCATATAAAAATATACATATACCAAAATATCATACCACAAAATATAACAAAAAAATTCTCTCAACCAATAAATAGAGAAGGATACATAGCCTACATTTGATCCACCATCTCCCATTAGCTTCATTGGGCTCAAAGTGCTTCCATTGCAATTTAACCTGCTCGATTTCTCGGTTTTGGAGCATGAGAATATTTATATGAAATATATATTGCAGTTCTGACTGGAATTACCCTTCTGGATCCACCTGCAATACAGACTAGTCATTCACATGATCAATATCTTTAACATACTTCTTAAGCAATGACAGATGGAAAACATCATGGAATCTCATTGTCAAAGGAAGTGCGAGTGAATAGGCTACTCATCCAATCCTCTCAAGAATATTGAAAGGTCCATAATACCAAGGTGCAAGCTTGGCACATGATCCTATCCTCAAGGAGTTCTTCTTGGGCTTGATGCAGAAGTACACATGTTCCCCAACCTGAAGCTCCTTAAATGCTCTGTGTTGATTTGTATAAATGTTTTCTCTGTTTTGTTATACCTTTCGATTATTCTTTCTTACCTGAATTTCTTGTTTGATTTTTGCCAACATATCTGATCCTATCAACACCTTGTTCATTGGATCACTCCAACTTATGGGAGTGTTACAACTCTAACCATAGAGTCCCTCAAATGAACTCATCATCAGAGGCTTTCGATACCCATTTTTGTAAGAGAAGTCAACCAACGGAAGGTACACCTCCCATATCCTCTGCTCGTGCATCACATACATCCTCAACATGTCCTCCAATATCCTATTTACCCTCTCTATATGTTCATTTTTCTACGAATGATAAGTTTTATTGAAGGCCAATTATGTCCCCAAAACTACAAACAACACTTTCCAGAATCTAAAAGTGAACTTAGCATCCCTTTCTGACACAATCATATTTGTGACACCATGAAATCTCATTAAATCTCTGATGAAGAACTTTGCTACATCATTAGATAAATACGTAGACTTCACTAGAATTAAGTGCGCTAGATTTATAAACTTGTCGACCACAACCATGATGGAATAACAATGTCTAGATGTCCTCAACAAAATTATGATGAAATACATGGAAATGACCTCCCACTTCCACTCTGGAATTAGAATCGTCCAAATGAATCCACCTAAATGCTTACATTCTTCTTTCACATGTTGACAGCCCAAGAATCTCGCTACAAACTGTGCCACTTCCTTTTTTATATTTGACCAATAATAAAACTTCTTCACTATTGTCAATGTGTTTTGATATCTTGGGTGACCTGATTATAGTTTAGCATGAAATTCCATAAATATAAGCTTCCCAAGCTCAGTGTTATCTGGCAAATAGATCATGTCCCTAAATTTGACCAAGTCAACTATTGTGAGATGATAGTACACATCCTGATCATTTGTACCCTGTTTTAACATGTGCATATCCTCCATGTACCTATCATCCTATTGTCCTACATACAAGATCCAATATTGTACATTTTTTGCATAAGACCTCAGAGCTATTATATGATTCACCTATATCCTCCTGCTAAGAACATATGCAACCCTATTCTCTTTACCTTTAATGTACTTGATATCAAAGTCAAACTCGCTAATCCTGACCAAACATCTAGCTTGCCTAACATTCACATTCGGCTGGTCAAATAGATACCTCAATCTATTTTGATCACTCATCAGTACAAACCTCCTATTATCACTATAGTAATTAAAAAGTTGTGGGATTTTGTTTTCTAGTCAAATAATTCTAGAGGTAACCAAAAACCTACTTCAAACTCTAGGATCTAGCCTTCCTAGTGGTCAAAGAGGGCTCTCTCTTAAATTTTAACTTTGTTTTAATTTGTAAATATTAGGTTAGTTATGAAAGTGTAGCTTTGGTTTTGTTTTGGTAGATTTGCTGGGAAAAATCACTTGAAAGGAAGGATAGTGGGAAATCTATTTTTACATTGGGCTAAGGAATCAAAATCACGCAAACAAGACTGGGATCAAAGGAAAAAGGTCAATTTTTTTTAGGGCAAGATAGATAACCCTATGAGATCTTGGAAAATTGATTTTATGAGGTGGTATGATCAAGATAAAGGGAACTTAAGAATCCTTGATCCGGACAAGGAAGTAGTAGGAAGAGGTAAAATGAGAGAAGGAGCAATTAAGGGTTCCCTACACTAGAAATCAGAGGAAAACATATAAATGATAACTAGTTAAAAACAGGGTGCTTTTAACAATTCCTATAGTAATGCTCCTAGTTATACATTTAGATTTAGCATAAACATAAATGGATGCATGTAAAAAAGAAAGGAAACAATGACAAGTGATGAAATAATTCACTCCAAATAGCTCATCACAGGAATGATGAAGTATGATGCCAATTGTTTTGATCCATCCTGCTAACTTGAAATTTGACACACAAAAGCTTCGAAGTCTAAGAGGAAATGACTATAACAATCCCAACAATTTTATTCCACACAAAATACTTCTAAACATGAAGTATTTATACATAATTTTTTACAAAATATCCTAGAAGACTTCTAGGAATTATCTTAGGGAAATAAAATATCTTTAAAATAATAATAGAGATAGCTGCTTAACAAATCAACAAGCTGTGTTGTTTTATCCAAAGGAAATGGAAACAGTTTTGAGGATAGGATGCAACTGGCTACCTTGGTGTCCTCCTTGCTCGCTCTTAGATATTTTTTAAATATGATCTTCCTTTTCTAATACTCTTTCTCAGATGCTCTTTATTTACTGATACTCTCTAAACTGATACTCTTTAACCCATAGTAAAAAACTATTTACTACTGTAAAATCTATTTTGACTATAAATCTGAAAACAGTTTTTGTCTTCCTTTCATCTGCTTGTTTTTATCCTTCACAGTAAATCTTTGAGTGTTTGCCAATCCTCATTTTTAGGAATTTGTATATTATTTAATTTCATAAAGTTCTCATCAGCTTCAGTATATCTAGCAAAGGTTGGCTTGATGACAAACAAGTGTTTGATCTCATGCTCCAAGTACAATAAGTTTTCAAAACTCTTGAGTAACACTTTTCCTGTTGTGATATTTTGGCCTGTTGGTTTATTTACCTGTTCTTTTGCAAAATCTCTAATATTCTTATCACATTCATTTTGAGGCATCAATTTATCATTAATGACCATCATATCAGGCAGTCATTTTTACCTCAAAATTGTGAACTTAACAATAAACCTGGTTATGGCTTTCACCTGGTTAGTGATTTCTTTCACTGTTTCCTTTTCTTGGACAAGTTTGTCCATTTGTATTTCCATGTCCTTAACCTGGGCTGTCAACTGAAGAATTAAATTCATCATTTAATATTTTTCATTCTGTTCCTATATGACTTCTTTTGTTTGAGGATGCTCACTTTTAGGAAGTTTGAGTTGTTTCCTCAAGGCCGTTATATCTTCATTTTTATTTTTCACCAATAATTCTGCTTCTTTGATATTAGTAGGATCATATCCCACCTGCAAAACTAGTTCTTCTTAGGCTTTTATCCTTAGATCCTTGGCATATAATGAGGTTTTGTCCATCTTCATATGATCTTGCAGGTTGGAGATGGTGTTTTGGAGCTTTTGAGCACTCATGGCTTTGTTTGTGACAATAGAATATAACATTTTAGATGTCTTTCTATGGAACTCAATTTGATCAAGAGCATGGATTTTATCTGTCTGGACCTCCAAATCAACTTTATTATAATCAACCATTGTCTTAGGAGTTTTTATTGTGGACTGCAACACTGACATGATTAGCTTTTGATTAGAATAATCAAATATAGAAAGGAGCTTGTTTTGTACACTAGGATTTTGTTTGAGATATTGAGAATAAATGTTATTCTTTATCTCTTAATTCTTCAATTTAATCTGCTTATATTTCTCTTTGATATCCAAATCCTTTTCCTCAACTGCCTGTGGGGAAGAAGCTTCCATGCTTTGTTGTATTTCCATTAACTGTGTATCTTCATTATTGATTTTTCCTTCATTCTGATTTTTAGTAGTCGGCTCATTGATAATTACAGTAGCAACATTGGTCTCTAGCAAATCTGTATTTCTCTTTAAAGGCTCTGTTTCTTCTACATCAATTGTCACTTTTCCTTTACCTGCTGAATCTAATTTGGGCCTTTTGTTATATATGGTTTTGAACATGGTTTCCATTGTAGTTTCTAACACATAGGATCATTCTTCCCTTACTATTTTAATGGAATTATCTGGTTGATTTGCAGTCTTTAAGGTATGACTAGTATTACCTTTGTTCATTGCATCTATTAAAGTGTTTTCAGTGCATTCAATCTGATTGGAAAACTTTTCTATTTCAGGTTTAGCTTCATGAATAAAGGGTGTTAACTTGCATTTAACCCTTAGCTTGCTCAAGATCCCTTGTGGATCATAGTTCCAAGGGAAAGTATCTTCAAATTTATATTCCAATAACTAATTAGCTGCCTCTTTTTATACATCCCTGTGATTGCATATGAATGGCCCAATCTAATTCTTAAGTTTGAATTATGTCTTCTTCTTAGCTGCCATGAAATTTATTGAATCAGAGTTTAAGATCTGCCTGATATACTCCAAGGCAAAGATCCTCATTGAAGGATGTTTGGGTAACTTGTAAGGTAACAAGTTTGACCCAAAGACTCAGATTTTAGTATATTTCTCATACAAATACCAGTCACCAACCTTACTCTTCTCTGATAATTGCAATATCTTTTTAATTTCTTTATTTATTCTTGGCTGCTCTGTTTTGCCAACCTTACTCTTCTATGATAATTTCAATATCTTTTCCATTTCTTCATTTATTCTTGGCTGCTCTGTTTTGGTCAACATTGTGATCACTAAATGTAAAAATAACTCTGAAAATTCTAAATAACTAAAATTTTACATTCTTTCTTGAGCATGGATATCTAGAAAATGACAGATAGAGGATTTCCCTCTATGTCACGTTTTTGGCAAGTAAATGGAAAATTATATGATTGGAAGTATAGAAACATATGGAAAAGGTAGGAGGCATATATGAATACTCCCTCAATTTGAAATTTTTCAATTGATAAGGAATACTATCAGTACTGAAACCAGCATAATCAAAGATTACTGAGGGTCGTTGACCTGGAGAAAAGGTGGATAAGAATCCCAAGATGGACTCATCGGTGTGTTTATCAGTAAAATATCCAAGGATGAAGGAAAGCATGGAAATCACATGTCTTGAACCTTAAGTGAATTTAGCAGTAGAATATGGGGGATTTAGCTTAGGAATTTCTACATGTAGAGGCATAAAAGCTTGAAAAATCATGAACCTTTTGGTAAAATCTAGGCCAATATATAACTTGGTGAGGACCTTTATAGATAAAGAGTCTGCTTGGGGGTCATACTGAAGTTGTAACATCTGGTTAATTGATTCTGCAATGATGGTAAAAAGCACATCTTTACTAGCATTTAAAATGGCTCTTTGCTCTAGAACATAGTATTGTTGACACAATCTAATAACTTCCTGAAATGGGTGAGTTAATGGGAAAATATATTTGGGAAAATGGGATTCCCAAATATGGAATTCTTATTGATCATCTAAAGACTTTTCATAGCACCAGTTATGGATATCTAGCAGGTCAAATTCAACAATGGGATCTGTTATCTTGTAATCAGTATCAGCTAGTGGGATGTGTTCAATATCAATGACTGGGGGTTGTAAATGATTGACAATAATAGCAGTACTTGAAGTCATAGAAGGGGTAGGTTTAGGTTCTTTATAAGCTTCAGGCTTGCTTGCACTCTATTTTTTAGGCATTTTGATATACTTCTGCAAGTTTAAACAGTTTGTAGAAGCAATTTACTTTTAACAAAGGCTTAATGGGAAAAGCAGGCAAAGTGTAGTCTCTTCTTTGTGTTTTATGTCCAATTAGGCCTATCAAAGAGGTTTAGAGGCTTTAGAACTGGTTTAAAACATAAAACAAGGGTTTCCCGAGACTTTGATTGAGAAATAGGGTAAAAAACACATTTGAAAATGATCACAGAGGTTTAGGGTACCTGCAGAGGTATTCTAGCTTAAAATAGATCATTAAACTGTGAAAAATCACAAATTTCCTAGAAATTTGAGCGCAATAGAGAAAAAGGGTTTCTAGGAAAAATTTGCCGGAGTTTGGCATGTTTTTAGGGATTTTTGACAGTATCTATTAATCAAATTTTTAATTTTAAATGTGTTTTCGTTCTTTAAAAATGTTTTTTAACTTGATTGCTGGTTTAAATTTCAGATAAATATCTGTTGTGATGTAGGTATCAGGCTTTGGAACAATTTCTGAGGTTTTGGATGGAACACAACTTCTATAGATTGAATGGAGCAATGAACAGCTCCTTGGTGGTCTTCAAAGGTCTAAGGGAAAATGTTGCAGGCTTTTCAGACACAGAAATGGCAGAAAAAGGCTTGAAAAAGGTGTTTTTACAGTAGGGAAGATTGCATAGTGGTTTTAGGTTAAATGTGCAGAAGATAGATGGGTGAATATATTTCCAAGGTTAAAATATACATTTCGGTTACATTGTTTTGCATTGAATGAGTGTTGCATCGGTGGGGAGGGCGGTTTCGGGATTCAATAGATCTAAAACCAGTGGTTTTCGCGAGGTGATTTGGTGGTAAGCGGTATTGGGCTTAACCCACACGATCCAGTAAGGAAAGGCCACGTCGAGGAGAGAGAAATTTTAAAAAAACCTGTTTCGCGCAGCTTTGGTGTTTGGATGCTTGCAGATATTTCCCACGTGATATTGGATATCCACCATTGGATCTGGGGGATTGATTCGAAGGGTCCAGATTTGTTTATAAGTTATGTCAGAATGGGAGGTGGTACCGGGGTTTGTTATAAGTGGTGGAAAGGGCTTAAGCTTTATAGAACTATGTTTTAATAAAGTTTAAGCCTTTAGGCCTTATGAAAATAGCAGAGGGCTTTAATTTATTTAAATGTCTTCTAATAAAACATTTACAAAGGGTTAACCATGGTATAGGAGGGGGTTAATATTTTTATTTAAAACATTTTGTGAAATGTTTCAAATTTTATATGCAGGGGTGATAGTATATAGTTTTCAACCTTTGAATAGTTTTCAAACTATAGGGACGGGGTATTTAAATAAAGATATTTTTAGACTAATGTGTTTGTAGGGAGGGGTTTTATTTTACGCACATCGAGATATTTAACATTGGTCTTAAACTTAAAATAATGGGTTTTTGGTGGTTCTTTTAAATATAAAGGAATTAATATATACTGGTAGGTGTAGTTAGGGATTTAATACACTAAGTTAGGTGTTAATATGAAAATGGTAATGTAATGGTCATAAAATACATATTAATCTCTAATTAAAGTGTAAAAATAAAGCATTGCTCATCTTTTAATATTATTTCACTTATACTTAGGATAATGCATTTTGAAGGTTTTATGAATGTTTTTTGAAGGGAATGAAGTTAATTATATTAGGGTTACAATTTTACTAAGTAAAAATGTGTTTTACTTAGGAAAAATGGATTATGATGTATGAATGAAGGGTAAATGTTGATGAATGAGGGTTTAAGGTGGGGATTCAATATTTTTAACTGACCAGTCATCGAGCCTTGGGTCCGGTCCCAACAAAAGTCAGAGAAATGCTCTGATCTTTTTTTACTGATAGTTTAGAAAAATAAATACTTGTAGAGGAAGGGAAATTAGTAATTTTTCACAATGATGCTTTATTACATGATTTTTCAACTTCTTTCTACCTACCCAACTTTATCTCTAACATTTTTCTTCATTTTGTAGGTGCATTTAGGCTTGCAACCTTAAAACATTTTTCTTTCAAAGCATCGAACTATCTAAATATACCTTATTTCATCTGAGGGCTCATATTAAACTGTTGAGCTCCCCATTATTTTCTACCTATATACTAATTTTTCAATTTTAAACTATTTGACAAATATTTATTCTCTATCAAAAACATGAAATTGAAAGCATGAAAAGTTAAGATTTAATTGTTTCATTGATCATGGATTATGGCATTTATTGACACTTTGCACATAATCATTATTCTTGCAATAAAAGTAAAAGTAGTGGCATTTGGACTTGCTCACTTTCAGGTCTTATTTATTTTTTCTTTTGGGGTCTATATTTTTCTAAGTCCTTTGATTTTTATTTTAGGACTTTTTTCCCTCTTTTTGGCTTTTTTATTATTTTTCAGTTTTTCAAAATATGGGAAAACAACTTGCAAAAAGAAAGGTATGTACATATTTACAAGACTATCAAAGTAAATTCAAAATTTATGAACCCTATTATTATATGACCCTAACAGTGGCTCCACATGGGGATGACATTTCCTGGTGAAATATCAAGAACTTTGAGACTAGTAGCCTTTGGAATTTGACTGTGATGACCCTATAAATGTCTTCTGATATCTACAATGTTTTATACTTATGATATTTACCTCCTAAAGCTTAGGGCCTTCTCTCTAGGCTTCAAATTTGTTAGGGAAGTATCCAATCCAATCTAAACTCGGCAATGTATATCTACAATGATCAAAGTGAATAAAAACTAACTATTTGTTAACTCATGAGAGTAGTAGTGCTTCAACATTCTACCATTTACTATTCCTTCTTGTAGATCTGTTCCATCCATTTCTTTCAAAAATAAAGCACTATTACCTCTATATCCATATATCAAATAAGGTTCTTTCCACAGAAAATCAAATTTTCCATGTTTTCCTTTTTCTTCTCTTCTGGAATCCCACTTTAATACTTTATATCCTATGTAGAAATCATCCTCTTTAGTCTTTTTATCAAAAAATTTCTTGATCGTATCCTAAATGACTTGAGATTTGATATAAACTTCTTTCCTTGTTTGTTGCAAGTGAATAGTTTTATTGATCCTTATTTGAATGTCATTTGCTTCAACTTGTAACACTTGGATAATTTTCATCACTCGTATACCTAGGAAGGATGGAAAAACAACATCCATTCCATAAACAAGTTGGTAAGGGGAAGTACTAATGGATTTTTTAGTAGTAAGTCTATTTGCCCATAAGGCATTGACTAACTTTTTATTACAAGTATTTTTATTGTCTTCAAGTAAATTTTTTATGATGTTTACAAGGCTCTTGTTTGAGGATTCAACTACGCCATTACCTTGGGGGTAATATGCAGTAGAATGACCTAAGGTAATATGGTATTTGTGGCAAAAGTGAATCATTTTCTTGGATTTGAATGTTGTTGCATTATCAGTTATTATCTTTTGTGGACATCCAAATCTTGAAAGATTTTTTTTTTCAAGGAAACAGATAATGACAGTATTTTTGGCTTGTGTGGAGGGTATGGCTTCAATCCATTTGGTAAAATAATCAGTGGTTGTCAAAATCCACTTATATTGGCCTGAAGAAGGAGGGAGAATTTCACCAATGAAGTCTAAACCCCATTGTTGGAATGGCATTTCAGTTGTAATAGGCTTGAAGGGGGGGGTAATAATTTCTTCTTACCCTAAAAATTTTGGCACTTATGACAGGAGGTTACATATTTTTTGACATCAAAAAAAAAAATAGGCCAGTAAAAAATAGCTCTCAAGATTTTATCTGCCGTATTTTTCCAATATATATGTCCTCCATAGTCACTAGCATGAAATTATTCAAGTATTTTTTTACCTTCTTCCTTTAATAAAAAAATCTAATAAATTCCCACTATGATCTCTCCAAAAAAGGACATTATCTAAAATACAAAATCTTACTGCCTTTAGTTTTAAGAATCTGGATTTGGTTCTTGAAAATCCAGGAGGAGTACAAATATGATATATGTATACCAAGGTGAGTCTAAGAAGGCTTCACTAATCGTTGAAGTCACCATCTCTTCCTGATCATCTACTTGGGCAATAAAATTTATGTCTAGGGAATTTCAGTTAGATTCAGCCATAAGTCTGGCTAATCCTTGACCTTTGATGAGTTTTTTGGGTTTTATCTCTATTTCATATTCGAAGATAATGGAAATACACTTACCTCTTCTTCCTTCAGGACCATCCTGAGTAAGAATGTCTTTTACTACAGAATTAGGGACATAGGCAATGATATGTGAGTAGAGAATATAAACTATGAAGTCTTTAATGGCCTTAACCAAAGCTAGGGCTTGTTTCTCCATAATTTTGTACTTCAAAGGGGCATATCTAAGGGTATTAATGAAAATATATATGGGTTGTTCAAATACTTGGTCATTTTTATGCAGTAAAATTGGAGCAATGGTGTTTTTTGAAGAAAATGAAAAAATTATGAAATCTTTCTTAAAATTAGGACTTATTAGGACTGGAGTTTTGGTGAAGGCTTGTTTGATGGATTCAAATAGTCGTTTAGCCTCAACAGTCCATTTAAGAACTGAATCTTTTTTTGGCATGTTATTTAGTTCTCTAGTTATCTCAGCTAAATTAGATATGAATCTTTTAAAATATATATATATCTTACCTAGAAAGGCTTGTAATTCTTTGATGTTTCTTGGTGGACTGATGTTAAGAATTGCTTCTATCCTAGTAGGATCTATTTTGATTCCTTCTTTAGAAATTATGTTTCCAATTAACTTTCCTTCTTATATTCCAAATAAACTTTTCTTAGGGTTTAAAGAGATGCCAAATTTCCTGCATTTAATAAAAACTTGTCTCAGATGATCCAAGTGTTCATTATCAGTTTTGGAAAACACGGTAATGTCATCTAAGTAAAATACTAAGAGATAATTTATTTCCTTTGCAAAAGCTATGTCCATAGCCCTTTGAAAGGTTTCCCCTGCATTCATTAGACCAAAAGGCATTTTTACATACATAAAAGTGCCCCAAGGATTAGTAAATGTTTTTTTAGCTTGATCTTCTTTTTGGACTAAAATCAGGTTGTATCCTGAAAAACCATCTAAAAATGACATCTTAGAAGAGCCAACTACCCTTTGTAATATATGATCCATTTTAGGTTAAGAGTAATTATCTTTCAAGGACACTTTGTTTAGATTCCTAAAGTCGACACATAATCTAATTTCTCCTATTTTATTTCTTGTTGTAACTAGGTTGGAAACCCATTCAGAATATCTGATTGGTGTAATTATTTGTGCATCATACATTCTTTTCACTTCTTTTTCTATCAAAGGTAATAAAACAGGGTTAATTGTTCTCAACTTTTTTTTAAATGGCTTCTAATCTTCTTTTATTGGAATTTTATGTTAGATTATGTTGGTATCATAGGATTTGAGATCCTCATAACTCCATGCAGAAACATCTTGATATTCCTTTAAAAGAGTAATGCATTTTTCCTTTTCTAGTTGATTTAAGGTTTTGGAGAGTTTGATTATTTTTGGTTTTAACTTTGTTCGAATATTGCATTCTTCTATATTAGATCTAACTAGCTCCATTTTATGTTTTCTAGCTACATCATTTGAGTCAAAAGGATCTTCTAAGGGAGTTAAACCTTTGGGTAAGAAATTATCCTTAAGATTCAATATGTCTGATTTATCATTAATAATTTCTTCAATCTCTACTTTCTCTAAGTTATCTACATCTTCTTGACTAAATATAGTTGGTTTATCAAACTTTATTCTATTTACATCTAAGTTATTCAAATCTATTTCACAATCCAAATCTTGATCTATACTACAATCTGTATCTATCTTACAGTTCTGAAATTCACCTTCATTGTTCATAAACTTGTAAATCTGTTCATCCTAAGAAATTTTTTGCCAATACTTAAGATTGTTTGGAATTATTGGCCTATGTTTGACTTCAACAGTATATCTGTGATTAGGTTGGAATGGTAAATTGCATGTACTGGAAAATTTTGTGAGACAGTGAGCTTGTATATTTTGTTTTCTAGGTATAGCAGCAAATTTACATTCCAATAAATCATCAGTTAAATATATCATAGTTTCTATGTATCTGCTTAGTCTAGGATTATAAAATGAATAAAATCCATTTACTTGTTTTATGATAAACTCTGAATCTCCCATGATTAATATTATTTTACCTCCTAAGTTCCTAATGATTTGGAGTCGTATAATGAGGGCTTCATACTCAGCCATATTATTGGTACATTTGAAATTAAGCTTGAAAGCATGGCCTTCTGAGTGATTAGTTTCCATGTTGGTTATCAAAACTCCTGTTCCTGATCCTAACTTATTTACTGAACCATCAAAGTCTAAATTCCATAGAGATTCATGAAAGATATTATCATTTTTGGGTGTTTTCTTTTTCTCTATTAATTCAATTTGAATTTCATTAGTTTCAGAGTTACATAAGATAAAATAATCAAGGTCAGTTGGTCTAGATTAAATTGGGTAATTTATAGATCTTTCTGCACTATTGACCATGTACTTCATCAATGTTTCCCTATATAAATTTTTAGGCTAGCCAAAAATTGATATAGTAGCATAAGACATGTCCAATTATAGAGATCCTTGTAACTTTGCTCCCCATGAGCGAGAAATTAACATTACATATTTAGGTGGGATATCAGAAACTAAAATTTCCATTAATAGACTCTTACCAGGGTATTGAACTAGTGTTACACACAAATCTTTGATTAAACCAAGGCATTTAACTTTACTTGAATCAAATGAGAAAAAATCTTTGTAGGGCCTTGTGATTTCTAGATTGAGAGTTTCCATTATGGCTTTAGGCATTAGATCATGGGAAGCACATTAATCTAGCATGGAATTATGTAAAATTTAACCATGAATGGTAAAACTAATATAAAATGGAGGAACTGCTCCATCTACATGTTTTCCATTCACATTTGGGCCAAAGATCAACTCTGGGTGATCATCATTTAGATTTATGGAATCTTCTGCATCATTCATATTTAATTTTCAGTTATGGTTGATTTATACAAGTCCTGTTTTACCAATTCAGGCAAACAATTGGTATTTTTAGCTTTGCAATTTTAGATTGTATGTTGAATGCAGGTTGAGATTTACTGATTTGAATTAATTCTTCTTTAGTAACTATAGTTTGCATTGGTTTATCTTTTTTTTTTCTACAATTATTTTTTCATTTTCAAGTGGTTTAATGTTCTCTAATTCAATTTCTTGTGTTTTACTGCTCCTAACTTTATTTTCAGGGATTGTTTGTGAAGCATTAGATGTTCTTTTAGACTTAGAATTATCAACATATGTTTTTAAAGAAGCAATTTTTGGATCTACTGATTTAGGATCAGCAGAAGGTGTTTTAGGATCTAAATTTGTTGTTTTAACAACATTAGAAGCTTTAGCAGCAGTAGATTTCTGTGAATATTTTGTAGCTTGAGAAACTTCATTAGTAATATCAAAAATTTTAGGGCTTGATACATTTTTAGTACTGGAAACATTTTGGTAAGAACTAGAGTTTTTCTTATTTTCCCTTTGGAGAATTTGCAGAACTTTTGTTTTGGGAGCTTCTACTGTTTTCTGATTTTGAGTTTGGGAAATTCTCTTGGTATAAGACTCATTGTTTTTATTATTTCTAAGGCTATATTGAATGTGTATTTCATTTATAGCACAATCATAACCTTGTTTATAATCAAAGGATTCACTTGAATCTAATCTGAGTTGTTGGAGTTCAAATAATTCTCGATCTTTCTAAGTGAGACAAATAGTATTATTATCATCTATTCCCATTAAATTTATTGCATCCTCATCATCATCATTATTTTGAGAATTTTTAGCATAGTTTTCTTGGAATGGGGGCCTAATTCTTTGGTCTGGGGCTATTTCTTTTGCTTTTCCAGAATTTATGTTTTTTCTAAAATTTTGATTTCTGTTTTGTTGTTGGTTATCCCACTGAGGTCTCCTCTCTATGTTGTCTAATCTATTCATTATCCTATCTAATGTTTTAGCTAACATGTCTATTTTTGTGTTTGAATTGGAAGTTTCTTTTTTAATGGTCACTCTTCTCTCATTTCTTAGTCTAGTTTTTCTGGCTAAAATGTTTACTTCTACACTAATAGCATCTGTTTGCATTCTCTCTAAGGTTTCTACATTTCTTTCTCTCAATCGATAATCCATGTCCATGTAAAATCCATCAGGTAATTTGAGTAAGACACTATCAGAGGCGTGTTTAATATTTGCAGGTATGGAATTGTAAACACTGTTATATCTTGTGGAGTAGTCTTGAACTAACTCATTTGGAGCTCTTCTCATGGAATTAAATTCAAACAATATATGGAGTGGATTCTTTTCCTTTTCCCATTTATTTAAATACATTCTATGAAATACAGCTAAATCAGTTACACTACCAGTAGCAAGACCTCTAAACCACTTCTTAACTTCTCCTGTTAATGTTTGAGAAAATAACCTCATTTGAACATATGAATCATCAATCTCAAGGATTTCAAAGAAGTCTGTCATTTTATTTATATTTTTTTGAGTTGTATAGTGGGTTGTGGCATAAAACTATGGTATCTTACTCTGATAGTCTTGAGGCATGTCATAAAGTTGTTGTGGTAAGACTAGGGGAGCATATCTAGAAGTTATAGCTTGAAGCTTAGCTTGGCTAGGAGGTAAAGTAGAACTACTAGGGGATCTGCTAGAAATGAGAGATGATGAAATAAAAGCTGTAGTTGAAGTGTTGGGAAATTAAACTGGAACGTATCTGGAACTGCTAGGGAATGAGGATGATGTGTTTAGGAAATTGAAAGGTGAGCTGATGGATATGGTGGATGAAGTGAGTGGTGGAAATAGTACTCTAGGATGTAAAGGTAATCTAGGGATAAATGGATCTGTAGATGAGTTGGTAGTGGAATTTATATATGATGTAATAGCCTTCAGAGATGAATCTCTAGTTGGTATTATTCTGGTATGTAACTGAGAAAATGGAGGTTAGTTTGCAGAGGTCAAAAATTGAGCTAATTCAATAGCTTCATCAATATCTTTGAGAATAGTAACATTAAGTTCTTCAATTTTAGTCTGATATTGAAATTTATGTGATTTAGAATATACTATAATACCCTTGTATTTTGTATTAAAGGATGAAATAAAAACAGGGTCTAAAATAACAGTTTTCAAATCACTTTCAGATTTACTTCTAAACAAAGAATGCTCAAATTTTTAATGATACTTCAGATCTTCTAACTGTTTTTTCTTTTTACCAATTTGGTCTGGGTTGTCTACTATAATAGCAGGCTTAGGATCCAGATTAGACCTAGTATAATATACTTTCCTAGAAGTGAGAATTACTTTTTTTCAATACAAACAACTTATAAAAGAAATCTTAAAGTAAAAGGATGTATAAAAAGATTTTCTTTAAGACTATTTTTATGACTGAGGATTGGTTAGTTCCCCAGTATGGTCACTAGTAATGTTATCACTCTAGAAATTCTAAAGTTGTGGGATTTGGGTCTTTAGTCAAAGAATTCTAGAGGTAACCACAAACCTACTTCAAACTCCAGGATCTAGCCTTCCTAGGGTTTAAAGAGGGCTCTCTCTTTAAATTTTAACTTTGTTTTAATTTGTAAATATTAGGCTATTTATGAAAGTGCAACTTTGGTTTTGTTTTGGTAGATTTGGTGGGAAAAATCACTTGAAAGGAAGGATAGTGGGAAATAAATTTGTCCATTGGGCTAAGGAGTCAAAATCAAGCAAACATGACTGGGATTAAGGGAAAAAGGTCAAATGTTTTCAGGGGAAGATAGATAACCATTGGAGATCTTGGAAAATTGTTTTTATGAGTTGATATGATCGAGATAAAGGGCACTAATGAATCCTTTGATCTGAAAAAGGAAGTAGTAGGAAGAGGTAAAACGAGAGAGGGAGAAATTAAGGGTTCCCTACATGGGAAATCAGAGGAAAACATATAAATGAAAACTATTTTAAAACATGGTTCTTTTAACAAATCTTGTAGTAATGCTCCTAGTTATACATTCAGATTTAGCATTAATATAAATGGATGCATGTAACAAATAAAGGAAACAATGAAAAGTGAGCAAATAATTCACTCTAAATAGCTCATCACAGGAATCCTAAAGTATGATGCCAATTGTTTTGATCCAGCCTGCGAACTTTAAATTTTACCCACAAAAGCTTCGAAGTCCAAGAAGAAATTACTATAACAAACCCATCAATTTTATTCCACACAAAATACTTCTAAAGATGAAGTATTTATACATAATTTTTTACAAAATATCCTAGAAGACTTCTAGGAATTATCTTAGGAAAATAAAATATCTTTACAATAATAATAGAGAGAGTTTCTTAAAAAATCAACAATCTTTCCCATTTTATCCAAAATAAATAGAAACAGTTTTGAGGATAGGATGCAGTTGGCTACCTTGGTGTCCTCCTTGCTTACTCTTAGATATTTTTAAATATGATCTGCCTTGTCTGATACTATTTCTCAGATACTCTTTATTTACTGATACTCTCTAAACTGATACTCTTTAACCCTTAGTCAACAACTATATACTGCTATAAAATCTATTTTAATTGTAAATATAAAAAACGAATTTTTCTTCCTTTCATCTGCTTGTTTTTATCCTTCATAATAAATCTGTGAGTGCTTGCCAATCCTCATTTTTATGAATTTTTATATTCTTTAATTTCCTAAGGTTCTCATAGCTTCAGTATATCTAGCAAAGGTTGGCTTGATGGCAAAAAAGTGTTTGATCTCATGCTGAAAGTAGAAAAAGTCTTTAAAACTCTTGAGTAACATTTTTCCTGTTGGGATGCCTTGACCTGTTGGTTTATTTACCTGTTCTTTTGCAATCTCTCTAACCTTCGTATCATAGTCATTTTGAGGCATCAATTTATCATTAATGACCATGATATCAGGAAGTCCTTTTTGCCTCAAACTTTTTGACTTAACCATAAACCTGGTTATGGCAGTATTCATACCTTCACACCTTTCTTCTAGTTGTCGCATCAAATTTTTCTTTGTTGTGACTTTCCTAATTTCTAGGCTAGTTGCAGTTTTGTCTGTTATTTTGAGTTCTTCCAACTCCTGTCTATTTTTGCTATTAAGGAAATTGATTAGCCTTACAACTTTCTCTGGTTTTTTAGCCAAATCAGTTTGAGTCTTTAGAATTTTTGCTTGGGCCACTAGTAATAACTCTCTTTGCTAAAAAATTACCTGAATTGAAGGCCATACATCATGGATGGCTTCAATGATATTATTCTAAAGGTAATTTTTGATGTATGATATCTGATCCTTCAAATTTAATTCCTTTTGCAACTTCTTTAACTCTTCACTCTGTTTGGTAGCATTTTGTTCATGTGTCTTTGCATTTACTTGAGCTAATTTATTTGACTTCTCAAGGTTTTCTACCATCTTTTTCAAACTGTTAATCTCATTTTCCTTTAAAGACATTTCTTCCATTTCTTTCAGTATTTTTTTGGCATCATCTATAGGCCGCACTGTTGTTGTAGATGATTCAGTGGTTGATGTTGTTGAAGAAGTTACTGGAACTACAGTAGCCATTGGTTCTTTGGGTGCCAAATTTTCACCTAAATTTGAAGGCACTAGTGTAGTGATAACTGGAATGACTGTAGGAATCACTGGTGCTTTCACTGTTTCCTTTTCTTGGACAAGTTTGTACATATGTATTTCCATCTCCTTAACGTGGGCTGTCAACTGAAGAATTAAATGCATCATTTCATATTTTTCATTATGTTCCTGTATGACTTATTTTTTATGAGGATGCTCACTTTGAGGAAGTTTGAGTTGTTTCCTCAAGGGCCATAATTTTTGGCCTTACGCCATTTTTTTTCTCTTACCTTGTAAATTTCTTGTTTGCAAACATATTACTATGTTCTCTCTCTTATGTATGTTTAGTAAATAATGGGTTGTGAGTTAAAATTTTCACTCCATCCTATACGTTTAGGAATTTCTTTTTTCATAAGATGATTATTTGTGAATTATATAGCTAGTTTTGTTTATTGTCTTTGTTCACAGGCTCTTTTATTGACCCTTTTTTAATTGTATCTTAATGTATAATCACTCTAATCGCTCCTAATTATTTCCATTACTCTTATAGAATTACTTATGAAAATCATGTTTGTACTCACACACCTAGTTGTAAGATGAACTAGTTCTCTATACCAATACATCCTATGGCCCAAGGTGTTACAGGGTTATGCTATAGCTCTGGAATGTCTCCACTCGGCTCCTGAGCCTTTGCTCTCAAGGCTAACTAGAACCCTCGCACAAAAACACCCTCACTTTTTTTAGTTTACTAAAAAGGTATGTTAATGTTTAGCAAGAGTTTTTTGTCTGGATTACATGAATAATGGTTCCATTTCTCTTTCTCGGTATTTTTTGAAAATTTTAAAAGGAAGAATCAAATAAAAGCAGTTTCTCTATTCTTGTAATGTTACTTACACAGTTTTTAACTACTCCACTATCCAATGGAATTCAATATGACATTATTATTTACACAGTGATTTAGATTTACCAAGTTCTATTGTACAACAAATAAAATAAAATCTTTAATAGTGTAAACATGACTCATATAGTTATGACATATTTTGGAATTTAAGTACTATAAGTCCACATAATAATACTTATCTAATATTATTCCTTCACTGTAAAATTGGCCAGTAAGTCTCTCCACTAGACCATGAGACTGGAAATAATGTCTCGTCTCCCCACAATCTTCCTCTCATCCAGAAAATAACCTCAAGACCCCCAGGTCTATTTTGGAATCTTAACTCTCAGAATTAATTTAAGGGTTCCACTGGCCCAAAGTATAACTCAAGAACTCCTTAAGCTTTTGTAGCATTCTACTCACCTGCACAACATCCTGTGTCAGGTTTCCAGTTTCCTCAAGTTCCTCTCTTTCTCTAGCTCCTCTCGCCACTTTATTTTCTTCCAAAAGAACAAAATGGAATAACGAAAATAACATAACTTCCTTCCTTGGAACTTCATTTCTCTAGGAATGAGAGAGTTCTTTCTAACTTACCTAACTCGTTGGAGAGGTATGTTATTATTATTCCTATATATATATATATATAATGTTTCCTGAACAATCCAAGTCTTCATTTTAACCAATCATTTCCCAACCACATCATTTATTAGGTAGCCACCCTTCACTTAACAGCAATGGATAATTTCACTAACCAAGGGATTTAAATTTCATTTTCTATGTTTTACACAATTCTACCATCTTTGGACTTATGTAACTCAAACTTGCACCAGGGTTGATTAAAATATTAATAGGATGTTGAGATACTTTAACTTCGAGCTCTATCGTCATCGGTTGATACTCATGTTGGTTATGTTCCAAGGCTCACTAATTTGTGGAATGCTCCTATCCACTTACCCTATTGTATAGGATTATTGAATGTTGGAGACTTGTTCGAGACAAGCACGATGGGGAAAATTTTTATAATAATGGGTCTCCTCGAAACCCCAGCACTGCAAAGGGGGTTTCTACTACTGACTAGGTTCTGTTCGACTTGCCACCTCCGATTTCCTGGCTTTATTTTGCAGTCCAAAGTTCTATTGATTTCTTCCAATTATTTTGGGTTGTGTTTTTCTATTCATACTTCTCCCATTAGTGATTTTTTTCCTTTTAAAGTTTTGGAAAAGTTTCCGACCTTTCCTATTCAACCCACTTCAACTTCCTTCCCCTTTCTTCTTCATTTGCTGATAAAATTTATAGGCCTTCAAAATAGCTTCATCCATTGTCTATGGGTTGTCAAATTCCATTTTTTTCTTTCATGAAAATGGACAGACTTCTAAAAAAATGTTGTTTCTTAGTTTTTTCCTCCAGAATGTACGGAAAATATCTTAACAATAATGTAAATTTGGTTACAAATTCATCCATAGTCATTTGTCCCAATCTCATGTCATGAATTTATTATTTTTTTCAACGTAGAAGTGTTCAATGAGGTATTTATCCTTCAAATGTTTCTGAAATTCACTCCATGTAATATCTTGCTCTTCAATTTCACTAACAGTATTGACCTCTTCCCACCACAGAGTGGCTTTGCCCTAAAATTTCTAAACTTCTAATCTCTCTTTCAAATTATTATCATATTCATATATCTAAAAATATTTATTCATATTAATCAGCCAAGCCTTGTCTTCCTCTTCATCTTCACCATAAAATGTTGTGGGTTTTTTCTTCTTTTTAGCCTCCGTGTCTCCTGAGACATTATCAAATATTCCTTCTTCATCATTGTGTCCCCCTTTTGATTCCTCATGGTACTCCCTTTGGCAGCATGTCTATGTATGGTTTCCATTTCTAGCACTTAGGTTGGCTTCCATTCGATTCTTTCTATCTGAAAAACTTTTCAAAATCCTTTCTTGTTCTTTCCTCCACCTTTCATTTTCAATCCATACATTAATCATCTCAACTCGCATTTTTTGGATTAATTCTAGTAATGCTACATTTTCTTTCCGATATTCCTCTCCCAATTACACCCACATCTATGGATTTGTTTCTAGGTAAGGTTCATTGGATCTTGCCTGGGATTCATTCCCTCTCCTCACTACGTCTATACTTTGTGAAAAATAACAGTTTTATGAAATCTTAGTTCCCCATTTGGCCATAGTGTAGAAACTGGACTCTGATACCACATGTAACGATTATCACCCAAAAAAAACAAAAAAAATCCTCCCTCTTCACATTCCTAATTTCCATTCATAGAATATAACATATGTCACACATATGGATGCTATGGTAATTTTTTGATGGCACATGGTAGAGTGGATTTCTAATCTTTGTGGTCATCATATGGAAGGTTTTGATTTGTTTTTTGCTACTATTAATATAACTATATGTTCGACTTATGCTGGAAGTTATTTGGTTTGACTCTTATATCTATGTGTGTGTGTGTGTGTGTGTTTCTTTGTATATTTTATACCACTGTACTAATTCCCCCCATATCATACACCCAAAAACATTAAGTGTGATTTAATACTCTCCCGTCCAAGTCCAGTTGGTAAAGTCTAGCCTTTCCCACTTGGGTGCACATTCGTCTTCGGGTTGAGGTTAGATTATCTAAAGACCAGGAGTGATTTGGCATCTGATGAGGCAACCTCCTTCCGATTTCTGAAGGATTCCATTAAATTATCTTACTGTGGGGTAGGGTTTTGTTGGTCTACAACCAAGGTATTTGAACAGGTAGTTTGTCTCAGCACAACTCCATGGCGACCTAGAAGTACTCTTTTCCCACACAGTTGTGAGCCCTTTTAACAAATTTTCTTATTAATCCATTCCTTCGGTTTTTATACAACCTATATTGACTCTTTGGTGTTTCATTTTGTAGTTTCGGGTTCCTCATCAAGGGTACTATTAAGGTCTTGTGCTCAGAATCACTTCTTGGTGCAGGTCAATACCCACCCTGCTGCGCTTGAGAAATTTCTTCCTACTTCCAGGGTTCAGTGGTAGATGGCCTAACCTTCTTAATTTTTATTGGAAGTTTCAGGACATGCATAATCTACACGATTTTCTAGGTATGGTAGTTTGGTATTTCTCTGCATTATTCTTCCAGTTTGTTTTAAATTACTAAGATTTGTTTTCCCAAAATATTTTTTCTTTTTGTCTTATTTCTAGGTACGTCCGGTGGTATACCCACTATGTTACCTGTGATGTTGAGGTACGTGGCTAATTACATGAATTATGTTCCTCCAGGTTTTCATTCCCTTACAACTTGCTCAATGGAATTGGTTGTTTTTGCAATTCTGGTTTGTAAGAGACTCTTGTTTTGTTTTTCTAGTTGATTAATATGCTCTAGGTTTTCAACTAATGTGTGGCTTATTTTAGAATGAACTTAGTCTCCCAGATTCCCTTGTTGTACATTATGTTAAACTACTTATTTAAATATGGAATTCTATCTTAAACCCTATACGGGTCATGGCATTTAGCCATTTATTTACTGATTACAGTGATAGGAGCAATTGCAAGCCCATATGGTTATTATTTTTTTGTTAGGGTTCTGATTACTGTGTTAATATTGGTTTTCTTATATCGTTATGTAACAGATTATCATGATAATTCAAAGCTTGTTGCCAATTTTTTTCTGTTACATTATCAATTTATTGTCTATAAAGAGAGTATTGTATCATGTCTCTCAATTATGTTTAATAAAGAATGGATTGTAAGTTATAGTTTTCGCTTCATGCTATATGCTTAGGAATTCTGCAGTTCATAAGTTGACTACTCATTAATTCTATAGTTAGTACTGTTTATTGTCATGGTTCATAGGCTCTTCTATCGACCATTTTTGTATTTTCTCTTAATGGATAATAAATAGACTCACTCCAAAGCCTATCCATTACCTTTAGAGCATTACTTATGAAAATCTTGTTGGTACTCACACACCTGATTGCAAGATGAATTTGTTCTCTCTACTGGTTTATCCTATGATCCAAAGGTGTTACAGGGTTATGATATGGCTCTCGACAACCTTGGTTAGATTTTTGAGCCTTCACTCTCAAGGCTAACCAGAACCCTTGCACCACAACACCCTCAATTTTTTTTTGTTTATCAAAAATGTGTGTTAATGTTTATTAAGAGTTTTATGTCTGGATTACGTGCATAATGGTTCAATTTCTCTCTCTCAGTATTTTTTGAAATTGTTAAAAGGAAGAATCAAATAAACACAATTTCTATGTTCTTGTTATATTATTTACACAGTTTGTAATTACTCCATTATCCAATGGAATTCAATATGAAATTATTATTTACACAGTGATTTAAATTTATCAAGTTTTATTATACAAAAAAGAAAAAAAACCTTTAGTAGTGTAAAAATGACTCATATAGTTATGGAATATTTTGAAATTTAAGTATTATAATTTCACATAATAATAATTATCAAATAATCTTCCTACACTGTAAAATCGTCCAAGAAGTCTCTTCACCTGACCCTGAGACTGAAAATAACGTCCAGCCTCCCCCCAAGCTTCCTCTCGTCCAAGAAGTATAGGTTATATATTCAAACCCTAAGACCCCCAAGTCCAGTTTCAAATCTTAACTCTCATAATTACTTTAAGGTTCCACTGGCCCAAAGTCATGCTTAAGAACTCCTTAAGCTTTTTTAATGTTATTTTCACCTTAAAAACGTCTTGTTTTAGGTTTCCATTTTCCTCACGTTCTCCTCTCTCTCATGCTCCTCTAACTACTTTCTTTTCTTAAGAAAGAAAAACTGGAAATATGAAAAGAACATAACTACCGTCCTTGGAACTTCCTTTCTTTAAGAATGAGTGAATTCATTCCAAATGACCTAACTGTCTCGAGGTATATATATATATATATATATATATATATATATATATATATATATATATATATATATATATAAAGTTTCCTTAACAATCCAAGGCTTCTATTTAACCAATCATTTCCCAAACGCATCTTTAATTACGCTTTCCTCTAGGCCACAATTACTTATGTTCATAAAATAATATCAAAAATGAAAAGTAAAAATTTAAACAACATCAAAATTCCCTAAAGTATTTAGGAGTGTCACAATATCCATGCTAAAATAATATAAGTATAATAATTATAATTATTAATTATAACATAAAACTCAAATTCAAATTTAAAAAATAAAATAAATAAATAATTATAATTATAATTAATTATATCGAACCTACATTCATCTTATTTGAGGATCTACCAAGAGCCCATAGGGATCAAATAAATTTTCACTCTAAGGGTGATTTTCAAATTTATTACTATTTTATTTTTATAGGGTTATTTTGATTTTGATTTTATTTTGATTGACTTAAAATTATTATATTACATTACATTAATCTTTTTGTTTAATTTAATTTTTTTTTTTTATGTAATTTTACTTAGTCAATATGTTAAACATTATATTACATCACTACCATGCTATGTTGGAAAATGCCTCTTGACACAATTAATAAATAAACCATCCTAGATCCATCTAAACTCTGGATCTACAAAACACTGAGATGGATCAAAAATCTTGAGGTGAAAACCTATTTCAGAGTGAAATGGTATTTGATCCCTCTAGGCCCATATTAAGATGGATCTAGGCTGACTGTTAAGAATTTGTTGAATTTTTTTCTAAATGTTTATATGTTTAACTTATATATTAGTTACCTTTTCACTAATAATAATTATTATAATTTGTCTTATGGGGCTTAGAGTATATCATGACAGAGTCTTTTGTTAAGGTAATTGTGTGGTGTAAAGGTCAAATGTTCAAAAATTAGCTGGCAAAAATAGAACTATGCTAAGGGTTGGTGTGACCACCCAAGATCTAACTATGATAAGGGTTGCTGTCACCCACTCAAGGTGTGATCTAGAGGTGATTGTGATGGTTTAGATGCCCATGGGTTGCAATTTCTTAAACCACAACTTAAATTCCATTGGGTCATAAGGTGATTTTGATGGCTTAGATTCCCATGGGGATCTAGAGGTGATTATGATGGCTAAGATGCCCATGGGTTGCAGTTTCTTAAACCACAACTTAAATTCCATTAGGTCATAAGGTTATTTTGATGGCTTAGATTCCCATGGGTTGCAGTTTCTTAAACCACAACTTAAATTCCATTGGGTCATATTTTCTTAAGCCACCCCTTAAGGGTGTGAGTCATCTTAGGACTCACATTACCTAACAAACAAAAAAATAATTATTATTATTTTAATTATATTTAGAATATAGTTAATTCATACCATTTTTTTTTTCAATTTAACAACTTGAATTGCATCTAAGTGTTAGAGAAATTATGAGGGATTCATGTCTATTTGCTTTTGCTAACAATTATTGATAATTAACTGAAATTATAAAAGTTTTCCAAAATAAACATGATTATCAAAAATAATTATTTTTTCTTGAGAATACATAAATCCATATACATAGGAAATAAAAAACTTTTTACAAGATAATTTTAAAAACATTTTCCTTACATTATAATGTTTCTATTTCTATTGTTATTTGTTATTTAATTTTATTTTTTTAGATTATTTTTCTATTCCAAATTTATAATATTTATAATAAAATCTATCGTTTTACAAACAAAAAAATCTTACATGGTTTACCTGTAAGCGTTGTATCTGATCGTGATACTAAGTTCGTAGGGAATTTTTGGAGGACACTTTGGAAGAGACTGGGAACTAATCTCAGTTTTAGTTCAGCATACCATCCTCAAACAAATGGACAAACTGAGGTAGTGAATAAGATCTTGGGGAATATAAGGATTTTAGTGTATCAAAATCCCAAACAGTGGGATTTGGCATTAGCTGAAGCTGAGTTTGCTTACAATGATACACCAAACCGAAGCACTGGAATGAGTCCATTTCAGATAGTCTTTGGAATGCATTCGAGAGGAGTGTATGAGCTTAGAGATTTGGGAAAACGGGAAGCGAGGAGTGCAAGTGCTGAATATTTTTCCGAACAAATGCAGAGATTATAGGAAGAAGTAAAAGGTAAAGTATAAGAGAATAGCAGTAAATACAAGCAGAGATCAGACCTAAAAAGGAGAGAGAAAGAGTTTCATGTGGGAGACTTACTGATGGTGCATTTGAGGAAAGAGAGATTTCCTACAAAAACTTACAACAAACTAAAAATGAAAAAAATTGGACCTTGTAAAATTATAAGGAAATTTTCAGCTAATGCATGTGAGATCGAGTTACCATAAGGGATTGGAATATCCACCATTTTTAATGTTGTAGACTTATATTCATTCAGATATACAGAGACAACGTTGCAGAAAGAAGATACATGTGATGAATTTTGATCTATGAACTGGGAGGAATAGGTACCAAAATCAATCAAGAAAGAAGTTGAAGTTATCTTGGGTCAAAGAGTATCCAAGAAAACTAGAGGGCAGACATATTTCCAGTACCTAGTCAAATGGAAGCAACAGCCAATGGAAGATTCTGGTTGGTTAATAGCAGAAGAACTACAAAAGTATGGAGTAAGTCCTGAAAGGTTGAAGGACAAGACATTTCTTCCCCGGGAGTCTGATTCAGGAGCATCGGAATTAGCCAGCAATGTGAAAATTTCTTCACATGTTGTGGCTAGATATGTTGAAATTCATTGACTGATCAGCCAAAAATGGTTTTACTGAGAGGGTTGGATCTCTCAATGATTTGTTATAATTCATTTATGTAATAAGTTAGAGATTATCTTTATTTGGATTTGGAGATAGATTTTTTTGCATAGGTGTGAGGGAGAGCCAAGAAATAGAGAATTTGTTGTTTATTGTTAGAGAGATATTCGAGTGAATAAAAGATAGGAAGAAAGTAATGAGAAAATGATTTTGGAGAGGCGGGAGTAGAGAAATTTCTTAGAGAGTTTTTTTAGAATTGTACGTGTTTAGAGACAGAGGTATTTTCCTGTGTAATCTGGTCTAAGGTCAAGACTCTGTATTGTTTAATTAAATTGAAACAAATTGTGTGCATATCATTCCTTAACCGGCCCGTGGAGGTCTCGAACGTTTGTTTTCTCCAAATGTTTTGATGTTGGCCTGTATATTTCATTTCTGCATTGAAGGAATTTTTGCATTAAAATAAAAATTGGTGGCGTATTGTATCATTCTGGTTCCATAGACAGAAACTCCCAAAATACATTGAGTATCGGGTTAATTCATTGTTTTAACAAAGATCGGAACTTCAAGAAATTATAGAGTGGAGTTTTATCGTTATCGGGTCCGCAGAACCATATCGCATCGCGATCCATATCGCACCGCCGATCCATATCGCGTCGGACCCGAACGACTGATTGCGTCACGGCATTGAAGGATAAGGAGCCTGGTGAAGGGGATAGTGCGATTTCGATTGTGCGACTAAATCGTAACCGTTGGATCACGAAGCAGTCTCACTACAGTGGAAAGTGTTTTGGGCGCATTAAAAGGTTGTAAGTTATTATGATAGGCCTACACAAATTTCGTTGAGCCTTTGACTTGTAACTAGAGTTTTTTTATTGGGGTTTTATTTAATACTACTTCCGCTTTGCATCACACAGACATAGTAATAAATGATGAAAAAGATCCACGAGCATGCAGACAATACATAGTTTGGGTTTATGGTGGTGTGGTCCAGGCATTATCATGATAACAGGTAGTTGGAGGTGTTATATAGTATTGGTATGGGGAGAGAAATAGTCATGGAGGAGAGCACTACACAAAACATCAATTCAAACAAAGTCATGATAGCACAGTCACTTCAACACAGTCACAGTAATGTCATCACTTCAACACAATCACGATAATGGCATACCTTCAACACAGTCACAATAGAAATTTCTAATTTGTGCTCGCAGGAGGAACGATATTACCTTATTTCGAGCCTTCAATCATCAATTCTCAATGAACCAATTTTCAATCCTTGAAAAATTTCAAACTAATCCATGCAAACTGCTTATTCTCCATGCTCAACGCACTATCATTCAATCATCCACAACCTTCAAACTCAATCTAGTTCATGTAGATATTTAGGACACCACGATTATGCATCACATGAAATGGAAGGAAATGCATGATATATTTTTTGTCAAAGGAGAGGGGCAGAGGAATAAGAATAATGGCACACAATGACATGAGTTACAACACAACAACTAATTTTAGGAGCTAGCTCGGATACCATGTCAGGCCAGGAGGAAACTCCTCAAATGAATTGTATTTTTGCATTAAAGTTGATCATATATATATATATATATACATGGAGGGAGATACTCGTGTGCTTCATCTCCCAGTGTCTCTTCATATTCCAACTCTCCTTATTTTCTATTTAAACCATTTTACACAGATTTACCTAATCCCAAATATGAGGTGTCAAAAAATCATAATGAGTATAGGATGCATATGCCTTTCATTTAAAGAGTGATATATACACATAATGAATTTCAAGAACTATATGATGAAGACAGATCAAATATTGATGCAAAATTTTGGAAACAATGTTGTATGTAAATAATCATCCTAATTATTGAGGGAAATGCAAGAGGAAAAATTCACAAAGGAAGTGAAGCATGAAGAGTTATAGATAACTATTTTTGGCAGGTATTTAAAAGGTTGTATACATGGGAATTTATAGATGATATCTTTATAATGTGGGATAATATTGTTATAAAATAATAATAATGTTAAAATGTATAAAGTGATAACATTTATCACTAGATAAGTAGGTTTTGAAACAAAAAAATCTACTAGACGTTACGGCTATAAGACATTAGATATAGATGCAAGAAGTGAATATGAAACACTTATCATAAATAAATTATCACATGTAAGCTCGGGAGAATTATCATTAGGATAAATGTCCTGCAAATTACAAAAATATTTTTTATTGAGTTATTTTTATTTATGATAGGATTATAATTTTTTTTTTTCATTTTAACATGTCATTTTTCAAGTATTTGACTCAAGATAACATTATAACATTATTTATTATATTTATTTAGTCACATTTTTTATATGAGAATACAAGAACAAATGGTTAAGATGTTGAATAAAGAGAGTTGAGATGCTCTCAGGAAAAACTATCCATATTTAAGCCCTACAATTACAATGAAATGTTTTTTTTTGTTTCATTTAGAAAGGTATGTTGGTTTATTACATTCATTTGATTCATTTCTAAGTTAACTTATTTATATTTTTTACTATATATATATATTTATTTATTTATTTATTTATTTATTTATTTATTTTATATAAGATGTTGATTATAGATGGAGTGCTAGATAGAGGTAATACTTTCCCGTCCAAGCCCAGTTGGTAAAGTCTGGCCTTGGCCACTTGGGTGCATATCCGTCGTCGAGTTGAGGTTATATTATCTGAAGAGGATGGATTTGGAATCCAATGAGGTAACCTCCTTCCGAGTTCTCAAGGTTTCCATTAGATTCTCTTACTTTGGGGTAGGGTTTTGTTGGGCTACAACCAAGGTATTTGAACACGTAGTTCGTCTCAGCACAACTCCATGGAGACCTAGAATTACTCTTTTCCCACAGAGGTGTGAGCCCTTTTACCTATTTTTCTTATTAATCCATTCCCTTAGTTTTTATACACCCTATATTGAATCTCTGGGGTTTCATTTTGCAGTTTTAGGTTCCTCATCAAGGGTACTAGTAAGGTCTTGTGCTCAGAATCACTTCTTGGTGCAGATCAATACCCACCCTGTTGTGCTTGAGAAATTTCTTCCTACTTGCAAGTTTCCATGGTAGATGGCCTAACGTTATTTTTTTTTATTGGAAGTTTCAAGACATGCACAGTCTGCGCAATTTTCTATGTATGGTAGTTTTGTATTTCTCCACATTATTCTGCCAGTTTTTTTTAAATTACTAAGATTTTCTTTCCCAAAATAAATTTTCTTTTTGTCCTGTTTATAGGTACCTCCGGCGGTATACCCACTATGTTACCTATGATGGTGAGGTACGTGGCTAATTACATGAATTATGTTCCTCCAGGTTTTCATTCCCTTACAACTTTCTCAGTAGATTTGGTTGTTTTTACAATTCTGGCCTGTAGTAGCCTCTTGTTTTGTTTTTCTAGTTGATTAATATGCTCTAGGTTTTTGACCAAAGTGTGGCTTATTTTTTAATGAACTTAGTCTCCCAGATTCTCCTATTGTACATTATGTTAAACTAGTTTAAATATGGAATTCTATCTTAAACCCTATACGGGTCATGGAATTCAGTCATTTCTTTACTGGTTATAATGATAGGGACAATTGCAAGCCCGTACGGTTATTATTTTGTTGTTAGGGTTCTGATTACTGTGTTACTATTGGTTTTCTTATATCTTTATGTAACAGATTATCATGATAATTCGAAGCTTGTTGCCAATTTTTTTCTGTTACATTATCAATTTATTGTCTATAAAGAGACTATTGTATTATGTCTCTCAATTATGTTTAATAAAGAATAGGTTTTTAGTTTTAGTTTTTGCTTTATGCTATAAGCTCAGGAATTTTGTAGTTCATAATTTGATTACTCGTTAATTCTACAGTTAGTACTGCTTATTGTCATGGTTCATAGGCTCTTCTATCGACCATTTTTATATTTTCTCTTAATGGATAATAAATAGACTCGCTCCTAATTCTGTCCATTACCTTTAGAGCATTACTTATGAAAATATTGTTTGTACTCACACACCTGATTGCAAGATGAAATTTTTCTCTCTACCAGTTTATCCTACGATCCAAAGGCGTTACAGGTTTATGTGATGGCTCTCGACAGCCTCAGTTGTATTTTTGGGTCTTCACTGTCAAGGCTAACCAGAACCCTCGCACCAGAACACCCTCAGTTTTTTTTTGTTTATTAAAAATGTGTGTTAATTTTATTAAGAGATTTGTGTCTGGATTACATGCATAATGGTTCGATTTCTCTTTCTCAGTATTTTTTGAAATTGTTAAAAGGATGAATCAAATAAACACAATTTATATGTTCTTGTTATATTATTTACATAGGTTGTAATTACTTCATTATCCAATGGAATTCAATATGACATTCTTATTTACACAGTGATTTAAATTTATCAAGTTCTATTATACAACAAAGAAAAAAAACCTTTAGTAGTGTAAAAATGACTCATATAGTTATGGCATATTTTGAAACTTAAGTACTATAAGTCCACATAATAATACTTATCAAATAATCTTCCTGCACTGTAAAATCGTCCAAGAAGTCTCTCCACCTGACCCTGAGACTAGAAATAACATCCAGTCTCCCCCCGAGCTTCCTCTCGTCCAAAAAGTATAGGTTATGTATCCAAACCTTAAGACCCCCAAGTCCAGTTTCGAATCTTAACTCTCATAATTACTTTAAGGGTTCCACTGGCCCAAAGTCATGCTTAAGAACTCATTAAGATTTTTTAATGTTATTCTCACCTGCAAAACGTCTTGTTTTAGGTTTCCATTTTCCTCAAGTTCTCCTCTCTCTCGTGCTCCTCTGACTACTTTCTTTTCTTAAAAAAGAACAAAATGGAATAATGAAAAGAACATAACTACCTTCCTTGGAACTTCCTTTCTTTAAGAATGAGTGAATTCATTCCAACTTACCTAACCATATATATATATATATATATATATAATATGTTTCCTTAACAAACCAAGGCTTTATTTTAACCAATCATTTCCCAAACGCATCTTTCATTAGGCCTTCCTCTAGGCCACAATTAATTATGTTCATAAAATAACATCAAAAATCAAAAGTAAAAGTTTAAACAACATGAAAGTTCCCTAAAGTATTCAGGAGTGTCATAATATCCATGCCAAAATAATAAAAGTATAATAATTATAATTATCAATTATAACATAAAACTCAAATTCAAATTTAAAAAATAAAGTAAATAAATAATTATAATTATAATTAATTATAACGAACATATATTCATCTCATTTCAGGATCTACCAAGAGCCCAGGGATCAAATAAATTTTCACTCTAAAATAGGTTTGCATAGATTTGATCTCTCTTAGTGGGTGGTAGATTTATAGAAAATATGTATCTAGGATGTTTTAATTTCCCCCTTAAATAGGCTACATTCCACATGAATATCATGGACCACTACCATGGGTTCTCAATACCATGGTTCATGGGTAATTTTCAAATTTATTATTATTTTATTTTTATAGGGTTATTTTGACTTTGATTTTGTTTTGATTGAATTAAAATTCTTATATTACATTACATTAATCTTTTTGTTTAATTTTATTTTATTTTTTTTAAGTAATTTGATTTAGTCAATATTTTAAACATTGCATTACATCACTACCATGCTATGTTGGAAAATGCCTCTTGACGCAATTAATAATTAAACCATCCTAGATCTATCTTAACTTTGGATCTACCAAATACTGAGATGCATCAAATATCTTGAGGTGCAAACCTATTTCAGAGTGAAATGATATTTGATCCCTCTAGACCCATAGTTAAGATGGATCTAGGCTGATTGTTAAGAATTTGTTGAATTTTTTTCTAAATGTTTATATGTTTAACTTATATATTAGTTACCTTTTCACTAATAATAATAATTATAATTTGTCTTATGGGGCTTAGAGTATATCATGACAGAGTATTTTGTTAAGGGAATTGTGTGGTGTAAGGGTCAAATGTTCAAAAATTAGCTGGCAAAAATAGAACTATGCTAAGGGTTGGTGTGACCACCCAAGATCTAACTATGATAAGGGTTGGTGTCACCCAGTCAAGGTGTGATCTAGAGGTGATTGTGATGGCTTAGATGCCCATGGGTTGCAGTTTATTAAACCACAACTTAAATTCCATTGGGTCATAAGGTGATTTTTATGGCTTAGATTCCCATGGGGATCTAGAGGTGATTATGATGGCTTAGATGCCCATGGGTTGTAGTTTCTTAAACCACAACTTAAATTCCATTGGGTCATAAGGTGATTTTGATGGCTTAGATTCCCATGGGTTGCAGTTTCTTAAACCACAACATAAATTCCATTGGTTCATATTTTCTTAAGACACCCTTTAAGGGCGTGAGTCATCTTAGGACTCACATTACCTAATAGACAAAAAAAAAAAAGTATTATTATTTTAATTATATTTAGAATATAGTTAATTCATATAAATTTTTTTTTTCAATTTAACAACTTGAATTGCATCTAAGTGTTAGAGAAATTATGAAGGATTCATGTCTATTTGCTTTTGCTAACAATTATTGATAATTAAATGAAATTATAAAATTTTTCCAAAATAAAAATGATTATCGACAATAATTATTTTTTCTTGAAAATATATAAATCCATATACATAGGAAATCAAAAACTTTTTACAAGATAATTTTAAAAACATTTTCCTTACGTATTTTTATTGTTATTTGTCTTTTTTTTTTAAGATTATTTTTCTATTCCAAATTTATAATATTTACAATAAAATCTATCGTTTTACAAACAAATAATTAAACAAAAAAAAAATCTTACAATTACCATTTTCTATTTTACAATAAAATTTAAATTATTTTTATAAACAAATAATTCAAAGTAATTATATTATAGATATATCATATAAGAATATTTAATTACTATTATACATTAAATAAATAAGTTAAAAATGTTATCTGATATAAAATGTGAAAAGACATTATAATTGTAATATCAATTACTATTAAATCATGTCTTAGGAAAGCTGCAAAACAGGAAATTTAATGAAATAGTTAATTTCTACCATTGTTTTTCGTAGACGTCTATGAGTTTGCTATAGACGTCAATCGCAAGATAGAGCAGTGAAAGCTTTGAACAATATAAATAATTTTCATAATGGTTACTTATCATTAGTCTAAATAGTTTTAATGAATCATAATTATTACTTATTATTAGTCACAAGGTGAATATAGTGGAATTGATTTGGCAGCTTCCCGAAGAGACTCTGAGATAACCAAATAAATAAATAAAAATCACTACCATCAATGTCGTTCTGACCGTCTTGGAAAACTCTTGCACTCCGACTTACGCCCAGGATCACCTCATTTTCATGGAAAATTATAAAAACAAAAAGTTAGGGGATGGAATTTCGCTAACTTGCGTGGATCCAAAATTATTTAGATTTTATTATATTTTAAAATGCTAGCTAGTATCTCCATTTTACTTTGGCATATTGGTCAAGAGACATCTCACTTAAATACCAGACTACCACTTTATTATACACTATTGATAATTTTATTTTCGCCTGTGGGGAAAATTAAAATATATATATATATATATCAATGCGTCTATAATAAAGTTTATCAATACCTCTATGGGCGATGGTATAAAAGCATATAAGTTTAATTTAGATTTATGTGTGGATGGTACTTTAAGCGAACATTTTTGGTTAACTAAATTAAATTTAAATCATGGTAGAATGGAGTATACTTTTTTTTATTTAAATTTTATTTTTAAATAAATACTAGTGTTTGTCAGTGAAATTAAATATTTTTTTAATATTTTTCATATTTAATTTTAGGATGTTATAGTATTATTATGTATAATAGAAAATTATATAATTTTTTTATAATTTTTTTTTATGTTGAATGGTAAATCTAGATTATTTTTAGAATTTTTAATATTTTTATGTTTATGTGTAGTGTTAGAATTGTTAGCCATTTATAATATTTTGTCAAAGCAAATAGGTGGCTAAATATGTTTCTGAGTCTTCAAGAAAAACATTTCCTTTGTAAATCTATCATTCTTGAAGCCTCCATGTGTCTTCTATCCTTCAAAGAATCTTCACTGTTGTTTTCATTGATGAACCCTGCTATTTGTGAAAGACACTATTTTCAAAGGCCTCCATCTTCCCCATTTTCCCTCTTTCATACTTCATTTTCCTTCATTCCCTTCATAAATTCCCTTTGATAAGGTTTAAAACCTCTTTTTTAACCTTATTGGACCCCCTCAAAACCTTCAATTTGGCCTAAAAACCCGTTTTTAGGCATTAAGGCCTTAAGCCCCTTTCGGCCTTAGCCCTAGCCCCTTTTCCACATGTGACCTGGAGCCATAACCAAGTGCTAGCCCTTATCGCTCATCGCAATCAGAGTTTCTTTTCGCCGACTTTTCCTTTATTCTTCCAATCTTCAGATGCGATGATCTCCTTCTCCTCCGATCCCCCAACCTAATCTCGACCGTCGAATCCACAAGAACCAACAGCCGAAATTTGATTGTGCTTCGCTCTTAGCCCTTCGTCATCACACCCGTCCATTTAATCTTGACCGTTGATCTCTCGTCCGATCGAACGGCCCCTGCTGCATCACATATCGCAAACACAGTCCTCCCTTTTTCTTTCCTCCGATGGCCCGATTCCCCGATTTGATCCTGGCCATTGAATCCACAAGAACCAATGGCCGAGATTGCGTCACACTATGCCCATAACTCTTCACCATCGTGCCCGCTGATTAATCCCGACCATTGATCTCCCTTCAGATCCAACGGCTAGCATCCAATCGCATCGCCAATTTTCTTTCTTTCCACTAGGTCCCGAAATCATTTCGCCGATGAGATCGCAGCCATCCATCCCCCTTATCCAACGGCTCGTATTGACCTTGGAAATGGACCCTGCATACCTTTTAACCCCACAGCTTTCAACCCATCACGTTTCTTCCGCACCATCGGATCTTAAGCCCTAGATCCAACGGCCACCATCCAATACCACGTAATTTTTGCGCCCAAAGTTTAACGTTTCAAAATTGCACGATAAAATTCGTTTTGAGAATCCACGTGGCGATCACTGAATGGAATCGCGCTCCAAAATGCAACACCGCCTCCCCCCCATTTCGCCGCGCGAAAACCATTCCCAGTTTTCCGCCATACCGCCCACTCTCCATAACGTTTCCTTTCGTGTTTTTTCCCAGCCGTCGATCTCTGAGATTGGACAGTTCTAATTTAATTTCGCCCCCATCCATTCTCTATTCATCTAATCTTCCAAATGAATCCATCGAAAGATCTCCACCGTTGATTGTTATAATCTAACAGTCCACGTTCATCCTCGCATTTAAACCTCCATCTGCACCTGGTTAGTTGCTCTGCTAGGTTTTTCACCTATTTTTCCGATGCGCTCACATTTCCCCTCACTGCTCCTCCACCCTAATGAGCCTCTGAAGTAGTTTTTCCCACTCCCGCAGGTTTTTATGACAGGTTTATCTTATGTTTGAAGGTTTAATGATGGTTCTTGCCATTTTATCCCACAGTCACAGATACGTGACCAAAAGGTTCCAGGGTGATGATCTTGAGCCTAAATCAATGTAGAAAAGGGACCAGTATGGTTTCAATTCCATGTTTGTCGATGCATCCTAGTCACCGACCCTTACACGAACCCTCCAGCGCCACTGCCACCTGTGCAGCCGTCAGCAGAAGTCTAAAGAGTATCAGAAGAAGATTAAGAAGATTAGGCACAATATTGAAGAGCAAGAAGCCTGATCCATAGTTAGCAAGGATAAAAACATGAAGATGATTAAAGAGGCTTAATGAAGCCTAAAGCCCACACCACAAACAGATCAGCAGAGAAGCCTCTACACACCAAATCAAAGAGGCTAGTACTTTCCGTCGACCCATACTGCCACCTGCAGTCCTATTTTCATCAACACAAGGCACAGTTAAGGCAGTCAGAAATATTTTGGATATCTACAACTTAGAAGTAAATGCCCTACCTACCAGAGCTTCCGAAAGTCAAACAAAATAGCCAGAGTGAAAATACAAGCAAAATACCATTTAATGAAGTATGGAACATGTCATTTCTTCTCCATCAAGCCTCCCAGAGGCCGAGAAGCACTAAATTCTTCATTAAATTGGGCCAGCAAACTCTTCAGTTACTCCACCTCCTCATTCACCTATAAGAACCCCAGTAAATTACGGGTTGTTGTTGGGATTTTATTGATTGTTTGAACTGTTTTTAAGGGGAAGTAGCTGAGTAGTTTGTAATATAGTAGCTTGGGAAGAGAAGTTTGGACTGTAAAAAGCCACTGGACTCAAAGTATGTGACTGGTTTTGCACATCAATTGAACAAGCAGATTCACAGGATCCTGGTCTATATTATTGGTGATGTTTTCCTTATTGTAATTGTCTCCTTTCATGTTTCACCATACTGTCCATAATTCTCTGATAAAGAATAGAAAGTATAGATTAGGACATACTACTGGAAGTACCCTAAGTCTCACTATTAATATTTATCTTTATGTTTTCCTCTAATTGTGTATTTTAAGGATAATCCTATAGAGTACAACTAGTCAAGAAATGTTGGTGAGCCCATGTCTTGCTAAGTATAACTTGAAACATTGTTCTTGAAAGATATTTTCATTTCATGCTAAGTAAAGATTAAAACTAGGGAAGTCTATGGTTAGCCCTGTCCTCTAGTTTCTTCTCCAACAATTTTTCTTGAAAGTTTCCCTGTGAGTTGGTGTCAAAAGAAGAGAAGGTTAAAAGTCTTTCTCTGATCTTAGGTCTTGCTCTGTGTTTAGCCTTGAATGTTTTCTACCGTCTGAAGGCAGTTATGAGGACTACTAGATTGTTTCCCTTGAGAGTACGCTGAAAGCAGGTTAAGTTAAAAGTCCTTCCTTGATCTTAAGCAACCCTTTGTGTCTTTATTGAGAGTTTCCTTTGAAGCATGTCAAAAGAAGGATAGGTTAAAAGTCCTTACTAGATCTTAGGTTGCACTTTGGTTTCTTTCTTTCACCTCATTTCTTAATGTTCCATCTCACCATATATCTAAAATATATCCTTTGGTATAGATGGCTTGCCCTATGGAAACCCTTGGATAGTTGTTATGAAAGTAAACCCTTTTATGACTCCATAGCCCAATGGATTGGCACTTCTCTTGACCTATCTTCCCATGCTAAAACATCCTACTACTTAGTTCCTTCTTCACTTCACATAACCTTCTCAGTTAATGATCTCCAACCAAACAAACAAAACAAACCCTATGCCCTATAGCTAGCCTAATACCTTAATTCGGACTTCAAAGATATATTATTCTTTTCTTTTATATAGAGATCCCTCTCTGGATCCAGGAGGGCTAGATCCTTATATCCCAAAGTGCTTTGATGTTGTCTTGTCATTTGGTATTTCCAAATCTACCAAATCACATGAACCCCAACATAATTGCGACTTCTCTAGGGAAAAAGACCAATTAGCCTCGATTTGGTATGCATTGTTGATGGTGGACAGCAGCGTGCTTGAAAACATTTTAAACTCTCCACCTGGCAAGTCCATAGTTCCTAAATGACCAAAAGACTCCAATGTTGATCAGTACGCCTGCTGATTATCTATGTTTTCACAAGACTCCACTGGGAGACCAGTTTCATCACAACATCATCTATGTTAAAGGAAACTATGAGTATCATTTTTCTTTGACCAAAGTTGTTTGCCTCCAAAGATTGTCATATCTGGCTAACTTCTCTTTTCTGTCGTTCTAAAATTAGCATAGTGGTTTCTCCACATCCCAGCATAGAAAAGACAAAGTCACTTCACTAATGGAAGACTCTGAACAATTTTCAAAAATGCAGTCAAGTTTCATGGCAGAGTGTCGTTATATAATATCAAGTGTCCTGGCAGAAATTGAATGGGAGGACCTTCCAAAGGCTATCCTTCTCAGCTCAAAATTCAATGCTAGACCTGAGCTTAAGAAAATTTTCTTAGATTTGGTTGTTGAAAGGTATGAAACTGAGATTGAAATTTTGAATTCACAAGAACGATCATACCAATTCGGGGACCCCAGAGAATTTTTGGGGAGTCTCCCTCCCCCTAAGAAAGAAGAAATTTCACTGCCTTTTGATATGCAGGAAAAGGATGATTGTGCTTTCAAGAGCCACACTGAAGATGCAGTGAACCAAGCTGTCAAGGATGCAGATAGCCTACCAGTCATGGAAGGCCTAAAAGAAGAAATTTTATATCATGTTTGCATTGATCCTGTGGCAGAATATATGGAGGCCTTGATTGGATCAAGTTCCCAAGAATTGACCCTTTGCAAGAGCTAGATTCATCAGGAGTGGTCACCATTGGTGGTGGCCTTGGTTTTGAAGACCCACATTCAAAGTACCCCATGGTTACCTCTGACAAGCAGTCAGATTTCTTCCTCATTTTTGTTACTACTGAACTGGCTTCACTGGCACTATTGTATCATATAAAACAGCAGAGATTTCCAAGTTATATTAGGGTAGGTAGGAATCTCAATAAAGCTCAGCTTGTGAGCATTTAGTTAGTTGTTGATTTTACTTTGAAGAAAAATTCAAAAAATACAAAAATAGAAAGAGAAGGGTTTAGACAAGCTAAAAACTTGAACCAGCGGAGAAAATAAGAAGAAGCGGCTCTAAAAAGATCAAAACCAGAGCTAAAATAAAGAAAGAAAGGTGACTCTAAAAAGCTCAAAATCTGAGTCACAAGAAGAGGGAAGGATGCTGGTGATTTTTAGATCTGAAGCCTTCAATTTTTTTTTTCAATTTCTGTAGAGTTCAGTCCATGTGCAGCTTGTCTTTAGGCCATGGACCCACAGCAAATCAAACAGTCTAATCTTGGTTTGTCTGTATTTAAATTTTTGTTTTAGAATGTAGAGAATGAAAATTTGTCAGACAGTTTAATCCTGGCAAAAATTAGTTTAGGTAGAGAAGCTATGAGTCCAACTGTTTAATCTGGTCTCATGGAGAAATAAGGGTAGCAGTAGATAGGTTTATTTTTCTGTTTGCAAAATAATGATGATGTGAAAGGTTTGCAAGTCTAAATGCTCCTTGAAGAAAAAAATGTTAGGATAGTAGGATAGGTAGGTAGTTGTTTGGGGAAGTATTTCTGCTAATATAATGCTTTTCACTCATGTAGCAGTTGATCAAGGAAGAGAAATATGGTCAAGGACAAGCTCTGGTCTACTTCCAAAGATTATATCTGAGATTCTTGACACCTTCAAGAAGATGCCATCCCCATGTGCAGCCACTGTTAGCCACCTTTAATATTTTTTCAAAGCAAACAGGTGGCTAAATATGTTTCTGAGCCTTCAAGAGAAACATTTGCTTTGTAAATCTATTATTCTTGAAGCCTCCATGTGTCTTCTATCCTTCAAATAATCTTCACTGTTGTTTCCATTGATAAACCCTACTGTTTTGTGAAAAAAAATGTTCTCAAAAAAGGCCTCCATTTTCTCCATTACACTCCCACAAAATTCCCCATTTGTCACCCTTATTCCCTTCACAAAACTCCTCTATAACCCTTCATTTAACCTCTAAATCTTCCTAAATCCCTTTTTTAAACTGCATATTTCCCTTTATTTGGTTTTAAAATCCCCCCTTTTACCTATCAGAACCCTTCATTTGGCCTTAAAATCCCTATTTGTGGCCTTAAAATTAGCATTTTTCACTATGAAGGAGTTAGCCCACGAGGGCTTATAATCCCTTAGCCCCTCCTCTACATATAACCCACGCTATGACCAAGCGCTAAGGCATAATCGCAATCGCAAGTTTCTTCTTTCTCGAACTTCCTTTCATCTTATTCCTCGATGCGATAAGCACCTTCCTCTAAACCCCTGATCCTGCTTGCTCCCACAGGACCATGCCTCGGCGCCTATTTCAGTCCCACCCCATCGCATCGACAAATTTCAATCCATCAATCCTTTCCCTTTCCTTCCGCGAAGAGATATCTCCCGATGCGATCCCAGCCGTCCACCAAGCAGATCAGACGGCTCACGCATAACCCGACCACACCCCTCTGTCACATTGCAAAACATAACTCTTCCCGCCAAAATGAATCTGGACTATTGAATCCACAAGAATCAATGGCCAAGATTGTGT
The DNA here is from genome assembly GCA_034641835.2 of Pinus albicaulis. NCBI lineage: Eukaryota > Viridiplantae > Streptophyta > Pinopsida > Pinales > Pinaceae > Pinus > Pinus albicaulis. Next base: position 877,093,639 of record CM076575.1, on the reverse strand, counting down.
CGCACTCTGCCCAGAACCCTTCGCCATCGCCTCTCCGATCGAGATCCAACCATTCATTTATGTAGACCCGACGGTTCACACTTAAACCTCCGTTCACCTCACGAAAAACTCCACACGTCACTACCGGGCCCCACCATTTTTTCTGCCCCTCCAGCTTGCCATCCATCACGTTCAACCTGGACCGTTGGATATCAAGCCTCAGATCTGATGGCTAGCGTGCAGCATCACCTGATTTTGCGCCTGACAATTAATGTTTTAAAATTATGCAATGTGGGCGGTTTTAGAAATACACGCGTCACTCATTGAGTGGAATCGCATTCCAAAAGGCAATACCGCCTTCCCCCCATTTCACCACGCAAAAACCATTCCCGGTTTTCCACCATACCGCCTACCCTCTCCAACATAATTTCGCTTTTAATCTCAGTCGTCGATCTCTGAGATCGAATGGCTCATGTTATACCGTGATCTCAAATGCATTTGCTTCCCTCCTCTCCCCGCTAAGCCCATTGAAATATCCCCACAATTGATTGTTCTAATCCAACGGTCCACGTTCATCCTTGCACCCAAACCTTCATCTGCACCTGGTTAGCTGCTCTGCCAGGTTTTTCACCCATTTTTCCGCTGCATCCACTTCTTCCCTCACTGCTCCTCCACCCTCACGAGCCTCTAAAGAAGTCATTCCCACTCCCGCAGGTTTTTATAACAGGTTTATCTTATGTTTGCAGGTTTAATGGCATTTCATCTATATTTTCCCCCACAGTCACGGGCAGATGACAAAAAAGTCCAGGGTGATGATCCTGTAACCTTAATATCGCGCGGGGGATGAATAAAGGGTTGATTTCAATGCTAGCGGTCGATGAATCATGATCATCGGCCCACGAACAAATCCTCCAGATCAGCAAACCCCGGACACCTGTACAGAAGAGCAGAGCTAAAGGATTAAGGCATAATATTGAATACTAAGAAGCCTAATCCACAATCAGCAAGGATTATAACCATGAAGATGATTAAAGAGGTTTAGTGAAGCCTGAGGCACAATTAGAGCCAGATCAGTTTAGCATAAAGGACAGATTATCATAGAAGCCTCTACACGCCAATCAGAGAGGCTAGTTACTTTCCATCGACCCATACTGCCACCTGCAGTCCTATTTTCATCAACACAAGGCACAGTCAAGGCAGTCAGAGATATTATTGACATATATGCAGCTCAGAAGTAATTGCTAGCCTACCAGAGCTTCCAAAGTCAACAAAAACATCCAGAGTACTTCAAAGAACATACCTGAAGTTATTGTCAATCTGACAAAGACTTCTAGACCAGCCTAAAGGGTACCAAATAGTTAATGTAGAGACATTAAGCAAAGTGAGCATTCGAACACTTCCTCCCCTCTGTCTTAATGAATCATTTAAGTTCATATCTACCACAACTCTCCTTTCTCACCTATAAGAACTCATTGAAAATACATTGTAAAGGGTTGGGATTTTATTGACTGTTTGAACTGTTATTGAGGGGAATTAACTGAGTAGTTTGTAATATAGTAGGCTGGGAAGAGAATTTTGGACTGTAAAGAGCCATTGGACTCAAATTATGTGACTGGTTTTGCACATCAATTGAACAAGAAGATTCATAGGATCCTGGTCTATATTATTGGTGATGTTTTCCTTACTGTAATTGTCTCCTTTCATGTTTTCATATTGTCCATTATTCTCTGATAAAGAACAACAAGCATAGATTAGGACATACTGTTGGAAGTACCCTAAATCTCACTGTTAATCTTTATCTCTATGTTTTCCTCTGATTGTGTATTTAAGGATAATTCTATAGAGTATAATCAGTCAAGAAATGTTTGTGAGCCCATGTCTTGCTGAGTACAACTTGAAGTATTGTCCTTGAAATATATTTTCATTTCATGCTAAGTAAAGATTAAACTGGGGAAGTCTATGGTTAGACCTGTCCTCTAGTTTCTTCTCCAACAATTTTTTTTGAAAGTTTCCCTGTGAGTTGGTGTCAAAAGTAGAGAAGGTTAAAAGTCTTTCTCTGATCTTAGGCCTTGCTCTGTGTTTAATCTTAAATGTTTTCTACTATTTGAAAGCGGTTATGAGGACTGCTGGATTGTTTTCCTTAAGAGTATGCTGAATTTATGATACGTTAAAAGTCTTTACCTGATCTTAAGCTACCCTTTGTGTCTTTATCGAGAGTTTCCTTTGAAGTATGTCAAAAGCATAATAGGTTAAAAGTCCTTACCTGATCTTAGGCTACACTCTGGTTTCTTTCTTTCACCCATTCTTAATGTTCTATCTCACCATCAATCTAAAGAGATCCTCTGGTATAGATGACTTTCCTTATGGAAACCCTTGGATAGTTGTTATGCAAGTAACCCCTTTTATGACTCCATAGCCCAATGGACTGATGCTTTCCTTCACCTATCTTCCCATGCTAAAAAATCCTTCTACTTAGTTCCTTCTTCACTTCACATAACCTTCTCAGTTAATGACCTCCAACCAAACAAACAAACCAAACCCTTGTGCTTCATACCTGGCCTAATACCATAACCTGACCTTAAAGATATATAATTCTTTGCATTTATAGAGAGATCCCTCTCTGGATCTAGGACAGCTAGATCCTGAGATCCCAAAGTGGTTTGATGTTGTCTTGTCATTTGGTATTGCCAAATCTACCAAATCACAAGAACCCCAACAAGAATATCATTTATTAATGATGTTTCAAAGAAAATTGTTCAATATGTGTTTAACCAAAAAAAAATTCAATTAGAAAACATGTATCTTATTTTAGATTATAGTTTTTTCTTTTTTTAAATAAAATTTGAAAATAAATATTAGTGTTTGTATAATGAATAGTGAATATAAATAATTTTTAATATCCTTTGTATATGTTGTCATGGATGAGAGAAAATTATGTCAATATCTTATAATCTTTTTGTATGTTAAATGGTAAATCTAAATTATTTTTTAGGGTTTTTAATATAATTAATTTATGTGTATTGTTAAGATGGTTAACAGAAAAAGAAAGAGAAAATATGTTATTATTTTAATTATTTTTATAAGACATTGTTTTCTTATTTCTCATTCTATTATTATTTTTTTTTTAAGTATTTTTAAAGAATTTATTTTCTTATTTCTCAAAAAACTCCCTATCAGTGTGTACATATATGCAACATCAGAATGAATCTTAGAAAATTGAATGTTTGTGTGTCATCATATTAGTAGTTAGAAAAAATAGTTAACGGGCATTAGTTTGTGCAAGAAACTCGCCGAGATCAGTCTAGCAAAAAACCAATTATGTGGCTTGCAAGTCTCAGTACTTTTCCAGTGCTTAACTATCTAGATCTATCAGAAAATATTATCACGGGACTGACTCCTTCAAAGCTCGGGAATCTGAAGTTGAATTCTTTCAACGTCTTGGGAAATCATTTGCCCAGCTCATTTCCTTCGGCATTTTAGAGTTTGGTGTATGCAGAGAGTTTTTTTGGCAAATCCTGAGTTGTGTAGCCGTGAGACCTTTAACAGCACGAAGTCATGTATTGAAGAAAGAAGTGAAAAAACTAATTAGCAGAAATGGTGGTGTATTCTTCATTGTTTTTTTTATTTGTATCTCATTAGGTTTTTCCTTGGATTTTCTGGTTTTACAAAAGGTACTGAAGCTTTGAAAAAACAGAGAGTAAAAACTTTGCAGACAAATCTTATTGGATGTTGACTTCATTTCACACATTGTGGTTCAGTAAAAATGAGATTTTCGAGTGCTTGGATGAAAATATATTTATTGGGATCCACCGAGATGGTAAGATTTACAATGCAATGTTGAGCACTGGGAAACATTTGCCACTAAGAGGCTTTGGAGAAGTAGTAAAGTTGATGCCTCCAATGATAATGGTATCAAGGAAATGGTGTACATACTAGAAAGACCGGGCATAAGGACATCATGAAGCTATGGTGTTGTTTTAGTAATAGTGACTCCAATCTATTGTTCTATGAGTACATGCCTAATGCGAGTTTGGGGGATCTATTTCATGGGCCTAAGTTTAATTTTCTTGATTGGCCCGTAAGATACAAGATTTTTCTTGGAGTATATCATGGTTTGACATATCTTCATCATGGTTGTCAGCCATCCATTGTTTGCAAAGACGTTAAATCCAATACTATTTTTTTGGATGAGGATTATGGGGCTCATGTTGCAAATTTTGATCTCGCGAAAATTCTGCAAAGTTGTGGCATGCAGGTTGGTTATATGTTTGCAATTGTTGGGTCTTATAGCTATATAGCTCTAGGTTTTTTCTTTGGAATTCTATAAGATAATTCTATTTGGTGTTTCTCCAAATTTTGTTAGATTTGTTTATAACTTCAAGTTTGATATTGTTGTATTTAACCCATTTATTTGAGGTTTATCTCGGCCTTGGTCAAGTGACCAATATGACTTGATGATTAGGAATTTGACTTCTGTGATCCATAAATTATGTATCAAATCTTTCGGTGAAAATCACAATAGAGAAATGACTTGATGACTTGCTTTTGTGCTTGAGAATTGTTTGGTTTCTTGGGTGTCTCATTTTATTCATGAATTCCAGGGTCTTGTTTTTCCTACCTTATCAAGTTAAATTTTTTCCCTTACCTTGCTCTTATTGTGCTCCTTTCTACATGAAATGGAATTGTGAATTCTTGTTATGGTTGTTTTTCCATAAAATTGAGCTCTACAAAAATTGCTTCACGATGAATTTTATATTGATTTTGGGATTCCATGGATATTGGTATGTAGTTCTTGATTTTAATACATTTGTTACTTAATAGTTTTTATAGTTTTCACTTATTGTTTTATCAATTTATTGAACTTTGTTTTATGTTAATTTCAATTAGTTTTGTAGATATTTTTTGTAAATTAATTAGAATCAGTTTTATGTCCCTCTTTCCTTTCTTTAGATTTACAATCTTAGATCACTCTATTTGAATACTTTTCCATGAAATTCCTATTTGAGAATTTTACATATGGTATTTTGGAGAGTATGCCTACACACTTAAGGTGAATGAAAAGAGTGGCATCTATAGCTTTGGAGTGGTGATATTGGAGCTCATGACTAGTAGGAGGCCAATAAATTTGGAGTTTGGAGAGAAAAAAGATATTGTGAAGTAGGTGTGCAGTATAATAGACAAAAATAATGGATGGAAGGAAGTTTTAGATCCCAAGTTTGTGGGTTTTTGCAAGGAGGAAATGGCGATGGTTATGGAAGTACGACTCCTATGCAGAAGCTCCCTTCCCATCAATAGGACATCAATGAGAAGGGTGGTAGATATGTCGCAGAAGGCCAATCTGCTACAGAAGGCCAAGCCAACTCCCAAGGATGGAAAAATGTCTCATTATTACAAGGAATATACAACATGCAATGAATAGGCATGATGGTAACTTGATTTGGCCTAGACTTTTCTTCTTTACATGGCCTCTGAATTTAGTTCCACTTTGTAGCTCCTAAGTTTTCTTAGAGTTTTTTCATGTATATTCTTTAGAATCTAACCCTAGTACTGGTACTCAAAATAAAATCTTGTTTCTTGTAACGTTTCAAGTATCATTCACACGAATAGATTAGATAGAGGCACAATATGCACATGTAATTGTGAATCACTCTATTGATGCATTCTAAAAGATATTCCTTTTAATTTAATGAGTTGTAGAAGTTCAACTAAGACTCATATTTCTCCGTGTCAAACACCATATGGCAAGCACGTATATGCTTACCATTATCATCATTCCTTTTCAATGCTCCTTCTCAAGCTCTACTCTCCTTGGGAAGAGACATCTATTTTTTAAACACTAAGAGTTGAAGCTTTCAATTTAATGAAATAGATCTGACAAAAATACTTTCACTGGTTGCCACCTTAGATTATCATTACCATGTTGTCATGAATCGACATTTGGCAGAATTTTAAGTAAAAGCATGTTGCTCGTATTAAATTCCAATCGAATAGCACGATTAGAAAGATGTTTTAATTCGTCCTATATTTGGAAATGGAAATGTCTCATTGATGCCCTTCATTTCATTCTAAGTCCAACCCTGTAACACATTTTTAAATCATATGGTAATAGCATGAAAAGCTTATATATTGAACCCGAAACTTGGTCGGCATACATTTCCATCGTACTACTGTTTTTTTCATGTTTTGGAGTACATACTCTTTCTAATGAAATGTGGCAAACAGCGTTATCATCTCTTTTGCATGCTTGGAATTTAGATATTCTTTATTCTAACTTCTTATTTTTTAAAAGATAATGAATTTTTTTAGTATTCATAATTTTTCAAAAATAACTTTTTGATGTTATTTTAAAGGTGTCTTTTGATCTTAAAAATGGAAATAAAAATTTCAAATTATATATTTTTAATATAATTTAATTTTAAAAAATATTATATATATATATATATATATATATATATATATATATATATATAAAAGCATGATAATTTCATGAAAATATATATTTTTATTTAAAAAAATTAAAAAAATAATAATAAATTATTTTTAGATTAAAAATAAAATTTAAAAGAAACAACTAAACATAATTTAAGATGTTCTTTTTTGAAAAAATGCCATTGCTACAATTGTATATATTTATGCAACGTCAGATTGAATGTTACACAATTGAATATTTGGGTGGTCATATTACATGCATTTATAGTTAGGGAAAAAAATACATACAACTGTTCGTGTGAGATATACAAACCCTCGAAACCGAATTTCCTCCTTGAGTGACTGAAACTGGACTGTAAATTACTGTAAGACTTCTTCGATTGGTTGGATGCACTACTAGACAGGTCTTAGGATTGGATGGGTAGGAGTGAGTTGCTAGGTTCAGATGGGTCCCTAGCATTAGATGTGTGGCTTTTGGAATGTGTAGATGTTATTGGGCGAGATGTTGCCACCTTTTTGTTGTCCTAGCTTAGTGTTGGCATCTCCAGACGCTCGTCCACAACCATCCAAGAACATCTCAAGAGAGGAAGCTATCTCCTGCAATTCCTACTCGGATCACTAGGAAAGTTTTAGGCACAAAACCAGCGCTAGAAAACACATTAGTGAGTGTAGTAAAGTTTTCCTAAAAAATCCACAACAAATATTTAAAGGAAATAAAATTATTCTCATTAAAAAACAATATTTTCCCCGTCTCCTATACATGTAGACATCTTTAAATTGCAAATTTTTGATTCACCAATATCTAATCCAAAACAAATATTTAAATGAAATAAAATGATTCTAATTAAAGAATAAGATATCTAATGATTTTTAAATTCATTCATAGTGAGATGTGGTTTTTAAGAATTTTTTAGATGGGAAGGAATTGTTTCTAGCTCGAAATATAATTTAATCACCAAATTTCCATATTTCCATGTAATGGTACTTTTTCAATGTCTTATTCATAAAAAAATATGTCCTCATATAAATTGGAATAAATGATATTTTGATTTCTCTTTTGTTAACAATTGCAGAAGACATGAAGTTTGGCAAACAACACAGCAGATCACCAGGAGCTCCCACAAGAAAATTCACCCGCTTGGAGTTTCTCATTAAACACCAATAATTAAATAGATACATCAGGTAAAACAAATTCCTAAATAATAGGAATTGAATGTCTAATAAAATGCAAAATCAAAACTACGTAACCAAATACCACCTAATCTCCATTAATTTATAACACTCCCCCTTAATGGAGAAAGGGATTTTTAAACACACTTAATGTATCCCTAAACAAATCAAACTTCAGTCTTCCTAGTGGCTTAGTTAATATATCAGCCATGTTATCACAAGAATTACAGTACTCTATATAAATCTCTTTGGACTGCACTTTCTCCCTAACAAAATGAAATTGAGTGTCAATGTGCTTAGTGTTTTTATGAAACATAGGATTGTAAGCCAGTTTGATGGAACTCTGATTGTCACAATTGATGATCGTAGCTTCTGTCTATTCTTCCCCTGCATCTTGGAGAATTCTATGCAACCAAACTGCCTCACATGTCGCTGCACACATGGCTTGATATTTTGCTTCTGCTGAGGATAAAGAAACAGTATTTTGCTTCTTGCTACACCAAGAGATGACCCCGGAACCAATGTTGAAGGCGTAATCTGTAATTGATCTTCTGTCATCTAGATTTCTCGCCAAATCAGAGTCTGTATAACCTGTCAACTTAACATTAAATGAGTTAGAATACAAAATGACAAAGTCTGCTGCTCCTTGCAGATACCTTAATACTCCTCTTGCTGTACTCCAATGACTGTCATGGGGTTGAGTCATAAACTGACTCAAAACACTTACTGCATAAGCTAAGTCTGGTCTTGTTGTGGTCAAATAAATAAGACTACCAACCAATTGTCTATATAATTTTGCATCTGCATATTTCGAGCCATCATTCATCTGAAGTTTTCTATTCTGTTGTAAAGGTACACATGAAGGCTTACACTCATCCATATTAAACCTGGATAACAGAATCTTTGCATACTTACCCTGGGACAAGAAAGTTTGGCTTGAATCTCTCCAAACTTCTAGACCCAAACAATATTGCATTTCTCCAAGGTCCTTCATCTCAAATTTCTATGATAATTGTTGCTTGATTTCTTTAATGAGATTGTCTACACTTCCTGTTATTATCAGATCATCTACATATAAAGAAATCACCACTATTTTTCCTTCATTATTAAACATGGTATATAAATTGGGATCATTTTTGCTCCTTTCATAACCATTCATGAAGAAAAAAGAATCAATTTTTTCATACCAGGATCTAGGTGCCTGCTTTAAACCATATAAAGCTTTCTTTAATCTACATACTAGATGTTCTTCTCCCTTCTTAACAAACCCTTCAGGCTATACTAATTATACTTCTTCTGTTAAATCACCATTTAAGAAAGCAAATTTAACATCTAATTGATGTATTTTCCAATGATGTTTAGTAGCCAAAGCAATAATCATTCTGATGGTATTTAATTTTGAAACAAGGGAAAATGTCTCCTCAAAATCAATACCTTCTATCTGGGAATATCCCTTTGCCTTGCTTTATGTTTATCAATAGACCCATCTACTCTAAATTTCAACTTAAATAACCATTTGCAACCTATGGTTTTTTTATCATCAGGAAGTTTTACTGGATCCCAAGTATTGTTCTTAATGATAGATTCATATTTCTCATTCATTGCTTTCTTCCATTCAAGACTTTTACTAGCTTCATAAAAATTAGAAGGTTCTGCAATGTTTAGCATACCAGTCATAAGTGCACAATCCCTATATCGAGCTGGTAACTGTTTTGGCCTGCTTGATCTTCTAAGTGGTGGGGGTTCAATTATTCTGCTTGTTTCTTCCCTTTGTGGACTAAACTCCACATTATCCTACTGCTGTTGTACCTGTTGCTGTTCTTTTCGATGTTCCTGCTTCTGTTCCTACTGCTGACTGACTCTTGTTTCACTATCCTCTTCTGAAAGTAAGGGTACATGCCATTCTTCATTGTTTTGGACAAGATTTCCATCATCAATTTTTTCATGGAATAATACATCTCTACTAAAAAACACCTTATGAGTAGCAGGGTCAAACAATTTATAAGCCTTATACTCACTGCAGTATCCAATGAAAGTGCATTTAATGGCCTTTGAATCTAACTTATTCTTGTTTTCTTTGGGAACATGTGCAAAAGCTTTACAGCCAAATACTCGAAGATGACTTACTGCAGGCTTGAAGCCAAGCAATGCTTCAAAAGGAGTTTTATACTCAAGACTTTTAGTAGGACTCCTATTCTTTAAATACACTGCAGTATTAATAGCTTCTTCCCAAAAACCATTGGTTATATTCTTACCTTTCAACATACTATGAGCACACTCCACCAGTGTTCTGTTTTTCCTCTCAGCAACTCCATTCTAATGAGGAGTGTAAGGTGTTGTAAATTGCTGTTGTATCCCATGCTCGTTGCAGTATTTGATGAAGACTCCTTTCTTGAATTCTCCCCCTTGATCTGATCAAAGAATCCTGATAAAATTTCTTGTTTGCTTCTCAATCATGTTTCTGAATTGCTTGAAATATTTAAAAGCATGACTTTTATGTTTAATAAAATACACCCATGTGAATCTTGTACATTCATCAACAAATATTAAAAAATAATAGGCCCCACCTAATGACCTTGTCTGCATCGTGCCACATAAGTCAGTGTGTACAAGTTCGAGTATATCCCTCTGTTTTGTATCTTTAATGGCAGGAAATTCATCTCTATGCTGTTTACTGAACACACATGCTTCATAATCAATATGCAACTTTTTCAAAATTGGGAGACCATCTACCATACCTTTGTTCTGCAATAGAAGGAGATCACTGAAATTGATATGCCCAAGTCGCTCATGCCACAAATTTTCAGTAGACTTATCTGAAAACATCAAGGCTTGCTGAGGCGTAATTTTCACATCCAGTTTGTAGAGTCCTCCTATGTGAATACATGTAGCAATGGGCTTCATCTGATCCAACAAATCTTTAATAATGCAATAAGATTTAAAAAATTCTACTTTGAGGTCCTGATCTGTAATATTTGACACAGAAATCAGGTTCTTCTTAATGCCAGGAACATACCACACATCAGATATATTCCTGATCTTAATATCAGGCAGAGTAACAAGGACATCTCCATGTCCCTTGATCTCATACCCTCTATTATCTCCAAGGTAGACTTTTACACCAGAGTTGGATTCTTTAAAATTTCTGAACCATTGATTTTTACCTGACATATGCGAGGAGGCTCCAGAATCCATGAACCAAATATCTGATTCATCCTCCTCAGTAGCAGTGTCAACCTCAGCCATAAACAATCTAACATCTAGATTCTAATTTTTGTCTGCATCTGCATCTACATCCGCAAAATGACCTACATGTCTTCTCTTCTTGTACCTCTCTTGATTTGCCTTCTTCTTACGACAAAATTTAGCAATATGGCATATCTTACCACAATAAAAGCATTTAAGAGTAGAGTCATTTTTATGCGAGGTCATACCTTGTGGTGTCCTTTTTGATGTGTTTCCCCTCCTCTGATCAGCCATTGCTCTCCCTTTTGGCTTGAACTTTGTTATCAATGCAAGATCTGGATCTTGAGGTTTGAGAGACAACCTCCTTTCCTCTTCTTGTAACAAAATCCCAGTAAGATCTTCAAAACACAGTGGATTTTCTCTTGCATTCAATCCGGTTATAAACAATTGATAGTCATTCGTCATACCGTACATGGTGATTGTCACTAGATCATCATTTGCCATAGTTTGACCGATATCAGATAGTTTATCTTTAACTTCCTTTATCCGGGATAAGAATGATGAAACAGACTCATTCTCCTCCATCTTGATTGAGAGGATCTTCTTCCTGAGAAACAAGGTTCGACTAATGTTCTTGATTTCATACATGTCTTTGAGATTTGTCCAGATGTCATTCGCTGTCTTGCAATCCCAAATATGAGGGATGATGCAATCTTTAACTGACATTTTGAGTAGCACTTTTGCCTTCAGCTCTCTTTTCTCCCACTCTTGAATTGTTGCATTTGTTCCACCATTTGCAATAGTCGGCTTAACTTCATCGTCGATGACAATGCTATAGGTATTCTGTCCCTCAAGCAAAGTCTGAAGCTTAAATTTCCAATTTGTGTAATTGGAACCATCCAATTTTCTGCTTTCAGTTAAGTAATCTGCCATCTGAGCATTCATGTTGGAGAAAACAAATTGGATAATAAATTTTAAAATAGGATTTGCTTAATGAGGGCCTTCAAGTTTCAATGAGAGAAAAAAAAACTCTAGATCTCACACTGTATCCAATTGAAAATAGATTGTCGAACCAATATATATAATACAATTGAAAATATATATAATAGAAATCTTCTGCAATCAATTCAACTCACAGTTGGCCAGCAAATCGATAAACACAACAATGATGGCTACGACCTCAGTCGTTGCAGTGTTAAAAAAATAATTTATAGTGTTTAAAATATTTGTAGCGATTGCCTTGAAGACATCAAAGTGACATTGATTGACAAATTTGCCTGCCAAGCAGCTCCAAAGAAAGGTTTCATTATCCTTCATTATCGTCTCTGCCTTACTCACTTATATCATCAACTTCAATCTGATAATTCTCCCTTGGCGGCAGCATATCCCTGGGAGAATAACAGTAAATCACAAAAAAAGGGGATTGTTGTAAAAAGCACAACAAAGATAGCGGCGACAAGTATTTGATGAATACCTCGGCCCTCTGATCAAGAAACAAGAAAGTATTCACAAACAAGAAAGGAAAAGCATTTGAATATCACGTTCCAGCTGCATAATGATTCTGTTACTGCATTTAGCCCTTCAAACTGCCGGATCGATATATAATTCAGTTGACAATGTATAATAGAAATATCTTACATCAGTTCAAAACCTCGCAGATTAATTGTTGCACGTTCTTGCAACAACGCAGAACTGCTCCACGCAGTCGATTCACTGCAAATCCCAAGACCATATGTTTGCAATAATGGTTGCGGCCTTTTTTATGGCTGATCGATTTCTACATTCAATGGTATGCCTCACGCACTGGCCACTCACGATAGATTCTTAGCAATGAAGTTTACAGAGATTTCTCCTGCCCATAGCTTATGAACTTGTCAACAGTCACGGTTGATGCAGATTCAATCCACCAACACCTCATCTTAATCGGCCAAGTCCCCTCACAGGCTCTTTCTGATCCACTCCACCTCCAGGCAACTCCTACCAGAGAAAAAGAACGCCTTCACTGGCCACTACACAGCCTCACAATCTGCATCACGCAATACAGTCAACAGAGAACGCAGCTCCTCTCCAGTGAGCCACGAAATTTTCCTTCACGGCCTGTCACACACACAACTTCTCTCATCTCTTCCTGAGCTCTGATACCATGTCAACAATTGCAGAAGACATGAAGTTTGGAAAACAACACAGGAGCTCACAGGTGCAGATCACCACAAGCTCCCACAAGCAAATGCACCCGCTTGGAGTTCCTCATTAAGCACCAATAATTAAATAGATACATTAGGTAAAACAAATTCCTAAATGATAGGAACTGAATGTCTAATAAAATGCAAAATCACAACTACGTAACCAAATACCACCTAATCTCCATTAATTTTTAACATCTTTTGATTTGTATAGAATATATTTCCCTTATCAATTCCAAAATATTCTTTTATAATGATTTTAAATAAGACGCAAAAATATTTTCACGAACATAGGATTTTTTTAATTTTTATTTTTTTTTACAAAATAGACATGATGTTTTTAAAATAGGTTAACTTATATGTAAATTTCCAAACCCATTCTTTCTCCTTTTTCAAATTATTCCTTTACATTAACTTTTTATATTTTAATTTCATTGTATATATACAAATCTTTATTACAACATCCTCTTCATCCTTCACTTTTATTAAAATGTATTTTTAGCTCTGAGTGAGATCGAAGCATTCTTCAATAAATTCATCTGTATCATTTTTTCCATATTCAAGTTAAAAAGAATATGTCATATTTTCTAGGTGATAAAACTCTGGTTTGGTTAGAATTTTTTTCAACATCTATTAGACATTGTAGGTTCAATAATTTTTCCAAACCTTTTTTTCTTCTTAAATATTTCCATGTCAATCATTTCCTTATTAAAGGAAAAGATGCAACCATTGTTTTCTAAATAACTGATGCTCCAATATAACATTTCACTTTTATTTCAATACTTTCCCAATTAGTACTTGAGCTATTCATGAAGTCATTGAGAGGTGGTTGATATAAGGTGATACATTTCACTTTTATTTCAATACTTTCCCAATTAGTACTTGAGCTATTCATGAATTCATTGAGAGGTGGTTGATATAAGGTGATAGTTGCGTATTGGAGTTTGTATTATATGGTTGGGCTAGTTGATGGTGAAAAATTTGTGACGGTAACTACTACTACTAGGAATAAACAAGGTGGTTGATGATGATTATAATGATTTCCACCATCTATAAAATCTAACTTTGGTTTATCTAACCTTATGGAAAATGATAACAAATTAATTCTTTTGTTTTAGAAATCTGTTTCTATGCTCATAAGTATTGGAGGGAAGTTTTCCTCAATCTTTGTACTTTTCAAGAGTATTCTTAATGGAATCATTATTCTATGAAATGACTACCTAAATTATTTGAAATGGTTTATAGAAGGCTTAGTAACTCTGTGCTAACCTTGGTGTTGACTAAATTTTGAAGCAATCTTAATAAACCTCTCATTTCCCATGCTAATTGTATTTTTATTGTACATAATGTTCCTAGTCACAAAAGTACTCTTAATGGAGGAAGTACCAACTTTTATGAAGGGGATGAGATATGGCAGGTTGCTTTTAATATCATGATTAAAATTTATAATTTACACTTCTTCCTTTTCTAATTCCTCTTTAGTTCTTTAGATATACTACAACCCCACACTTCACATCCATATAAGATAACTAGAGGATTCTGGGTGTGAAAGAGGAGTTTCACTTTCTCCTAAAAGCAAAATGTAGTGTCTCTCTTATCTCATGAAATTACTAAGAATTTTCCAGGATTTCTCTTATTATACATGTCTACCAACAAATATTGATAAGATAAAGATTGTGATAATTAGATTTTAAAAGATCATTTAAACTTTCTTTATGTATGATATTATAAATGTAGAGGAGCTTAATTCATACAAATATCTTAGATTTGACCTTTATCGCAAGATTCATTGCAGCTCTAACATTGAGAAATGATTAATAAAGGATGGAAAGCTTCTTTGGTCTTGACAACGACTATAAATACTTCTACATAGTAGCTTAGCCCTAAGTTAGAAATCATGCAAATTATGCTCTCACAAAGATTGCATATAAAATGGTTGTGACCAAATTAACTTAGAATCATTTCAGGAGGCAAGAATAATTTAATAATTTGGGAGCTTTATTGATATATCTATTTAGTAGATCTGCTTTAAACTAGTTATCCAATGGTAAAAATTTAATAATTTGGGAGCTTTATTGATATATCTATTTAGCAGATCTACTTTAAACTAGTTCATCCAATGGTAAATTTTGAATTAGTCATTTTCCAAAAAAAAAAATTGAATATAAAAGACTATAAGATTTTGATCAAGGGAGATAGTTCAATATTGAATAAGAGCGCATTTTTTATTAAATATTTTCTATTAGAACTTAGAATTTGATTAAGTGATTTCTCTTTATATTCTAACTTTTATTAACATTTTGTTTACTATTTTTTATATTGAGTAATCTAGCACCTTTTTTTATTAAATATTTTCTATTAAAACTTAGAATTTGATTAAGTGATTTCTTTTTATATTTTAACTTTTAATAACATTTTGTTTACTAATTTTTTATTCGATAATCTTCTATATCTCAAAATTAAATTTATATCTCACTATTAAATTTATACGTACCAGCATTTTTTTTTCAACATCTAATACCATTATACTAATTTTAAAGCATATAATATTAATAACTGATAATATTGTTGAACAAAAAATCTCTATTTCACACAAATAAAGTCATTGAACATCCTAAAATGACCTCCATCTTTTGCTTCAAAGGGAAATTTCATTTCACTTTATTGGACATGCGTCTCCATAATGTCAGCAAACATTGTCAACTAGAGTGCAAAGCACAGTGACAGCAACGGATTTATTTCTCTCAATCATTTCATTGAAGGATCCAAAACATATGTATTTCTCCAATTTTGCAGTATTATTATTAACAACAGTTATTTGAGAGTTATTTCATATTTCGGTTATAAAGGTGAATGGAATGGAATCAGCCTATACGTTATCAGATGATATGATTAGTCAAAGTTAGGTAGCACCCGCTTGCCAATTCTGGGGAACGACGTTACTTGCTGTCACAGTTTTTCCAGTGGAAACAGTTGACAAACGAAGAGAGAAGGGAGGCTGCAGAGCAAAGCCGGGTCTCAAACCCCAAGTTGCACCCCACGTTTGTTGCATCGGCAGCCATGAATTAGACTTTTCCTGCACACAACAAGAAACATATATCAATTGTGATGTCTATACTTCAGGTGATAAAATACATACTATATAGTTACGATAGTATTAAAACATGAATGTATAGCTGGACAAAAGGTTAACGAAGATGTTATTTTAAATTTTTTCAATATAGGTACATAAGAATAGAAACTTGATAATAAGATATCATAGTAATGAAACATTTTTAAATATTATCATATTTTTTTCATGAAGTAATAACGGTACTACATTTGCTCTTCTTTTGAGATATCTTTCTCATATTTAATAAAAGTTTACTTTTTAGCCATTTTAATTATATTATTTATTTTTATTATTAGTTTTATTTTATGTATAAATATTAAAGTCATATATGGAATATGGAAGGAGAAAGCGGATTGTACTTTCTCTACCCATTGAACGTTTGAATATTTTTGTTTCACTTTAAAAATGTTCCATATATATAGAAGTATGTCAAAAAAATATTTGAAAAAAATTGTAATTTTGTATTTTAAAAATAAATTATATAATTATATTTTTTTTTTTCCGTGGGAAACGGTAAAAACAGAAACTTCCGCTTCCTTTACCTGGTTTAGAAAAACTGCTCCAAGATCACCATCTCCATCTTCGTATAAAATAAGAACCTCAAACCAATAGTCAGTGGACGCCTGGTTAACCTGGAAAGCAATATTCATCCCCCGATATTCGCAAGGCACCCTGTGTGTTCGTCACCATCCATCAGACAATATCTTAAATTATAGAAAAGCTGTGTAAGTGGTTCAATCGTGTTTCACTACTCTGAGTTGGTTGATTACATAAATACATTACCGTCTGAACAAAAGAGGGACAGTTCCAGCGTTACGCAGATCCCCAGCTCTACTAGAATCAGACGCCATGGCCCCAATGGCAGTACCACTGAAATCAAAGTGTGTTTCGCCAGGGCTTCTGTCAGTTATCACCACAGTCACTCCTGTTTCTGAACACAAACTATTACCTGTGCACTTCACCTGATTACAGGAACATAATACACAACTTATGAGCAATTTTATTAATATAATCACGAACTCTTTTTTGGCCTTCCGGAATAAAAATCATCCAATTAACACATTCTATTAATAATATGAATTAAAAAGCATACCTGATAGCAAGCTCCGCAGCCCTTTCCTTCTTTGAATATGTCTGAACTCGCTGCAGCTACTTTTGATTGGAAAGGTATCTGTTTCACCAGATTGGTATATCCGCATGCACCTCCTGTAATTACAAAGAAAGACTTGAATACTCTTTCCCCATTCAAACTTCTACACAATATCCTTAATTTCCAAAGCTGTGAGTGTTCATATATATTATATTAAAAAGGTTTTATGTCGTCCTTACCGTCGCTTCCATCTCCATTTGCCTCTCCGTACCATGTACCCGTGGCTGGCTGCCAATTTGTCTCCTCTTTTGTTAAGTTGACTGCCTTTCTCTCAGGGACATGCCCTGCTTCAGCTACGGAGCGTAGCATTACACATGAAGTTGTAAAGGCTATCAAATAAGCCATAGAAATTAGTCTCGACATCGTCTTTTCTGTGCTTTCACCAATTGAAATCAATTCAACTACTTCTGTCAGAATTTGCAATAATAGACCTATTTTATAATTACTCGGAACGGTAACGAACTGGTTGGTGCATTGTTTTTAACCTGAAATCCCGCTGTATTCTCATAAAAAATTTCATTGAAGTGAGGGGAAAAGAAGCGTACAGGAAAGCACATAAATCCTTCTATATTCGTTGGGAGTTGTGACAGTTTCACTCGTGTATCTAGGGAAATTATGATCCTCAGTGGCTGAAAGTAAAGAATAAACAGCGCACATAACCAGTAAATTATGCGGATAAAGGGTGAGAACAGGCTGACGTTGAATTTCGATCCATAAAAATGAGCTTTTCATGAATTGGCAGAGGGTAGTGCTCACGATAAGCTCCTGGCATTGAAGCATAGTTTTGAACTGCAAGGATTAATTCGGGAAAGGATCGTGATTCTTAAAAGGATTTTCTGCAAATCCATCATAACGTGTCCATCTTATCTTATAGAGGACACGGCTTGTAAAAAACATACGTTCCTTCCTTGGATCCGATCATCGGTTCTCCCGATGTAATTCAAGTCTGTCATATAAGCTCAACTACTACATTTACATTAACCTCTCTTTATTTTTAGGATTTTAAATATATATGTGTTAAACGTTGTAGGGAAAGCAAAGTGAATTTTATTTATTTATTCACACTTTCCAGTTTCAATCTAATTAAAAGGAAAAGTTAAGCTTATGTTTTTATTATGCATGGTTTTTAAAATGTATATATAATAATATTAGGTTAGCATAATTATATTTATTAATAAATATGTGATAAATTTTGATAAGTTTATATCAATTACATTTATAATTACACATCAATATTTATATATATTTATATGAACTTTCATATATAATATTGTCTATTTATATATATACTATATATTATTGTGCATATTAATATATTAGTGTATTTAAATGTAAATTAGTATATTAAATTATTTAAATATATATCTTCGTTCATTAATGTACTTTAATGTATATTAATGTACTTAAGTGTATAATGTACTCTAGTGCATATTAATGTACTTAAGTGTATATACATTACTCTTACGCCAATTAATATATATTAATTAAACTACATTCAGATGTATAGTAATATATATTAATGTACATTAATGCACTACCAAAAGCACATTAAAAATATTAATGTGGTTGATATAGCCAAAGGCTTCATTAAAAATTTTAGAGTTTATATTCCCTTGTATTTTTAGTATTAATCGGTTGCGTTTATTATTCCCCGGGTTTATAGTTGCTTCGGTTTTTAGTATTAATTCCTTGGATTTATAATCACTTTGGTCAAAATTATTCCCTTCGGGATTTGGTATTGTACCCTAGAAATATGAACCCTTAGATAATAGACCTAATGGATTGATAAAATAAACCCCAAGGGAACACAAACCCTAAGTAAATAATATTAGACCCTTGCATTTATTATCATTTTGGTTACTATGGTTGATTTCCATATCGAGACAATCCTTGTCATTATGCGATATTGGACTATGGTTTACCATGGTTGATTTTCACATCGAGACAATATTTTTCACAATGTGACATTGGACCATGGTTGGTTTTAATATTATGACAAATTTGTCACAATGCGTCATTGACAATGATTCACCTTGGTTGGCTATGATTGATGTTTACCACAATTGATATTATAAAATCAAGGGAATAATAAACCCAAGGGATTTATATTACAAACCCAAGGGATTAATACTAAAACCCCTTGGGATAATGAAACCAAGAGAATAGTATTAAACCCAATGAACCAATATTATAAAACCAAGGTATATAAACCCTAAAATAAATATTGTAACATTAGAATATACATGGTTGTCCATGGTTTATTTTCATATTGAGATAATCCTTCCCACAATGTGACATTGGACCAAGGTTGGTCATGCTTAACCATGTAATTGTCATATCAAGAGAACCTTTGTCACAATGTGACATTTGACCATGGTTGACCATGATTGACCATGTTTGATTTTATAAAACATGGTTGACCATGGTTGACGAATGATGACTATGATTGACCATGGTTTACCATGATTATCATATTGAGAAAATCTCTTTAATAATGCGACGTTGGACCATGGTTGAGACAATGATTGATTTTCATATTAAGACAATCTTTGTCACAATGTGACTTTGGTCCATTGTTGACCATGATTAACCATGGTTGACCACAATTTATTTTATAAAACATGGTTGATCATGAGTATCTTATTAATATTATCTTTGTCTAAATGTGGCATTAGATCATGGTTGAGACAATGATTGATTTTCATTTTGAGACAATATTTGTCATAATGTGATGTTCGACCATGGTTGACCATGAATGAATTTATAAAACATGGTTGACCATGATTGATATTATAAACTCAAGGGATTATAAACCAAAGGGAGTAATGTTAAACCCTAGGAATATGAACCCTTAGATTAATAAACCCAAGTGATTGATATTATGAACCCAAGGGATGAAAATTATAAACCCAAGGTACATAAACCCTAAGATAAACATGGTTGACCATGGTTGATTTCCATATGGAGAGAATCATTTTCACAATGCAATATTGGACCATGGTTAACTATGCTTGACAATGATTGATTTTCATATCGAGACAATATTTGGTACAATGCATCATTGGACAATGGTTGATCACGGTTAATTTGCATATTAAGACAATACTTGTCACAATGTGACAATTGAGCATGGTTGACCTGTTGAGGTTCAACAAGAAAATACCAGCACCCACACCTAGTTGCATTAAGCACTGAGACTAGGGTGGGGCCCACAGTGTTACTTTTGGGTGCATGTCTATTTTGGTTATCCCCTAATTAAGATGGACATTAAATTGTAAGTTATTCTCAACTTGGACTTGAAAAAGTTAACTGAAAGTAATAAATTCATTTAGCTAGTGGATTTCGAGTTAGAGGTAGTTTGTGAGGCATGCAGAGTAATTCTAGTTGTAACAGAGTTCGAAGTGGAGTGGTGCATTAGTTAATGCAAGTTGTAAACAGTTTAGTTCAATTAAGTGAGATAAACTTAGTTGTGCTAGTTGTAATTGAAGATACACTAGTAAGAGATCTAATGAATTAACTATTAATTAATTCACAATCAGCAATCTCACATGCAACTAAGGATTTACTATTATTAGCTGCATGCATGTGAGATCCAGTGGAGACCTAGTTGAGTTCTAGGTGAAAGGGAAGTTGACTATCAGTTTTAGGATTATTGGGTTGCACACATGCAACCAAACACCCATTGAAGTGCTCATGATACTTGCGCATTCAAGGAACACCAAAATTCCTATATTTTAGGGATCTATTCCATTAGGGATTGCACAACCAAGGCAGGTTGTATGGAGGATGAGAATTTGCGATGTGTTGGTCAGTTTTGCATATGACAGTTTGAGAAAATTAGCTGAGTACTGGAGGGATCTTGTGAGAAGAGTTTTTTATGTAATTGTTTCATGATCCATGCTTAATATACAAGAGAATATAGTGGGGTTTTCAACTATAAGATTTCCCCGGGAAATTATTTGTGTTGTACATGATTGATCTTTCTTCATGTTCATGTGATTAGCGATTTTGTTTTTAATTCCTCAAAATATTTGTAGAAGCGATTCAGTATTTAACTTTAGTACATTGTTAGATCGGTTGAATCCAAGATATACATTATTGTTGTATAATTTCTACATGGTATCAGAGCACAGGAAATTGTAGAAGTGAAGCAAGAGTTGAGTTTATGACCGGATAGAATTCGAATTTACAGAAAGACTTTATTGGTGCTATAGTTGCTTCAAGGTCAAAATGGATTTCAATGGCTTGAGGTTATAGTATTCACTCGAGTGTAGCTTGAACTATATTTCTTGGAAGGACAAGATGGAGGCAGTACTCCAAGAAAATGGCTTGAAGGAATTTATTGGAAATGATGTTCCTAAACCCGTTGTGGCAAATGTTGTAAATCTTGAGGCATGGCAAAACAAAGTGGCAAAGGCGAGGAGGATCCTATTGGTGGGAGTACGAGACCACATTGTCTCAAGCCTCCATGGGAAAGCCACACCATATGAAATAAAGAAGACTTTGACGAATCTATTCTAAAGCAGCAATGACCATAGGAAATTGGCGCTCAAAGATAAGCTCAGAAAGATCAAGATGGAAAAGGGTGACACCATTCCAAAATATCTATAAAAAAAATTCCAATTTCGGGATGAACTCGAGAGCGTTGGAATAATAATTGTTGATGATGATTTAGTGAACTTGGCTCTCCTATGACTTCCCAATTGTTGGCACAGTTATCAAGACTTTTTCAATGGAAGGGAAAAATTACCAAATCGGGAATGAATGTGGTCGGTTTTGGTGTAGGAGGAGTTCAGACGGAACACTAGAGATGGATCTTCATATAAGAATGAAGATGAAGAGGATTGTGCTTTGGCTACCAAGGCAAGGAGGGGAAGGGGAAGAAATTACATTCTAAATATGAGTCCAATAATGGAAATAAGGAGGACATGTCCAAGGTGAAGTGTTTTCACCATCACGGGCATGGGCATTTTGATACTAACTGTCCACAAAAGAATAACAACAAGAAGGTTGGAGGATCTGCAGCTGGTGAGGCCCTTGCCTCACAATTTGAGCTTGACTTCTCATTTATCGCACGCATGGTGTCCAGTGCATTGGGATCTATGTGGTATTTGGATAGTGGTGCTTCCTTTCACATGATAGGAGACAAGGAACTTTTCAGTGACTTGGAGGAGAAGGACCTCTAGATGCATATTGAAATGGGAAATGACGAGCGGTAGAGTGCTACCATGATTGATACCATTACCTTTCAAAGTCAATCAGGTAAACCCTTTCAATTAAAATATGTAATGCATGTACCAGGTTTGAAGAAAAATTTGGTCTCAGACACAATGCTGGAGGATAGAGGCTATGATGTTGTTTTTAGTGAAGGAAAAGCTTTCCCGTGACATAAAACAACGAGACAAGACAAGAGGATAGGGATTCAAGTTAAGAATCTCTACAAGCTGAAGGTAGATGGCTACGCAGAAATGATGGGCAAGGTAGATCAAGTGGTGAGCCAGGATGAGGATGAAATATGGCACATGAGATTGGGCCATCCTCACCATGGAGCATTGAAAGTCATCCAGAAAATTTTTACTGGTATTCTCAGGGGTACACTTGTGCATTTAGACGCATGCAAGGGATGTACTATGGGAAAGTATGTAAAGGCCACCTTTCATAAGAAGGAAAATTGAGCTTCAGGGATCCTTGAGAGAGTTCACACAGACGTGTGTGGTCCTTTCTCTGTTGCTTCGACAGAAAAACATAAGTACTATGTAATCTTTGTTGATGAATGTTCTCTTAAGTGATGGATCTTCTTCACGCAGAAGAAATATCAAACATTATCTAAGTTTTATAATTTTAAGGAACCAGTGGAGAAATATTCGGGGAAGCAAGTGAAGGCTCTTAGGAGTGATAATGGTCAAGAATACATCTCTAACGAATTCAAGAACTTATGTAGTAAAGAAGGAATTTGAAGAGAACTCATAGTGCCTCATAACCCATAGCAGAATGGGATCGCGGAGAGGAAGAACATAACTTTTGTGGGTGTAGAACGAGCGATGTTGCATGATCAAGGCCTATCAATGCATCTGTGAGAGGAATCATGCAATACAGCAGTACATGTGAAAATTCATTGTCCTCATAAAGTGCTTGGCATGAGTACACCTGAGGAGGCTTTCATTGGTGAGAAACATGATGTTTCACACTTTAGGATTTTTTTCTCATATGTTTATGTGCATGTGACCAAGGACGCTAGGATGAAGCTGTAACCAACAGTCGAAGTTGGGATTTTTGTGGGGTACACTAAAACACCCCAAAATTATCATATGTGTTTTCCAAACAGTAGAATGATTGTTGTACGAATGGATATACAATTTGATGAGGAGAAAGCGATGTGGTTGTCCATTGAGAGGGATCTAGACTTGCATGCAGAGGAGGAAATGTTGGTTCCCAAGGATGAGTCTCAAGATGTGGATCAACCACATGAGGAGGATCATGGAGTGGAGGAAAACACTCATGCAGAGCCATTCTTCAGAAATGGCAGAAGGCACACCATGGAAGCTGATAGATTGAGACTTGATGCTGCACAGAATGTAGGAGCCCCTACTTCACAATGCAAACAGAGACAGTCTCCTGACCCATTTACTGGATACATGGCTCTTATGAGAAAATGTATTGTGATTGAACCATATTCCTTTCAGGAAGCAGTGCAACAGCCTACTTGGGTTGATGCAATGGTTGAGGTGTATGACTCCATTTTCAGGAACAGTGCATGCGAGATAGTCCAAATACCAGTCGACAAATCAGTGGTCAGATTGAGATGGATCTACAAGGTAAAACAAGTTGTTGATGGGAGTGTGGAGAAATACAAGGCTGGCTTTGTGGCCCGGGGATTCTCACAAATCGAGGGGATAGATTATGATGATACTTTTGCACCTGTTGTAAGGTACTCTTCCATAAGATCCATCCTTGCTTTCTTAGCGTAGATGGGCTGACACATTCATTAGATGGATGTGAAAATTAGGTTTCTCAATGAGATCATTGAGGAAGAAGTGTATATATAGTATCCTGAAGGTTTAGAGATCTTCAACATTGAGTTTCATGTGTGTCAACTCAAAAGAGAATGGTATGGGCTGAAGAAATCACCTCGTGCTTGGTGCACTCGGATAGAAAACTATTTCACCAGACTGGGCTTCACTAAAAGTGAAGCAGATGCAAACCTGTACCAGATTGTTGTTGAGGGTAAGCTATTAATTATTTTTCTCTATGTTGATGATATAATTTTGACTAGTGATGAGCAGTTGATACACTCATGCAAGGAGGATCTTGCAAGGGTGTTCGAAATGAAGGAAATGAGACTCCTTCATTATTTCCTTGGATTGGAAATATGGCAGTAGGATGGTGAAATTTTTGTGTCTTAAGGCAAGTATGCAAAGGAGATACTGGGTAAGTTTAACATCGAGAGTTTCAAACCCATGGATACTCCTCTTCCATGAAATTGGAGGAAATAGGATGCTACTTCTGGAGAGGTAGTGGATGCTACTGTCTACAGGTAGGTAGTGGGTTCGCTAATGTATTTGGTGAACACGAGACCAGACATTTTCTACGCAGTTAACTAGTTGATTCAAGATATGGTTAGGCATACCAAGATTTTTTGGAAGGCAGGGAAGCATGTACTGAGATACCTAAGGGGCACATTAAGGTATGGTCTATGGTACAGACAGACAGAGGGAGTGAAGCTGCATGGCTTCACGAATGCAGAATGGGAGGGAAGTCCATCAAACAGAAAGAGCACATCAGGAGGGATATTTAGCATTGGATTGACAACAGTTTCCTGGTAGAGTAGGAAACAATGATCTGTGTCACTCAGTTCAGTGGAAGAAAAATACATGGAAGCGATTCAAGCTGCATGTGAGGCTATCTGGATGAGAAAGATCTTTGTGGGTTTGTTTGGTTCTCAGATGGATCCAACTGTGATTCATTTTGATAATCAGAGTTTCATTAAACTCTTGATTAATTATGTGTTTCATGATAGTTCCAAGAATATATACATCAAGTACAATCATCTCAGAGATTTTGTCTAGAGAAGGATAATGTTGCTTCAGTACATTACCACGCAAGATCGGGATGCTGATATTTTGACAAAGGTGCTCACCAAAAGAAAATTCGAATATCATAGAGACAGGATCAAGGTGAAGGATAATCCCTTTCTTGTTGAGAGGGAGTGTTTAGATTCAACAAGAAAATTTCAGCACCCATGCCTAGTTTCATTAAGCACCCAGACTAGGGTGGGGCCCACAGTGTTATTTTTGGGTGCATGTCTATTTTGGTTATCCCTTAATTAATATGGACATTAAACTGTAATCTATTCTCAATGTTGACTTGAAATGTTTAAGTGAAAGTGATAAATTCAGTTAGCTAGTGGATTTCAAGTTAGAGGTAGTTGGTGACGCATGCAGAGTAATTCTAGTTGTAGCAGAGTTCGAAGTGCAGCGGTGCATTAGTTAATGCAAGTTGTAAGCAGTTTAACTCATTTAAGTGAGTTAAACTCAGTTGTACTAGTTGTAACTGAAGATACACTAGTGAGAGATCTAGTGAATTAAATATTAATTAATTCGCAATCAGTGATCTCACATGCAACTAAAGATTTACTATTATTAGTTGCATGCATGTCAGATCTAGTGGAGACCCAGTTGAGTTCTAGGTGAAAGGGAAGTTAGCTATCAGTTGTATTACTATCGGGTTGCACACATGCAACCAAACACCCATTGGAGTGCCTATGATACTTGCACAGTCAAGGAAGGCCAAAATTCATATCTTTTAGGGATCTATTCCATCAGGGATTGCGCAAGCAAGGCAGACTGTCTGGAGGCTAAGAATTTTCTATGTGTTGGTCAATTTTGCATATAATAGTGTGAGACAATTAGCTGAGTACTGGAGGGCTATTGTGAGAAGAGTTTTTTATTCAATTGCTTCATGATCCATGCTTAATATACAATAGAAGATAGTGGGGTATTTAGCTGTAAGCTTTCCCTGGGAAATTATCTGTGCTGTGTGTGATTGATCTTTCTTCATGTTCATGTGATTAGCGATTTTGTTTTTAATTCCACAAAATATTTGTAGAATCGATTCAGTATTTAACTTTAGTACATTGTTAGATAGGGTGAATCCAAGATATACATGCATGTTGTATAAGTTCTACATGACCTTGGTTGGTTATGATTGGCCATGGTTTACCATGATTGATACTATAAACGCAACAGAATAATAAACCCAGGGGATTGATATTATAAACAAAAGGGAATAATAAACCCAAGGAATTAATACTATAACCTGTGTGATTAATGAACCAAAAGGGAAAAGCCTTAAGGAATAATATTAAACCCTAGGAATATGAACAACTAGATTAATAAACCAAAGAGATTGATATTATGAACCCAAGGGAATAATAAACACACTGGATAAAATTATAAACCCAAGGTTTATACACCCTAAGGTAAATATTATAAACCCTAAAATATACATGGTTGAGAATGGTTGATTTCCATATAGAGACAAGCTTTGTCTCAATGTGACATTAGACAATGGTTCACCATACTTGTCCATGATTTATTTTCATATCGAGACAATATTTGTCACAATACGACATTGGACCATGGTTGACCATGGTTGATTTTATTATTGAGGCAATATTTGTCACAATGTGACATTTGACCATGGTTGACCTTGGTTGGCTATGATTTACCATGGTTGACCATGATTGCTATTATAAACCCAAGGAATTGATATAATAAAACCAACGGAATAATAAACCCAAGGGATTAATACTAAAACCCCGTGGGATTCTGAACCTAAGGGAAGAATATTAAACCCAAGGAACTAATATTATAAAACCAAGGTATTTAAACCTTAAAATAAATATTGTAAACACTAAAATAAACTTGGTTGACCATGGTTTTACATGGTTAATTTTCGTATTGAACACTCCTTATCATAATGTGACGTTGGAACATGGTTGAGCATGTTTAACCATGATTGGTTTTCATATCAAGGCAATATTTTTCACAATTCGATGTTCAACCATGGTGTTGAACCCCGCAATTGCCTCTTTTTGACACCCTTTTTCACTCCATATTATTCTTCTTAATCTTCATAATGAAACATTGGACATCAAATTACAAGACTTATGATATTGTAGGTATACAATTTCCTTTTATTTCATAAAATTATAATTTTCTTTATTATTTAGTTTAATATTTACTTTAGCTACCGAATTTCAATGATTACGTAACTAGAACATGATTATGTAGCTAAGTTCATGGTATGATAGGTTTCTAAATTCTAGCTGGAGAACGGGAAACATGTGTAGGTGCAAATTGATGAGCATAATGATTTCATCCTACTCTCACGAGCCAGATCGATGAAGAAAATCCTAGCTACGTGGTCAAATATGAAGTCAACCTCCATAGTCAGTGACTCAAACCAGCGAGAACGAATTGTATGCGTCATGATTTGCTGCGATGATAACAAATCATGAGAGAATCATGTGATTTTATCTTTAAAATTTTAATATTAGTTTTTGTTGATAATTATTAGGCATATAGATGTGAACAATTAAATATGCAATGGCTATATAAATATGCCTCTCGATGGGGATGAACACAAACATAATTTTATGTTAATAATACTATGTTTTATAAGTGTGATTTCATTTTCTCATTGAGTATTCAAATGTGTGGTTAAGTTCCTGGTTGAAAACATCATAGTGTTACCTGCTTCTCGTGGAGGGCCTCCTCAAGACAGTAAGGTCTTTTATTTATTAACAGTTCAAACTTCAGCTCATGTTTGCTGTAGAATTTTGTCAATTTGATTGAGTATTTTCATTCCGATTTCTTTTAGATCTAAGTTTGAAATCGTTTTGCTAATCATTTTTATTTCAGAATTTTAGATGAACATAGATAGAATATATTTTAACATTGTCATGAGATAGATAGGACTTCCCTTTGTGTAGTTAATCTTCCTTTTTTAAGAAGATCCATTTAAAATGTGAAGGGCGATTTCTATTTATGCAAGTGTGATTCCCATTTATGAAAGAGTGATTTGCATTTAGGCAAGTGTGTGATTCTACAAGCAAGGGTGATTTTATTTCAAGCAAAGTCTGAGTATCATCTTAGGAAGAAGGTGGGAAGTTTGTTTCAAAGAAAAGTGTGATCATTATTCTTAGAGTTAATTTCATTTTGTAAGAGCGATTAATTTACTTAAATATCTTTAAATAAAACATGTGCATTTTGATAACACAATCTAATTTAGAAATTGCGTGAGTTGAAAATATTCCTAGCACATACAGTGCACACACATTTCATCAATTTACTATCCCTAGTTGATAATTCATGTAAATAATTTAACATTAGTTAAGTCACCAAACATTTTGGCGTCATTTCCATGGAAGTGTATATAGGCATCATGTGGAAAGATATTCTAGAGGTAGATTTGTAGGTAGATGTATAAGTTTAATTCCAACATCACTACTCACCCGAACATGACCTCGTAGCACCACACCATCCACCCAAACTCGTATTCCATCCATTAAAGGTAGACATAAACTTTCTGAGGTACTTAGATCTAAAATCTAACCTAGAGATTCACCAACTTCATCAACTAAAGCAATAATAGAAGAAGAGGACCCTACATCCTCAATAAAAGAGTAATTTTTCTATATTTAACTAGAGAACAACTTCTAGGACAAGAAATATAAGTCCCTAATGAAGAAGAAGAAGAATAAGAAACATAATTTAATATTCCATTTATATAAGAAGCAAAGGAACTAGAAGAGGAATTGTAAAATATAATTTTGGAACCTTACATTAGTTCTAAATAATATAAAATGGCTCGAGAAGGAGAAGGAGAAGTAAACAATGTGAATGGTGAACACACTAGGATTGGAGCTGGAAGTGGAGGTAGGATTGGAGGTGGAGGATGTGGAGGAAGAGGAAGAGGAGGTGCTAGAGGAGATCCAGACCCTTTTGGATTTCCTATCCTTGATAAATATGCCACAACCACAACGAAAAATGTCTCAAACTCCATCCCTCCTAATTTCCATGGATTCATAAATGAGGATCCTACAACATTTTTCTTTAAGTTTGAAGTCTTATGTAGATCTTATGACTATTTTCTTGATACTCAAAATTTTAAATTGTTTCCAGCAACTCGTAAGGGTGCAACATTGAAATGGTTTATGGGCTTAGGAAAAAACTCTACCAAAACATGGGAACAAATGAAAGATGCATTCTTAGGGAAATACAAGGATTACTATATGTTGCATAACCTTAAATATGAAGTCTTCAAAATGATGCAAAAATAATATGAGAATCTTGAATATTTTATTGAAAGATTTGCTTATAATTTTAAAAGGGATAAAATGCATAATCTAGATGACAAAACTTTGAAAGCTCTCTTAGTAAAATTTATCAGAGATGAGCAGACTGATCTTCTCAATTTTATGGGTAAAGGACATATTTCTCAGTTATCATTTGGAGACATTTGTGAATTATGCATACACATTTCAAGAGGTAAAGAAAGATCTGGGAAAAATCCCATACATCTTGTTATCTCTAGGATTAATAAATTTGTAGTTGGGATAGTAAGTAGAGCTGAAATAGGAAATTTTCTTGAAAACTTTAAAACATATATTTTAGGGAGTCTTAGTGATAAAATAGACACCCTTAAAATACAAAACAAGAAAAAGGATGAAAATGTTGCATTATCTATCTTTTTTCCAAAATGTAGAAAGAAACATGCCTTGAGAGAATTCCCTCCTAACTTAAAATGTATAGAAAGTCATGTCATATGTGCAGAAAATCACGATACAAAAGAATGTCCTTTATTACCATGTCTTAAATTTTTCTATCAAGAGGAAGTAGTACCAAATCAAGTAGACCCTTTTTGTTTTATTTCTAAAAGACCATGGAAAAATTGAAAAACTCGAGGATTCGACACCCAAACATATGTACAACCATAAAAAAAAATGGACTGAACCCATGCCTTGGAAACCTTGGCCTCAACCTTGGGCACAAGGATGGAAACATCCTTATGGAAAATATCCTCAGTGTCATCAATATCCTCAACCTTACCGTATTTTTCAAACACAATATTTTCCTCAGCGTAGTCAACCACCTCAATCTCAAAATCCAAATCCACAAATTTCATTACCATTTCCACGAAGACAAAACCAAATTCTTGCTTAGCCACTTCCAAATCCAAACAATAAAAACTCACAGTCTGTTTACAATGTAGAAGAGAAAAATTTTCAAACTTACATGATAACTCCATTAGATCTAAATAATGTCCAACTTAGATCTGGTAGGATATTGGAAAAGAAGACCCCATATCTTTTTATTCAGGAATATGAGAAAGAAGACCTCTTTGAGGAAGAGACACCTCTTCTTCAAGAATAAAATTTTCAAAAACAAACCACTCCTGTACATACCCATAATACTCCAATAAAATAAACTCCCATTATAGAACAACCTTCAGTTTCTGTGCAAACCCCACCTTTTCCTGAAATATTAAAAATTGATAAAGGTGTAGAAAAACAAATTGTGTTGCCTAATTATGATACAATGGATGAACTGAAGAATGTTTTTACAAGCTATAAAATAAATACCAATATTTGCTACAAGATATAAAATAAATACCAATATTTTCAAAGCCAATTAGGGATTTAAGTATTAAAATACCTAGAAGAAAAATAAAACTAATTAAAATAATTCAATTAGTTGGAAAAATTGCAAATATCATGATCGGAAAAAACAACAATTCATAAATATCTAAATCCAGGAAGTCCCATTGTGAAAACACACATCAATGGTATCGAGATACCGAACACAAATATTGATTTAGGATCAACAATATATATCATGAGTAAACAAACTATGGATCAATTGAAACTTCGTAATATTTAATATACACCTACATTATTGCAACTAGCAGACAGATATGTTGTAAAACCTGATGATGTGTTACAAGATGTGTTTGGATGCCTAGATTCTTGGAAATATCCTATTGACTTTATGATCTTGACACTCAAAAATAATTTAGGAGGACATCAATTGATCCTAGCTAGACCATGGTGAGCTACAGTTGATGCTTTTATAAGTTGTAGATCTAGTGATATCTTTATCTCTAATGAAAATTCAACAAATAAACTTACATTATAGCCTCGAGTGAAAACAATGATAGAATTATAAAGTGAATAATGGATAGATGATGATATTGATATAACGACCAATATTTGCTACTTCAGAAATAGACGAAGATGATCAAATTTTAAATCTAATGAAAAATAATGAATCTTCCTCATGTTGTGAATATGGTCAAAATTTTCAAGAACAATGTAATATTGAATATCTAACATCTCGTCAAATTTCTTTACATTCTATGGAGAAATTTGGCTACTCCATTATTAAGATTGTCATGTTCATTATTTCAGCCACTCCATTCTGTTTGGGATTATAAGGAACAATTGTTTGATGTTTGATCTCATGCTAGAGAGGAAAGTGTATTATTTTCCATTATAAGTGAAAATATATTCAATATGAGATTGTGCATAATTTTCAATCCATGCATGAAATTTCTTGAATGTTTGAAAAAATCCATATTTTTTCTTCAATAAATAAACCCAACACATTCTGATGTATTCATCAATAAATTTCATCATATATTTATTACCATTTGCAGAATTAATAGGCATTGGGCCACATAAATCTGAATGAATGAGTTCATTTTTCTATGTGCTCTAGAATGACAATCATGAAAAAACTGTTTGTTGTGCTTTCTTAGAATACAAGCATCACATTGCTTAATTTTCCTAGGAATTGTAAGAAAACTAGTCACACCAATTTTCTTCAACAAGTGAAGGATGACATAGTTCAAGTGTCCAAATCTAACATGCCATAAAAGACTTCATGGAAATGTACCTTTATCATAGTGAGAATTGTATGAAATGTTTTGTGCATGAGCATAGGTACCTTGTAGCTTCAATAGTCTTTCTTCTTTGTTCCCTGACATGAAAAGTGAGTGATCTGAAGTTCTTATGACCTCGAAATTTTCATCAAATATATGAATTGGTCTCCTTGCTGGCATATGTGGACCAAAGAAAAAAAAATTCTCCTCAACTCTGGGATGTATATAACATCATGTATAAGAAAGTATATAATGCCAATTAGTTTGAGCCTGAGGGTGCCAAGCCCTAATGCCTTGAGTTTTGACTTATCTGCAAAATATAATGCTACATCAACATTTTCATTGAATTTTTTAAATAAATATATCCTAAAATTCATGTGGAAATTTTCTCCTAAATCAAGCAACCAATCATCTTTCCATAAAGCATATGAAGCATTCGACAAGTCTTCAGTTACTCCAATATTGCAATGTGCCACAACATAATTAGAAGATTTGGGTGCTTTACCTTTCCCTTTGTCATTGGTTTTACCTTTTCCTTCATTTTTTTCCCACTCAATTCTATCTGAACGAAGCTTACATGTGGATGTATCATGTCCATATCTATTGCATCATATTCAATGAAGATCATAATTTTATCCTTGGTACGGTCTTCCCCCTTACCTCTAAAATTATTTCTTCCTCCTCCTCTTCAGCCACCTCTTCCTATATAAGAATCTTGTGCATGATTCTTCTCTCTATGTGTAATAAACACAAATTCTACAAATGTTTGAGGATTTTTATTCTTCCCAAAATACTTTTGTCTGTCAGCAAGCTTCTTCTCAAGGGATTCAAAGTTAATCTCCTTGAGGTTTCCACTTTCTTGCAATGACTTAAGATAATTTGAATAAGTGGGATATAATTACTTGACATAAGATATGAGAGGAATGTTTATTTAAACACTAGTGGTTTTGATATCATGCATAATGAATCTTACTTCTAATGCTAAAGCAAGAGGGTCGTGATTTTTCAATTCAAGACTAAACAATTTAATCATCAATTTGACAACTTCAAGTTCAGAGTATGAGTCATAAAATCCCTTCAACTTATTTAAGGTGTCAAAAGCATTTGATAATGGTGAAATATGGTGACTTGCCTCTTCATTTACATATGCTACAATCAATACATAGGTCTTGCTGATATCATTTTCATAAATGGAAATCTCCTTATCTGAGGTGGGCTTTGCAAGTGAAATATATCCTTCTCCTTCACAAAATCATCTCCACAACTCATTAAATTGAGAGTTTTTTTTACCTTCCGTGACCATTCAAGATAGTTCCCCTTTCCATAGAGAACTACTCCAAAAATTGATATCAATGAATGTGTTTTAAAATCTCTATATTGTGTAAATAATGTGCTTTGTTGGCTATCTATTGTGAAAAAATCACTTCTAGTATATAAATTTATATGACGGGGTTATTACTTTGGGGAGGGTTATGTGGGGCAGGGGGTATACATTAACCAAAGTCAAGAGTATGGAAGGGGAGGTATTATCTAGGAGTCACCACAGCAGTGATGAAAGGATGCAGTGGTGAAGTGTGGTATAACAACACTTTTCGTAGAGCGATCATATGATCTGGTGGAGAAGTGTGATACCACAATAGCCACACCACAAATTCGCAGCAGGGGGATTGTCGGGAATTAGAAAACAGAGGGGTAGGTGGTGTAATTTGTAACACTACTTAACAAAGAAATAGGAGTGGAGTTTTGGTAATTGGGAGAAGATTGGTAACCAGGAGTCAGAGCGTGGTATAGAAGTTTCACACAATCAATTTCGTATGGAAGTTTGGTCGTATGTGGAGGAGAGGACTGGTGGGAGAAAAATTTCTACGGCGCAAGAAACGATGACACATACATAGTAAGAAATGATGAAAAAGATCCACGAGCATGGAGAAAATACATAGTTTGGGTTTATGGTGGTGTGGTCCAAGCATTAACATGATAACAGGTAGTTGGAGGCATTATAGAGTATTGGTATGGGGAGATAAATAGTCACAGAGGAGAGCACTACACAACACATCACTTCAAACACAGTCATGATAGCACTATCACTTCAACACAATCACGATAATGTCATCGCTTCAACATAGTCACGATCATGCCATACCTTCAACACAGTGACAATAAAAATTTCTAATTCGTGCTCGCAGGAGGAACGATATTACCCTATTTTAGCCTTCGATCACCAATCCTCAGTGCACCGATGTTCAATCCTTGACAACTTTCAAACTATACCATGCTCACTGCTTTGTCTCCATGCTCACCGCAGTAGCATTCAATCATCCACAACCTTGACAATCAATCTATTCCATGTAGATATTTGAGACACCACGATTATGCATTGCATGAAATGACAGGAAATGTAGGATATATTTTTTGTCAAAGGAGAGGGGCAGAGGACTAAGAATAATTTCACACACAATGACATGAGTTACAACACAACAACTAATTTTGGGAGCTAGCTCTGATAACATGTTAGGACAGGAGGAAACTCCTCAAATTAATTCTATTTTTGCATTAAAGTTGATCATAGATATATACATGGATGGAGAGACTCTTGGGCTTCATCTCCCAGTGTCTCTTCATATTCCAATTCTCCTTATTTTCTATTTACACCATTTTACACATATTTACCTAATCCCAAAGATGATGTGTCAAAAAAACATAATGAGTATAGGATGTATATGCCTTTCACTTAAAGAGTGATATATACAAATAATTAATTTCAAGAACTATATGATGCAGACAGATCAAATATTGATGCAAAATTTTGGAAACAATGTTGTATGTAAATAGTCATCCTAATTATTGATGGAAATGCAAGAAAAAAAATTCACAAAGGAAGTGAAGCATGAAGAGTTATAGATAACTATTTTTTGTCGGGATTTAAAACGTAGTGGACATGGGAATTTATAGATGATATATTTATAATGTGGGATAATATTGTTTTAAAATAATAAGTATGTTAAAATGTATAAATTGATAACATGTAGCACTAGATAAGCAGGTCTTGAAAGAAAAAATATACTATATGTTATGGCTATAAGACATTATATATGTGTGTGTGTGTGTGTGTGTGTGTGTGTGTGTGTGTGTGTGTGTGTGTGTGTGTGTGTGTGTGTGTGTGTGTGTGTGCAAGAAGTGTATCTGTAACGCTTATCATAAAGAAATTATCACATCTAAGCTTAGGTGAATTATCATTAGGATAAATGTCCTCCAAATTACAAAAATATTTTTGCTGACTTATTTTTATTTATGAGAAGATTATAATTTTTTTTCATTTTAACATGTTATTTTTCAAATATTTGACTAAAGATAACAGTATAAAATTATTTATTATATTTATTTAGT
The DNA here is from genome assembly GCA_034641835.2 of Pinus albicaulis. NCBI lineage: Eukaryota > Viridiplantae > Streptophyta > Pinopsida > Pinales > Pinaceae > Pinus > Pinus albicaulis. The sequence continues at coordinate 877,058,100 of CM076575.1, read as the reverse complement.
CACATTTCTATATGAGAATAGAAGAACAAATAATTAAAATGTTGAATAAAAAAAGTTGAGATGCTCTTAGGAAAAACTATCCATATTCAAGCCCTACAATTACAATGAAATACTTTTTTTGTTTTATTTAGAAAAGTATGTTGATTTATTACCTTTTATTTATTTCTAAGTTAACTTATTTATATTTTTACTTCTCCATATATAATATATATATTTTTATTTTATAAAAAGATGTTGATTATAGATGGATTTCTAGAGATCTTCAAAAGTTATACATAAAAGGAAATTTTTGAATGACAAAGAAGACAATATCATGAAAACGTTGAACTTAACTATACCTTTGATCACGAAAATTAGAATGTGTTTGATAATAACTAGTATAAAATAAGTGCTACATAGTAGCTTTTGTGTGCCCTTTAGTAAAAAGATACACATGTGACTTTGACTATCATTTGTAAAGTTATGAACTTTACATACAAATTTAATATTAGATAATAGACAATTAACATCTCTACACAATAGGAAGCACCAAAAGAACATTGTGTATGTTTGGATTAGTAAAACAAATATGTACTAAACATAGTTTGTTTGCAAAATACACACAAATACTAATGACATATGATTCTAGGTTATGATGCTACAAATTCATTTTGTTTTTTTAGAAATGTTATTTTAGCTTTCAAATATGTGTTTCCTATGTGTTGAGAAGAATTACAATGTATATTTTTATGGTTGGAAAAAATATAATTATAATTATGTTAGAATTAGGTCATTAAATTTAATTACATGTGTTATTTTGGTGTTGGTAGGTACTTACTTAGTAATATAGGAAACAAAGTCCACAAATGACAAATATAATATTTTGAATATTGAACAATTTATATTTGATTATTTAGTTATTTATTTAATTTTCACATTAAATGACAATTATATATTTTAACATTTTGTATTTAATAAATAAATCTTAAATTCCATACCAATAACAAAATACATTTTTAATTATTTATTTTCATAATAGAAATAAAAATTTATATATATATATATATATGAATTATTGTTTATGGTAAATATATTACTTTCATAAAAAATTTTAATAAAAAAACATCTTATCATACTCTATTGTAATAATATCTCTAGAATGTTCTTAATTTCTTAAATACATCGCCATGTTTATGAATGAACATCATTTTTGAAATTATAATTTAAAAAAATATAAAACTTTTCTTCTACTAAATTCGGATCAAAGTTTTCTAGCCATATATATAATTTAAGATCGACTTCGAATTTGATAAATGATATAGCCTTCGCTTAATTTTACTAAATTTTATTTAAAACGACTATAGTTCACGTGATGCAAGTGGCATTTAGTTTGAGTAAAATTTAAAACGACTATAGTTCACGTGATGCAAGTGGCATTTAGTTTGAGTTATTTTTCTTCGGGGATTGCTTTGTATTAAGAATTAACTCAGCTAAGTTCATTTAATTGAATATCATATTTAAATGATTAATCTTGAATTATATGAACATTTGTGTAAGTTAAAAGTTTGGATTTATGTTATTTCACAATAAGTCAAAATATTTTTTAATCTTCAAAATCTCTTGGAATTCTGAAATTCTAAATTGATTTTGAGTCCATCAAATCCAGTAAAAGTGTGATGTTTGTTGAGATAAATATTTGTATGTTTGACTAAACTAATATAGAGTCAATTCAATATCTATTGCATAATATCTACTCAAGCAGGCATAATAAAAACATTGCATAAAAACTACTAAGGCAGGCATAATAAAAACATTGATGGTAAGTAAATTAATATTTTAAACTTAAAAAAGTACCAAGGTATTAAAAAACCTAAAAATAAAATTATTCAGCACGACAGTCCACACAAAGCCAAAATAGCAATCATGGAACAAATATTCTGACCATATAAATAAAATTATTTAGTCAGGTCACAGCATACTGAAATGTGAGCGTACCATTTTCTGGTTCATGCTTTCCACAGCTTGAACCACTTATAACATTCTCAATTAATTCTGCATAGGTTCAATCATTACGCTATCAATTCCACGGCCTGTATTGCCATGATATTTGAATTGGTCGAGAAATGGGGAAGCCCGTAGTGAAGAGGGTAATTTTCTCCAGAGCGAGGAGGATATTCACTGATAGAGAGGAGTACTCTATAGGCAGAACTTGGCATACAGCCAGTGATCAAGTCCAAGAAGAAGCCTGGCTCTCGGCTATGGATGCACTTTGATGCAACTGGGAATTCGGAGGTGCTCAAATGCGATAAACAAATGATAATGAAGCGCGTATCAATTCCTGCAAGGGATTTGCGGATCCTGGGTCCTGTCTTCTCTCAGTCATCAAACATTCTCGGTAATCTTCATTGCAATGTGACCTGTATTCATAAATGTTTTCAGACGAGTTATTCTGGAGTGCAGGGAGGCAGGTGGGGAATGATTGCCTCATTTGACATTTTGAGAATATTTGGGAACGAAACAACACATGCACGGATGCAAATGGAAAAAGCCACATATGAGCTAAGCGCGTTTATCAGAGAGTGTACTTTTACTCTAGATTTGTACAATTTACAAAGTATTTTTCAATAAAATGTTCAATTTTTTAGCCAATAGAATTAGAGATAAATGCTAATATAATAATTTGTAAAATTTTTAAAAATAATTTACAAAATTATACTTTAGAAAATTATAAAATATTTACAAGTTTAACTAAACTAATATAAAGTCAACTATTACATAATACCTACTAGAGCAGGAATAATAATCTATATGATGATTATGAAAAAATTACAAATCTCATTCTTAATAAAGATTACTCCCTATTTATTATTGATATATTGCATAGTTACATAGTTATTATTGATATATTACATAGCTGCATATCTAGAACATTGAATATGATAGTGAACATTATACCCTCAGAGCTTTCAATAATAAAATGGTGAAGATTTTTTTTTAATTTACATTACCATTATTTTTATTATTTGTGTCTTTTCATTCAGACACAGAATTCGAACGTTATTGTAAAGTTTAAAGGCGTTATTGTAAAGTTTAAAGTATATTGGGATATCAAGCAGAAAACTCATTTGGTAGGGCATCTCAACTATATTTTTAGTTATTATAATTAGAAATATTTATTAATGTGGAGGCTAAATTATTTTGTATCAATTCGCGTTAAAGTAACTAACCTAATATTCATAACATTCACAAATGATATTGCGAACCTGCATGTTGGGAAAAAGTTAGCGCTTCTGATTCTATTCTACTAGATTAAAAAAAATGGAGAAAAATATACTCATATATTGCATTATAATGTCATGTTAAGGGAAAGATCATTTAGCAAAATCCACAAGAACTGATTAGTTATATTTCAAGTCAAGGAGGTTTGGTTTTGGTAATAATTATGATATAATTTATGAAATAGAAGTTCAATATTGATTATTTTTATTTTTAATGTGTTTTCAATAATTTATGTAATTATTTATAGTCATTTATAATGTTGTTATAAGAAAGTTAACCTCTGAGGAAAATGAATTGAAAAGATATATTGTTAATATTTATCAAAAACCACAAGTAATGATTGGTTATTTTATAGATTTATTTTCAAGTTAAGGAAATTAATTTTTGGATGTATTCTTTCATTTATGTAAGAATTATGATATAAATTTTTAAAATTAAATTTCAATATTTATTATTTTTAATTTTTGTGTTTTTATACTAAATTATGTAATTATTTGTGGTCTATGATTATATGTAATTATTTGTGGTCTATGATTATGCATAACATTAGTATGTTGCTTAAAAAATAGAAGAAATTGCATAGCTATTTAAAATAATTTTGTAAAATATAATTTTATTGAACAATGAATTAATGATTTATATTTTATTTTTCTTTGTTTAATCAACTAGCAAAGAAAGTTTTGAAGACTAAAATTTATATTAAATTTTAGAAACCAAGCGGTGAATCAAATTAGTGAATTTTTTTTTAAGAACATGGAAAATTAACCTAGTTATGAATATTAACCCCCAAAAATTTTCTTCCTTACTAAGAATTTGAACCCTAAATATCATGATTTACCTAAGACTTCATAATATGTTAATGTTATTAAATATCTTTCAAAAGAGAAGGAGAAATTGGATTTCACTATAAGATATTTTAATAAATCATGTTTGGAAAAATTGTAAAAATATCAATAAACAGTATATAAATTAGTTGGGAAAACTCACTCGGGGGCATGCAAACATTAAAGGTCCAAATGAAGAGAAAAAAGACCCAATAGAAATACTGAATAATGTTGAAGAAAATGATACCAAGTCTATTTAGAATGATTAATTTGGAACATTTGATATTTTCGCACTTTTAAATTTTCTTTAAAAATGGTGCTCTATTTTATAATTTTTAATAATTTTTAATTGTAATGTTTTAAGTTTGAGATGTTACTACTAAAATAATATATATTTGTATATTGTTATTTTATGACTTTTTTAATGATGTTATATATATATATATATATATATATATATATATATATATATATATATATATATATATATATATCAAAGAGAATATTATTATTATTATAACAATTTTTCTTGCATATTATTTTATAGAGAAAAAATTATATATATATATATATATATATATATATATATATATATATATATATATATATAATATTTGTTTTTGGAGAATTTATTTTGGATTTTAATCACATTATTAGTCTTTGGTCGATGTTTCAAACTATCTAGTGTGGTTCATTCTCACGACAAAGATAAACCACATTAGATGGTTCGAAATGTCGACCAACAACTAATGATTTGATTAATCCAGAAGACATAATATCAAAGTCTGCAATCAAATATTATATTTACCTTTCAAATATATATCTTTTTGCAAAATATTTAAAAATAATGTTATTGTATCAAAACTATTCACAATCTATTGAAATAAGGTTTGAAAAACTGTTAAAAAATAATAATTTTACACAATATTAAAAAAAATATGACACTCTTATATATATAATGATATGAAATTTATGAAACAACCTTAAGCCCACCTGAATTCTCAATCTACCAAGCACCAAGAGAGCTCAAAATATCTCAAGATGCAAACCTTTTTTGAGTGAAAAGAGATTTTATCCCTCTTGGCGCTTGGTAAATGCAAAGTTAATATGGATCTAGACCACTTTACTATAATTATTGTTAGAGTGTTTAATAAGTCACCCATATATAACATATTTGTATTTTCATTTATTAAATCATTAATATATATAGTTATATATTATTTTAATTATTTTAATGCACCCTACACATAATTTATATAATATATTTATTACTATGTCAAATTTTGATGGTCAAATTTCACAACTCTACATTAATATTAATATTTTTTCATTGATCTTAATTGATTTTAAAAATATTATTAAATTATGAAAATTTTAATTTATATTAAATTAAATGTTATATATAAATATCACTTGAGTCTATAACTTAAAGTAGATTTTGGCCAAGGTTTGGTTATATCTTATCGTTTTGTACTTTATATGAATTCAATCTATTATTTTTTTGTCAATGGTATGGTTTTGTTATAATCGATGATTTTGTATTTTATACCTATTCAAGTTATTATTTTCTATTTATTAAATTTTCTTTTATAAATTAAGATGACTTTATATATATTTTAATTTGAATATATCAAAGTGACATTTAATTGTGGTTTTTTTCGAAACCTAAAAATAATGTTGACAAACTTTCATATATTATGCTGAGCATCTTCCCTCTTGTGGCACTTAGAGTGCCTCTAAGCACAATATAACAATTTTAATATTTCCAATTTTATTTTTTTAAACATTGCAAAAAAACAAACAATATGATTTTGACAATATTGATAAAAAAAACATTGAAAATCAAGCTTTGCAAAAAAAGAAGAAGAAGAAGAAACAGAAAATAAAAATGATAAATGTCAAAAAATTTCACATGATACTATTTTTAAAAAGTGATAAACTAAAAACAACTCTTAAAAAATAAAACAAATTTTAAAAGGAAAACTTGTAAAAATATCTTTAATTTGATAAGCTTGTTAAAATTAATAATATTTTCGTTGAAGTAAAGAAGGGTATGCCAAGAGGAAGCGTGCATCCCACCATTAATGCACCATCACCGAAAGCAACAACGACCCTACCATGGTTGACATTCCGGTTAGATAGCTTGCTCGCGAGCAACATATTTATCATTTTAGTTCTGTTAGTTTGTTTAGTTTATTTTTATTTATTTTTTCTATATATTTATGGAAACAAATTCCATAGTAATAGATTTTGTATTCTCATTGCAACATTTATTTTTAAAAGATTTATTATATTTATAATCTAATTTTCATTAAATAGAGATGGATAAATTAGTAGAAATTCTTAATTTAAAATAACATAATAATATATTTTTCTCTTACTTGAAAATATAAGGAAAAAATAAAAATGTAAAATCAAATTAAAAAAAAAACCAAGAGCGTGAAATAACACAATAAAATTGAAAGGCCCATAAATGCCAAGATGCCCAAATACTTTAGGATTTTTATGCACTACTGAAGGAAGTGGGATAAAAATTTAAACCTTTTCTTGAAATATTCTAAATTCAAATTAATAAAGAAGCCTTCAACATGAGACCTAATCGATGCTTATGGAATCAATAATACTCGCTTTTAGTAATTAGTATTTCATTTTATTCTCATATTTATTATTTTGACTAATCTTTAAAGGTTGTATTTGTATTTATGTTTTGGTTTGAAATTTGTTCATCTTTTTATCAAATAAATTGATAAATATAATTTTACATTTTCATTTAATATATATATATATATATGATGATGGTGGTGGTGGTTAATATCTATTGAGACTAATTTTTGGTCTATCAGTTTCAAAGAAAAGAGCTATTTAGTTTGATTTAAGATTTTATTCTTATGCTCGAAAAGCTTGGAGAGAAGCCTCTCGAGCTCACTATAATTTTAACATCTTAAAAGGCTAGAAAAGCCATATATATATATATATATATATATATATATATATATATATATATATATATATAATCTCTACCAAAATCGTTAGTGTTTTCATTTGTAAAAATTTGAATTAACATTTTATCTCATCTTTATATTGACAAGCGGATAGTCTTCGAAACCATTTTTTGAAATTTATTACATAGATCATTGTCAATCCATTTTGAAGGACTTTATTGTTCACTATTTTTCATGTAATAATCCAATTATGGAAAAATGATTCTTTAAAAATTCTAATTAAATTTATTATAATTAAACTAATTTTATTTAAAATTAATTATTTATACATATTTATTGTAAAAGTATATTAAACACTTAAAATGCAGAATTAAATTTATATATGTTAGAATGCAAGTTCCTATAAATAATTATCAATTGTAAGGTATACATTTGTATTCACTCCATCTTAATAATTGGATCTACTCATATTATTTCATTTTTTAACTACTAATTTTGTTATATAAATTAAATGAGTGATAAGTCTTTGTATGATAAAAAGTGTCAAAATACTTCTTTTATCTTGATCTCAAATGGTTAACATTAAAAATCAATCATAAAAATTAGCTACTGAGGCTTATAAGAAATGTGTTAATGTTCAGTATGATCGAAACGTTAATCCTCGCATTTATTCAGAAGGTGACCTAGTCTTGGTCTATGATCAAGCACATGGTAAACTATGCACTTGTAAATTTGAACCTATGTGGCATGGTCCTTACATTTTCAAACATGTACTAGCTAAAGGGGCCTATGAATTAGCTACTTATGACGATGTCTCTTTAGGAGAGCCAAGAAATGGTCTCTACTTAAAGAGATATTATGTGTGATTTATCTCGTGGATATTTTTTGTACCTTACATATTGTTTTATGACTGTGTGTGATAGATGAACATTTTTATGATTTTCTACTACTTCTCCTGATTATCTTGATTACTCTTGGTTTGCAGATGTCGACGTTCTCTCAAACTTACATTGGCTTTGTTGGCAGTGCTAGTCATAGTACTCAGAATTTATCTTCTGCAGCTTGGATCATATATTCACCCACTGATGATTTAGTTTCTATTAATGGGATATTCCTTGGTCGAACAATGAACAACATAGAAGAATATAGTGCGGGCATTGAACTACTATATGATGCCATCCCATTTTGCATTCGGATTTTGATTGTTAGGTTAGATTCACAACTCATTGTATTGCATTTAAACAGTGTCTATACAGTTAGAATTTCACCAATGTTAAGAATTTTTTAATGAGTCCATCTCTTAGAAACATTTTTCGATTATATTGAATATCAACACATTTCAATAAATTTAAACACATTAGCTCATGCATTGGCTAATCAAGTGTTAAATATAAATTTGTAACATTTGTAATAAAAAATATATTAAAAGAATGCTTCCCTGAGCGCGCGCGCCCCTGCCTGCGCATTCCTTTGACCTAGCGCTGACTGCTGGTCCATTTCCCTGCGCGAGGCCTCCGGCCTCTGGCCTTCCATGGCCTCCTCGAATGCAGCTCCGGAGGGCCATGCTGCTCTGTCTGCAGAAGACGCATTCTCTGCATTGATCAAATCTCTTCATCCTCAGAGAACTCGCCCAGCAATGTCCAAGTTTGTCAAGAAGTTGGACGGATTGCAAGAGGTTAACCTCCCTCCCGCACTTCCACGTATGGCTGCACTTTCTTTAGCTGAGCGGGGGCTCATTGGTCAGTTCACTGGCCTTAGGCCTTCCTCGAAAACTGTTCAGCGTTGGATCGAAAGAAACTGGGCAGACAAAGTTAATGGGAAAATCTCCATTCGTTTTTGTGGAAAAGGCTATTACACTTTTCATTTCGAATCTAGAGCAGACAAGGACTTAATCTTCAGAAATGGGCCGTACTTCATGGACTCTCGCGGATTATACCTGAACAAATGGACCCCAGACTTCGATCCTGAGCTGGATGTTCCTAATGTTGTTTCGGTTTGGGTTCGTCTACCACATCTCCCACTCCACTGCTGGGGAGATGACTCGGTTCGAGCTATTGGCAACGCTGTTGGAAAATATATTGATCGGAGCGAGCCCAAGGATAATATTCAGGCATGTGCGCGAATATGTGTTGAAGTAGATCTCGGCAAGGGTCTTCCAGAAGCAATCAAACTAAAGGTGGACGACTGGACGCATATTCAGGAACTGGACTACGAACAAATTCCCTTTAAATGCAAGGTATGTCATGAATATGGTCATTTTTCCAATCGCTGTTCAAAAATAGTTAATGATGAAACTGCTCAATCTGGAGAGCAATGGGAAACTGTTAAAAAGAAGAAGACTGCCTCTGGCGCGAAAGCAATCCATGAAGAGGCTCCTCCCAAAACTGCCCCTCCCAAGCCTAACCCCCTCTCAGCTCCACCCAATGCTTCCTCCTCAGCAGTCCCTCTTCCCTCCTCTCCTCTTGGCCCACCCATCATTCCCACCCCGGGGCCAAACTCTGGTCCTCCCTTGCTATCTTCAAATCCCTTTGGTACCCTCTCTCTCCCTGAAAATGAACCCCTGATTGAAAATGACCCTCCCATCCTTTTCTCCCTTTCACACTCCTCTCCCTCCCATTCTCCAGACCCACCCCCACCCCGATCTACTAGAAGCTCCTCGAAAGAGCATGGAGTCAATCAAGAATCCCAAAAAAAAGGACCTGGCAGGAAATCAAGCAAATAGCAAAGAGATGAAAATGCCCAAAAAGACATTGCCATGGGAACTCAAAACCCCATATAAACTTATATATTGAGTCAAAATAGCAAAGAATCACCACATAAGGAGCAAGGGGGACGAGCATCCCTCCGAAATCTAAATACTCAATGATGAAAGTTATATCATGGAATTGTAGGGGACTGGGGCACCCCTCAAAAATTGCTGCCCTGAAAGATCTCACAGACCATGAGAAGCCAGGAATTGTAATGATTCAGGAAACAAAGCAAGGTTTGCACGAGATGACAAGAATTATAGAACAGCTCAGACATTATGAGGGACAGATATGTGAAGCAAGAGGAGCCTCCGGTGGTATCACCACCATGTGGAACAAAAATATCTGGATATGCACGTCCAAAATTATCAATCCTCACTGGATTAAAGTCATTTTAGAAAACCAAGAAGAACAAAAGCAAATAGTCATTTATAACATTTATACACCGAATCATTTCAGAGACAAAGAGCAATGCTAGGCAACACCACAAGAAGACATCCAAACTGAAGACAACAGAAACATCATCTTTGGGGGTGATCTAAATCTTATATTACACGCCAATGAAAAAAAAGGAGGTATATTTACACATGATCCTAATAGAGCAAAGCTGGAAAACATTATGCAAGAGGGTGACTTAGTAGATATCATCCCAAAAAATCGGAGGTACACTTGGAACAACCGCAGGCTGGGCAAAGACAACATAATGGAGCGCCTTGACAGAATTCTGGTAAATACTTCTTTCCTCTCAGAGTTCTCTTCTGCTCATGCTGCAATTCTGCCTTATTTAGCTTCCGATCACTACCCCATCAGCATTATCCTTGAAGCACATTGTCCTTTGGGGCCGTTGCCCTTCAAATACAACCCTCTTTGGCGCAGCAATCCCACTGTGGATCTGATTGTTAAATCAGTTTGGCAAAAGCACATAGAAGGATCACTGGGGTTTATTTGGGAATGCAAACTGAAGAATACAAAAAATGCCTTGAAGGATTGGGTGAAGCAGCATTACAAAGAACCAGAAACTGTCAAAGTAGAGCTGAAAAATAAATTGAAAGAAAATCACAGGAGAATAGAGGAGAATGGGCTGTCCCATGAGGACAAAGCATTAGAAAATGATTTATATTTTCAGCTGTACCGGGTTAATAGAGAAGAAGAACAGAAGTGGAGAATTAAGTCAAGACAGCTATGGCTTCAAGGTGGAGATAAAAATACAACTTTTTTCGATAAGCAAGCAACAGTCAGGAAAGTCAGAAATAATGTCACCATGATCAATGATGAGGAAGGTTGCCTTCAAAAAACTCAAGAAGCTGTCAAGAAAACTGCCTTAACCTATTACAGCAATCTTTTAACCGAGACCAAGGATACAGAGGATTACTCAGACCTCCTACAACATATGCCCAAAGGAATCAATGATGATATTAATGCAGATTTGACTAAGGAAATCAATGAAGACGAAATTCATGATGACATCTGGGCCCTTCAGCCAGAGAAAGCCCCAGGACCAGATGGCTTTCCAATCTGCTTCTACAGATCGTACTGGGGAATAATTAAAAAAGATCTTGTCAAGATGCTAAGATGGATCCAACGTAAATGCAAAATCGGAGGGTACACAAATGTAACCCACCTTGCTCTTATCCCTAAAGAGAATCGACCATTGACCTTCTCTCGTTTTTTCCCCATCTCCTTGTGCAACTCTTCATATAAAATTTTGACAAAAATCTTGGCCACTCGCCTAAAGCCTATCCTTCCCACTCTTATATCTGAAAACCAAGGGGGTTTTATGGCCAATAGGCAAATCTCAGACTCCATTCTTCTTGTCCAAGAGGCTATACACTCTAGTCAAATCCGAAATGAGAAAGGCTTCATCTTAAAGTTAGACTTAGCCAATGCTTTTGACCGTGTCAGGCACTCCTTCCTTCTTGTTGTGCTTGAAAAGATGGGATTTGCGTCTTCCTTTATCAGCCTTATCAAATCTTGCATTACAGGACCTTGGATCTCCCCTCTTCTCAATGGCAGACCTGGACCATCCTTTCAATCCTCCCGCGGTCTTAGACAAGGCTACCCCCTCTCACCTTATCTCTTTATTTTGATGGCTGAATCTTTTAGTAGAGCTCTGGACTACAATGGTCGCATGGGCCTCATCACCGGGATCAAATTTGACAATGGATTCAAAAACATCAATCACTCTCAGTTTGCTGACGATACTCTTCTAATGGGGGGAGCCTCAAACATCATCGCCCGCCGCTTTAAAGCTCTCCTAGATAAATATATGAGCTACTCGGGAGGTCTGATAAATTACCTTAAGAGCTGTATTTATGGGTGGAACACTTCAGCACAAGTTCTCCATATGATCGCTACAACTTTTGGGGTTCCTTGTAAGCTGAATTGGGATCAATTTACTTATTTGGGCATGTCTGTGAGTGCCGGAAAATTGAAAGCCACTGCTTGGGAATTTATTATCGATAAGATGAAAAGGAAGATAAAGCATTGGGGCACCTCTTGGCTTAATCCTGCAGGGCGTATAATTCTTCTCAAAGCTGGCCTCTCCTCCCTGCCCTTGTACTGTTTTTCCCTTTTACAAGCCCCTGCCAATCTTCAATTTAAAACGGATGCTCTCCTTCGACATTTTATTTGGCAAGGAGGGAGAACTGAAAAAAAGAAATACAACTTGGTAAGCTGGAAGCAGGTCACTCAACCATGTGAGAATGGAGGGCTGGGAATCAGATCCTCTAAATTCCTAAATCTTGCCTTTGCTGGCAAGCTGGTTTGGAGACTTATATCTGGTAGGAATGCTTGGTGGAAATCAGTTCTAGAAAAAAAATATCTTGATTACCCAAGGCACCAGCTCTTAGATCACGAGCTCCCAAACAAAGCGTGCTCAAAAATCTGGATGATGTGTAAGAAAGCTATACCACTTCTTGCACAAAACACTTCCAAAGTGCCTAAAGGCGGTAGCTACATCAGAATTGGGGAAGACAAAGTATTGGGGCAACAGCCCATAAGTCGAAGGCCTAGAACTCAACAGATTCTTGCTCTCTTCAGCAGTGCAGGGATTTAAACTCTGGACTAGATATCACAATGGGAAGCCCACTCTCAGACCTGGAAAGGTTGGACCTTCCCTCACATACCTGCAGATACAGAAATCAGTCTCAACAACCTGAAAGTCTACCTTCATGGTATTGCCTCGTCCAAGCGCTACCTTGCTGATGACTTTCAATGGGATCCTTCAGGCACAATCTACACTATTAAGGCTGCTTATCACCAGATCTGCAATAACGAGTATCCCATGGCAATCTGGGCACACTGGAGACTTGTTTGGAAGGTAGAAACTCTCCCAAAAATCAAATTCTTCTTATGGATCCTCCTAAAAGGGAAAGCACTCACTGCAGAGAACCTCAGAAAACGAGGAATACATGGACCATCTCGCTGTCCAAACTGCCAAAGGGAAGAAGAGACAAGCCAGCATCTATTTATAGACTGCCCTTTTGCTTCAGCCTGCTGGAAGGAAGCTTTACGAAATCACAACCCCCCTTGGGCGCCGGGTACTAAAATTTCTGAAGTGCTTCACATATGGAAAAAAAGCTATCCGTGGGGGAAAAAAGCAAACAACACAGCTCGACAGGTCTGGAATGCCTTGCCCTGTACCCTCCTTTGGAACATCTAGCTGGCAAGAAACAAAATGATCTTCAAAGGTAAAGAAACTAATGTTAGAAAACTCTACAATAAAGCTTTGAACCTCAACTTGGAAGTTCAATCCACAAAATGTCATGGGAATCCGAAGGTATTGGATCTAAATGTCGAAGAAAGGAATTACATTGGGCCTATTCTGAACAGAAGCACCATAAAAAAAAACAGAAGTGACCCCAATAGCAGAAACAGCTCTAGATGTAGATGGAAAATTAGGATGAAAGAGGAAGAATTTGTTATTTGGCTCAGGAATTGCAATATCCACTATCTTTTTTTCGATGGGGCCTCCAAATCTAATCCAGGAAGGGCTGGGGCTGGAGGTTTTATCTGCAACGGTAACGGAGATGTGTTAACTGAGTTTGAATGGGGTCTGGGCTCTGCTTCAAACAACAGGGCTGAAGCCTTCGCCCTCCTTCAAGGTTTGCTCCAGCTACAGAAACTTGGTATAGCCAAGGCCATTATAATTGGAGATTCCTCCATTGTCATTGGCCTGATGATTAGTAAAAGAAAAGCCCAAAATCTTCCCTTGCAGCAAATTATTGAGCGTTGCCACTCCTTGGATCAACAGATGAATGGCAATCATTATTACCACGTCCTTCGATCTCGCAATAAATCTGCTGATGGTTTGGCTAATAAAGCATGTTCCCACCCTGTCGGTACACTTATGTGCAACGGCTCTGACCAACACTTCTTCTTGCCATGAACTGGACTTACTCACTAAACAGATCCACCCCAAAGCAAACCATTGATCGTGGACTCCGAAATCCTTTACCCAGCTCCTCTGTGAAGATTCAAACCCCTGCCTCCTGTCCAATGGCATTGACCCCCTCTGATGTAGCCTTCTCTGCACCTAATTCTAAATCTCTCTGGATCGCATTAAGCTCTATAAAACCCATTAAACTCTGTGCCCTTTGTTCTTTTAACACTTCGTGCTCAAATGAACGCTCACCTACTCCAGCTGAACTCTCTCCATCTTCTCTCTACCACTTTCAAACGCACCTTGGTCACTGCCCCATGAAATCTGCATATCTGCTCGCACAGACAAAATTCCTCTGCCCCAGGTTTCGTCCTCTTGCAACTTTGGATTCGTTCTTGTCAGTCACGCAAGCTGTTCCGCAGAAAAGTCAAAGTACATCAAGCAAATTTCCTCTTCATCTAGCCAAGCAGTGCTATCTCTCTCTCAACAGGCGGCACAAGCGGCATACCTGCAAAACTAAACTATGAAGTGTAAAATCTATTTCATTTTATGGCAGTTTGTCAGAATCTATACTACCTCTTTCCTCTGCACAGCGTCGGGAGCAAAATGTAAAACAGAATTTGGCAAAATCTGCATCTACTGTTGGTTCTATATTCACCAAAGCCATATTGTAATTCTGGAGATCCGTCTCCCTCCAATTTTCTTTTGAATATATCAACCAGCATCCGACATTGTGAAAAAAAAAAAAAAAAAAACAATATTCATCCATATTGAATAAGATACCCTAAGAATAAAAGTAGTAGTTTCCATTAGGTAAAAGAATCTGTAGAAAGTGTGTTACAAAAATTTCATCGAAAGACACAAGGCACAGTGGCCTTTATTATTTGAATATGCTGATACAAAAATCATAATGTAGCTCTAAAATACTATGAACTATCCATGATGAGGATCATGGTATCAAACTATAACACGAGCGAGTTGGCACAACAGTCACCTGATCGCTCTTGGAACCCCAACCACGTGCCTCTGGTACCAGAGAGGATATTCATCATTTCTAGTCTCTGGGATATCTATAGTAATCATCTCCATTTTTTTCTCCAACTCGTTCAAAGCCTTTGATGCATCTAAATGTGGTACTAGAGATGTTACAAGCTCGTCTCCTTGCCTGTCAAATCGTCGTAGCTCTATTGGTCAAGCTTGGTCCACATCCTCATTAGCGTTTCAATAATTATATTTGAATGTTTAAAACAAAATAAAAAAATTTAAAAACATAAAACATCAAAATGAAAAAAAAATTACCTAGATATCCCCACTACATTCCAGCTTGGAGTGGTATATCTGGATTTCCCATGTAGTCCATACCTGCATATGGGAGTCTTCAATCATGAAAATCTATCTTCTTAACCACACAATGAACTAAGGAGTATATCTCACAATTGGGTCGTCATTTCCACCATGGTGAGCCGTCAACGAAAACCACCGCAACATACATGGATCTTTGAGTACTGTCTCATCAACGAGAATTTGTTGTGGGATGAGGAGTGGAATCTTCTCTAGGGAAAAATAAATAACTATGGTGACATAACCAAAGTTCTTCAGTTTTCCCTCATTTTCTCTAGTAATTTGTCCTTTCATATTGAAAACCACTCCTTCACACCAGATGAAAATTGTGGAATCCAAACACTCAACTGAAATATGCATATGGACCTTTGTAGCCACGTGAGTTGCTGCACTGCCACACAGTTTGTTGACTGTGAAAGCAACAGTCCTCAAATCAAGTTGCTATATAGTTCTGATATCTATCTGGCAATACTCAAGTAGTGAATTAGGAACACAATATCGCCTGAGGTATGAAGCAGTAGTTTCCCTACCCGGTCTCTAGAAAAATAAGTTAATTCCACATCCTCTACGAGACAACTGAGTCAAAAATTACATGTCATCGACATCAATGGTAAGGAAATGATCATCTATGATAAAACACTATTCCTGGATATCCCAGGCCCTCACTAACCATGTCATGAGCTCTAATTGAGCTTTCATTCCTGGAATGACCTAAAATTTGTAGAGAACACCGTTCTTTAGAGCTTGCATATTTTCTAGGTTATCAATAGATTCTGCATCATGAGTTTCATGTTCTCTCTCTCTCCACTCCAACATGGTGGCTCAAAAGTCCCAAAATTGACAATTTAGGAGTGTTACGACATTGATTGAGAGAAATTTGTAACTTTTGGAGTGTGTTTTTATATGTTTTTGAAATCCTTCGATGCATTGCATGATTTTTATTTACAGAAAAAATGCATCTGCATGGTTTCTCAGTAGAAAAAATAAGAAATTCACTTGTTTAAGTGTGTAGAAAATTATAGTTGTGCGCAGCCCCAATGAAGGAAAACAAGGCACACACGTGGCCAGATTTTTGAAATTACAACATCCCCAAAAAATCAAAACAAAGCTGAAAAATAAATTTTAAATAGATGCAAAGTGAGATATGGAATAGATCTATTACCTGGAGGAAACGGTTCATCGACTGATCCACTGGTTTGCCTGGAATTAACATGTGAATTTTTGTGGCAAAAACCCTTTCACTATTCTCAAATTGGTTAAAAACTAAAATGGTAAAACATGGATTACTTTTTCAACGTTTATAATTTTTTTGTGAATAAAATATTATTTATTATGCCTCTAACATGTTAAAAATTAATTTTTGGTGTTTTTTTACCATAATTTTGAGTGGTTATGATGATTTATCGAGTGTTATGTGCATAATACACGTTACGATGAAAAAATGGATCATTTTGACTATGAATAAATGTTTATCACTTTCTTGGGCCCTTGAAAAAAACAAGAAAGCAAAACTGTGGAGTTTTCTTTTAAGCCCTTTTAAGACTCTCTAAACATGAAAATATCACTCAGTATTTGAATATTCGAACTTGTAAAAATAAATGAATAGTCATCTATTCAGTATAAGTTTACCCCTTTTACGGACTAAATTAGACTATTTATGAAAAAATTATATGTTGACTACACATGGTCAATAGAGTTCTCTCCTGCATCTTTTTATAATTTTTCGGGCTCAAGGGACTAAATTTACGAAAAAGAACATTTGGAGTTTGTTTATGTTGTTCTTGTGACACCATAAAAATGAAAAACACGGAGTTCTACTTTCTTTGGGCTAGTTAAAATTCTACGTTGAAACAAATGAATGATTTTTATTTTTTGTCTTTTAAAACTCTTTAAACATGAAAACATCATCGATTTAACCCTACATTGGACTCGTAAAACTAAACAATGCAAGACTCATCAATCATGACAATACCTGACCACTCCTTAGGGTTCATAAAAAATACTTCGGAGTACTCATCCAAAGGATAAGCTTACAGGACAAGAAAATTTTATCCTCCTCAATCTTGACAAAAATAAAGAGGTACTTTCCAATAATGGTGGGGGGAAATTGGGAAAATTTATTCATTTTTGCATTCATTTAAAGGCAGTATGTTGCTCTTGAACATGACACTTGGTCACACTTGTGTCTGGGTTCGGTAGTACATTTTTCTCACAATTAACTGAACCTCACTAAAATTCTTCAACTGGTTTTTGCTATTATCATTGAGTCAAATGTTGTCGAGTCAATTGTCATTTCGCTATGTTTTCAAGAGAAGTTCAGTCTTAGTTCATGTTCCTTTGAAAATATTAGCACTCATTCATGTCGGCCATTCTTAAGTCAGTCGTTGCAAAAAAATTCTTCAACTTGACATGAAGTTTAGTGTTGTACGCCTTCCTGTGACAGATCACTTCCTATCAACTTCGGCTCACTATCTAGGAAGTTGATCTAGAAACCCTTTTTAACATCTTGAGGCTTGCATGCCCTTTTTGTGGATTTGAAACCTCCTCCATTTTTCCTATAAATTGAGTAGAGGCTAGAGGGTTACAGGAGTTCACAAAAGTAAGTCTTATGATGGTAATTTTGGATTGGGAAGGTTATTATCCAAGGAGAAGGATTAGAGACATTTGGGAGGAACCTTCATGACATCAAGACAAGGTTGTAAGGATCTTATTTTATCCCTAAATTAATACATTTGAATCCTTTTTCTCATTTTTTTATCTTATTGGAATTATGAATGATATATAATCTTTATGTATTCATTAAGGTAATTCACTCTCTAATCTCCTTTATCATTAGATTAAGCTTGTTTTAGATCATTGTATTGCATTTGCCTTTGATCCCTTGTATGTTTGTGTTTGCGAGTCTCATCAAATCATTCAAGAGCTACATCGAGAAAGATCACAGATCTTCATCAAGAATTTCACAAAGAGGTAAGAGAACCACTCTCCTTCTCTTGTTTTTGATGATTTAAATTAAGTTAGCTTACGCAAAGAGTTTTTCTTATGTTTGTTTCTTTCTAGTTTTTCCTTTACGATTCTAGGGAGATTTCTTCTGTTCGCAGAAGGGATTTTCCCTTATAACAGTGGGACCCTTCGATTATGCATTGATTATAAAAAATTAAACAAGGTGACCTTAAATAATAGGTACCCATTGTCATGGATTGGTGATATATTTGGTAAGTGGATGGGATTAATAGTCTTATCCAAGATTAATTTGAGGTCAAGATATCTTCAAGAAAGGATCAAGGATGAGGACATTCATAAGACGTTTTTTCGGACAAGATATGGACACTATGAGTTTATAGTGATGCCCTTTGGACTTAATAATAACCCTGCCACTTTAATGTGTTTAATGAATGGTGTGTTGCATCCTTATTCAGAACATTTTGTCATTTTATTTGTTTTTGATCTATTAGTGTACCTTGATTGTCGTGTGATTAGGAGATAGTCCCACATGCCCCACCCCTCTGTCAAAATCGTCGGTGGTTATGTGTGCAATAATAAAACTTGGGGTTGGGGACAACTGCCCCGACTCCTTCCCCCATTGTGCTGATAGCTCCAATTTAAATATAACCAAAGTTCTATATTAGTTAAGAACTAATTCAGTGGCGTAGTAGTAAGGTTAGAGGTTGATCTACCAGAGGTATAGGGGTCTATCATAGAGGGCTACGTGGCACCTTTTCAATGGACCACATGGGCCCTCATAATTAGACCACATCACAACTAACCAACTAATGAAATTGTGCAACCTACCCTAGTACAAAATTGACACATGTCAAGTCGAGATTAGTCCTCCTATTTTTCATACACTTGGTCAATATGCTAATGCTAACATGACATTAGTTATACAGTCTACCCAATCAGTGACCCAGTCAACCTTCGTTGTTGACATTTTAGCTATTGGTCCAAAACTTCATAATGCGACAAATTCTTCATATGATGTTGGATTGAGGTGATTGAAACAACAATGGAATCAATATGTCAAACATTACGATCTTGCGCCAGTTTTGGGAGATTTGGATTACTTTCATTTTTTATTATTTTTTTTATTCCCAGATCAAATAAGGTGACATTTCAACATGTGGAGACTCCAAATAAATATGATTTTGGCAACACTACTAATGAGGTTACCACTATTACTCATAAAAGAAAAAGAAACCAGAGAATCAAAAAGGGATGATGCTCAAGGATGATGTTATTTATATTAATCAAAAATACATTGTTAACTTAAATGGAACTTCTTTAATTCATAATAGGGGAAAATTTAATGTTCTTAGTGATGAAGACACCATTGTTGATTGAAAATATAATAGTAGAATTTCTAAGCGTAGCAAGGAAATCACACCATTGGGTGTTGATTTAGAGTATGGTATTATCAAATCTACAGAAAATGACATTCAAAACCAATTGAGGAAGAGAATATTTGTTCATGGGGGACCATCGACTTCAACTATATGTGAATCAACTTTATAGAACCAATCAATTGAAATAGAAATATCGAATTAGAGGAACATGGCACTTGCATATTTATAACTTGAAAATTTAGATTAAGTACAATTCGTATGCATGGTTGACTACATGGTTCTTGTTAACCCAATGGAGGTTTCTAGTAAAAATGCACTTGAAATATTGTAATGATTTGACTATCAATATAATTTTATTGGCGGAAACCATTCCATAAAGGCCAAACGAGAATTAATGCAAGATTATCCTAATAAACATATTTTTGAAATAGTAATAGATGTAGAATAAAATATTTTAGCATGGAATCATAACACACATAATGAGTATAGGATGTATACGTATTTCCTTCAAATAATGATATTTATAAATCATGAATTTTAAGAATTATATGATGGGGTCATACAAAATATTGATACAAAATTTTGGAAACAACATTATATGTAAATATGCATTCTAATTATTGAGGGAAGTGCAAAACAAAAGCTTCACAAAGGAAGTGATGCATGAAAAGTTGAAGATGATTGTTTTTGGTTGGGATTTAGAACTCAGTGGACATGTGAATATCTAGATTATATCTTTAGAATGTGGGAGAATATTTTATAAAAAATTAAGAATGCTAAAATTTATAAACTAATAACATGTACCATTGGATAAGTAGGTCTTGAAATCAAGAATCTACAATATGTTATGACTATAACACATTAGATATTTATGCAAGAAGTAAAATGCAACACTTATCATAAAACAATTATCACGTGTAAGTTATCGAGAATCATCATTAAAATAAATGTTCGGTAAATTACAAAAGTAATTTTGTTGAATTATTTTTATTTATGATAGTATTACAAATTTAATTTTTTATTTTAATATGTTATTTTTCAAGTATTTGATTAAAAATGTTATTATAACATTATTTATTAGATTTATTTAGTCACAAAATTTATATGAGAATAAAAAAAAATTGATTAAGATGTTGAATGAAAAGAGTTAATATATTATCAAACAAAACTATCCATATTAAAGCTCTACAATTGCAATAAAACATATTTTTGTTACATTTTAAAAAGTATGTTATTTATTACTTTCATTTTATTCATTTCCAAGTTAAGTTTTTTATTTTTTCATATATAGTTGTGTATTTTATTAAAGATGTAGAGCATAGATGGAGTGCTAGAGATCTCCAAAAGTTATGTACAAAAGGAAAGTTTTGAATGACAAAGAAGACAACATCTTGAAAATGTTGTACTTGATGACACCTTTTATCACAACAATTGGAACGGCTCTCACAATAACTAGTATAAAATCATTTATGTGATGATTATGAAAATTTTACATGTCTCATTCCTAATAAGGATTACTCACCAGTTATTAGGGATATATCGTTATTAGGGATATATCGTATGGTTACAACGTGTAGAACATTCGATGTGACAGTGAGCCTTATACGATTTTGATAAAATGGTTAAGGCTTTTTTTAAGGTCACAACATCACCAGTTTTAATATTTGTGTCTTTTCATTCGAACGTTATTGTGAAGATTCAAAGATAAGGGGAGATCAAGGAGCAAACTGATTTGGTAAGGCATCTAAATTATATGTTTAGTGATTATAATTAGAAATATTTATTAATGTGGAAGTTAAATTATTTTGTACCAATTTGTGTTAAATGCACCAACTTAAATATTTATAGCATTCAGAAATGATATTGAAAACATGCATGTTGGGAAAAAAAGATAATACTTAATTTTATTCAAGTACATAAGAACGATAGAGAAAAATATAGCTAATTATTGGATTATAATGTTGTGGAAAGAAAGCTAATATGTGAGGATAACTTATAGGGAGAGATGATTAATATTTATCAAAATCCACATGCACTAATTAGTTATTTTAAAAATTAAATATATTTATATTATTTTATATGTTAGCCATATAAATTAAATGAGTGATAAGTATGTTCAAAACATTTATTTCATGTTACATTTCAAATTGTTAAGAAAAATAAATCATAAAAATTATCTAAATTTTATTTTAGATTAATATTTTTAATTAAAAATAATAATATATGAGTTAAACATATATACATTTAAAAAAACAAGACACATAATTTTTAATCATGGAAATTTATTATCATTTTATAATGGAGATTTTTAATCTATACATAGGCTTTGTTACAATATGATGAGCCAACACCATGACTTTTCAATACCACATGTCCAAAAAAGCACAACTGACTTGTATCTGTATTTATATTTTGGTTTGAATTTTTTTCATCTTTTTATCAAATAAATTGAGAAATATATTTTTACATTATCATTTTATATATATATATATATATATATATATATATATATATATATATATATATATATATATATATATGAAATCATAATCTACCAAAATTATAAATGTTTTATATTTTAGACCTTAAAAAATTTGAATTAATATTTTATCTCATCTTTATATTGACATATTGACAAATGGATAGTATTCCCTATCAACAATGGAGAAACAACTTTTTGAAGTTTATTACATATTTGATTGTGAATCCATTTTGAAGGAATTTATTGTTCATTATTTTTCATGTAATAATCCAACTAGGGAAAAATAATTCTTTACAAAACATAATTATGTAGTATAATTAGGTTAATTTCATTCAAAGATAATTATTTATAAAGGTGCATTGAATACTTAAAAAATGGAGAATAACATTTAAATATTTTAAAATGCAAGTTGATATAAATAATTATCAATTCTAAATTATACATTTGTATTCACTCTATCTTAATTAATTGGGTTTATTCATATTATTCCATATTTTAATTACTAATTTTGTTATATAAATTAAATGAGTGATAATTTTCTATCTGATAATAAGTGTCAAAACACTTATTTTATGTTAATCTCAAATGGTTAATATTAAAAATATATCATAAAAATTAGCTAGCGAGGCTTATAAGAAACATGTTAATGTTCAATATAATCATAATGTTAATCCTCGCATTTATTCGGAAGTTGACCTACTCTTGGTCTATGATCAAGCACATGGTAAACTAGGAGCTGGTAAATTTGAACCTATGTGGCATAGTCCTTACATTTTCAAACATGTACTAGCTAAAGTGGCCTATGAATTAGTTGATTATGATGGTGTCTCTTTATGGGAGACAAGAAATGGTCTCTACCTGAAGAGATATTATGCATGATTTATCCCATGGATATTTTTTTGTACATTACTTATATTTTTATGAGTGTGTGCCGTAGATTAACATTTTTTAGGATTTTCTACTACTTTTCTTGCTTATATCTTGATTACTCTTGGTTTACAAATGTCAACGTTCCCTCAAACTTATATTTTCTTTGATGTTGGTGCTAGTCATAATATTCAGAAAATATATTTAACAGCTCGGGTCATCTATTCACCCACTGATGAGTTAGTTTCTATTCATGAGATATGCCTCAGTCGAACAACGAACAACAAAGAAGAATATAGTGGATGCATTTAACTAGTACCTGATTTCATCGCATTTGGAATTTGACGTTGTATCGTTAAGTTAGATTCACAACTCACTGTATTACATTTAAACAATTTCTACATAGTTAGAATTTCACCAATGTTAAGAATGTTTTTACGAGTCTGTCTCTTGGAAAGGTAGTTTTATTATATTGAATAACAATAAATTTCAAGAAATTTAAACACATTAGATGATGCATTGGCCAATCAAGTGTTAATATTATTCTTTATTTATTTTGACTATGAGTAAACGTTTATCACTTTCTTGGTCTCTTGAAAAATACGAAAAAGTGGAACCATCGAGTTTTCTTTTAAGACCTTTTCAGACTCTCTAAACATGAAAATATCATTGAGTACTTGAATATTCTAACTTCTAAAAATAAATGAACAATTGTCTATTCAGTATAATTTTACCCCTTTTATGGACTAAATTAGACTATTTACAAAATAAGTATACGTTGATTACGCATGGTCAATAGAGTTCTCTCCTGCATCATTTTATACTTTTTTGGCTCAAGGAACTAAATTTATGAAAAAGAACATTTGAAGTTTGCTTATGTTATTCTTTTGACTCCCTAAAACTGAAAAACATTGAGTTTTACTTTCTTCGGGCTCGTTAAAATTTTACGTTGAAAGAACTGAATGAGTTTTATTTTTTTGTCTTTTCAAACTCTTTAAACATGAAAACAACATCGATTTAACCTTACACTAGACTCATTAAAATAAACAGTGTAGGACTTGTCAATCATGAAGGGACTGAACCACTTCTTCTTAAGGTTCATTAAAAATACTTCGGAGTACCCATCCAAAGGATGAGCTTATAGGACAAGAAAATGTTATCCTCCTCAATCTTGAAAAAAATAAAGAGGTACTTTCCAGTAATGGTGGTGGGAAATTGGGAAAATGTATTGATTTTTTCATTCATTTAAAGTTAGTATGTCGCTCTTGACACCCCCTCACACTTACCTTTGGGTTGGGTAATACATTTTTCTCGTAATTAATCTAACCTCACTAAAATTCTTCAAATCGTTTTGGGTATTATCATTGAGTCAAATGTTGCCAAGTCAATTGTAATTTCGCTATGTTTTCAAGAGAAGTTCAACCTTAGTTCATGTACCTTTGCATATATTAGCACTCATTCGCATCGACCATTCCTGATTCAATCCTTGCAAAATAATTCTTCAACTTGGCATGAAGTTTCATGTCAAACACCCTCCTGTGACGGATTGCTTCCTATCGACTTCAACGCACTATCTAGGAAGTTGATCTAGAAACCCTTTTTAGTATCGTGAGGCATGCATGCTCTTTTTTTTGGACATAAAACCTCCTCCATTTGTCCTATAAATTGAGTAGAGGCTAGAGGATTATGGGAGTACAGAAAAGGTAGCCTTATGCTGGTAATTTTGGATTTGGAAGATTATCATCCAAGGAGAAGGATTAGAGGCATTTTGGAGGAACCTTCATGACATCAAGGCAAGGTTGTAAGGACCTTCATTTATCCCTAAATTAATACATTTGAATAATTTTTCTCATTTTGTTATCTTATTGGAATTATGAATCATTTATAATATTTATTTATTCATTAAGGTAATTTCAATTTCTAATCTCCTTGATCATTAGATTAATCTTGTTTTGTATCATTATATTGAATTTTCCTTTGATCCCTTGTATGTTTGTGTTTGCAAGTCTCATCAAATCATTGAGGAGCTACATCGAGATAGATCAGGGATCTTCATCAAGCATTTCGCAAAAAGGTAAGAGAACCACTCTCCTCTATTTTTTAATTATTTAAATAGAGTTAGCTTTGGGAAAGATTTATTCTTATGTGTGTTTGTTTCTATTTTTCATTTAGGATTCTATGGAGAATGCTTCTGTCCGCAGAAGGGAGTTTTCTGTATAAAAATGAGACCCTTATATTATGCATTTATTATAGGAAATTAACGTGGAGGTGACCATAAATAATAGGTACCCATTGCCACGGATTGGTGATTTATTTGGTAAGTGGAGGGGCACAATAGTCTTCTCTAAGATTAATTTGAGGTCAGGATAACTTCAAGAAAGGATCAATCATGAGGACATTCATAAGATGTTTTTTTTTCTGACAAGATATGGGCATTATGAGTTTATAGTCATTCCCTTTGGGTTTACTAATACCCTTGCCACTTTCATGTGTTTAATGAACAGTTTGTTGCATCCTTATTTGGAAAATTTTGTCATTTTATTTTTTGTTGATATATTATTGTACATTGAATGTCATGTGATCAAGGGATAGGGCCACATGCCCCACTCCTCTATCCAAATTGTAGGTGGTCATGTACGAAATAATAAAACTTTGGGCTGGGGCCAACTGTCCTGACCCCTTCCCCCATTATGTTGATAACTCCAATTTAAATATAACTTGAGTTCTATATTAGTTAAGAACTAATGCGATGGCGTGATAGTAATGTTGGAGGTTGGTTTTCAATAGGTCTAGGGGTCGATCACAGAGGGGTATGTGGCACTCTCTCATTGGACCACACGATGCCTCATAATTGGACCACATCATGTAACCAACCAACTAATGAGATTACACAACCTAATTGAGTACAAAAATGACACATGTCGAGTCAAGATTAGTCATCATGTTTCTTGTACACCCAAACAACATGCTAATGCTAGCATGACATCAGCTATATATTCTACCCAATCAGAAACCCGGTCAAACCTCTTGGTGGCCTGTTATTTATTGGTCTAAAACTTCAGAATGTGACAACTTCTTCATATGATGTTGGATTGAGTTGATTCAAATGATGTTGGAATAAATATGATGAACATTACGATGATAGATTAGAGGTTTCTATGGTGTAGATTTTGAGATGCAACACTCAGAATATCCACAGTCTTCATTTTTATTCAACGTTTCAAGTCTAAATAAAGACTCATCATCAAGACAAACATGCTAATAAAAGAAGAGATTAGGGAGATAAATAGAGGAAATGAAGATATGTGAGAGCCGACCAGTTCTTAATTCTTTTTTTTTACTAGTTTATTATTTATTTTATTTTATCAAATTTTTATTTCTAATTTTAATTATGACAAATTATATATTATTTTTTATTGAATTTTTTTCAATTGCTCTAATTGTTATTATTTTAGAATTAGTTTTAATATTAATTTTTTTTTAATGATAAATATTAGTGGGATTTAAATATTTAAAAGAAAATTTAAGGTTATCATGATAGATATACTTTGGTAAGTAATCTATGTTAACATGAAATATTAAATAATTCAAGATTTTTGAAAAAAGTGGAGTTATTTATTAATTATTATTAGAGGGGGTAATTATTATTATTTAGTTAAAATTAATTATATTGAAATGTTTTTTTTTTGGTACTATTACGAGGATTTATAAATATTGGTGGAGCTTAAGAATATTTGAACTTAATGTTACTAAAACTAAGGATATGAAAGTATAACCTATGTAATAAAGGGGAACTTATAAATAATTCTAAATCTATGATAAGGAGGAGTTTATTGTTATTGTACTATTAGAAGGGCTTATTAATTAAGATGAGTATCTTTTCAATTTCATTGAATTTTATTTAAAAGAAAAGAAGGTGATTTAGGAGAATTTTAATATTTAAAGGAGGTTTAGTAAGGTAGCAGGTTAATGGGAGGTAGGGGTGTAAGGAAGGGATTTAAGAGATAAAGAAATTATAAGGCAGAGGGCAGATGGATGGTGTGAGGGGAGGGGAGGAACATTATAGTGAAAGAGGTATGACAAGAAAGCGAGTAAGGACAATGACGAGCGAGAGGATGTACAAGGTGGTGATAAACCGTACAGGGGGTGGCCAACTTATTTGAGGGAAAGAACATGGATCCAATTCATGCTAAATTATAAGCCTCCATCTCTATTAAGGTTGTGAGGATGCTTAATGATTTATAGGGCTTCATGCAATTTACGCTTAAAATGATGCTTTTCATTGGTAATGATCACTGCGTCTTCAAGGCATATGTTGTGACATGTTTTATTTGAGTGTTATACCAAAGCTGAGGTTTTGGTTTTTCCCAGTATTATGTCAGCACCATGTTCTTTAAGCCTTATTTTGAAGGTCCTTCCTGTTTCCCCAATATAGCATTCTCCGCAAGAACAATTTTTTTTGTAAACCGCTTTTTGTTGGTGTTCGAGGTCATATTTGACAGATTTCATCCTCTATCTAATGATTATTAGAGGTTTTAAGGATTCTCTGATGTCCTTATTGGCTAGAACTTTGGCCATCTTGTCCGTGAGCCCTTGCATATAGGGGAGATATGCTTTTTCTATTGAGGAATTATCAGTTATACTTATTTTATTACTGGACCTGGCTCTTTGAATAGATTTTTTGATGTCTCTATTACTATATCCCAGGTTTATGAAAGATCTTCTTAGATATTATATTTCTTCTTCAACATGAGTATAGTCCGATATTCTGAAAGCTCGTCTAAAAAGAATCAACAGAACCCCCATCTTCTGGGCAGGGTAGTGATGTGAATCTGCATGAAGGTAATTTTTAGTGTGATTTCTTCCTAAATACTTCATGTCAATAAAAATAATATATAATCTGTCATAATTAAAATTAGAAATAAAAATTTTAGAAACAAAAATAAATAATAAACTAATAAAAATTAAAAATTTAAGAACCGATCGGTTCTCTCATCTCTTCCTCTCCTCTATTTATTTCCCTAATCTCTTCTTTTCTTAGCAGGTTTTTCGTGATGATGAGTCTTTATTTAGACTCGAAACTTCGACTAAAAATGAAGACTGTGGATATTCCGAGTGTTGCATCTCAAGAACATTACGATCTTGCGTCAATTTTGGGAGATTTGGATTACTTTCATTTTTTATTATATTTTTGATCTTAGGATCAAATAAGGTGACATTTGAACATGTGGAGACTCCAAATGAAGATGAGGGCAGAATCATTGTTAATGATGTTACCACTATTGCCCATAAACGAAGAAGAAATCAGAGAAACAAAAGGGACTATGCCCAGGGATGTTATTATTTCTATTAATAAAAAAGGAATTGTTGACTTAAATGGAACTCCTTTAATTCATAATAGGGGGAAATTTAATGTTCTTGGTGATGAAGAAACCATGATTGGTTGAAAAAATAATAGTAAAATTTCTAAGGGTACCAAATAAATCGTATCATTGGGTGTTGATTTAGAGTATGGTATTATCAAACCTACATAAAATGACATTCAAAACCAATTTAGGAAGAGAATATTTGTTGATGGGGGGCATCGACTTCAAGTGCATGTGAATAAACTTTATAGACCCAAAAAATGGAAATATAAATATCAAATTAGAGGAACATGCCACTTGCATATTTACAACTTGGAAATGTTGATTAAGTATAATTTGTATAGATATATGGTTGAATACATGGTTCTTGTTAAGCTAATGGAGGTTTCTAGTAGATATTCATTTGAAAGATCATAATTATTTTACTATCAATATAATTTGATTGGAGGAAACCATTCATAAAGGCCAAATGAAAATTAATGCAAGATTATCCTAATCAAAAAGTTTAGCATGGAATCATAACACACATAATGAGTATAGGATGTATATGTATTTCCTTCCAAGAATGATATCTATAAATCATGATTTTAATAACTATATGATGGGGACATATCAAATATTGATGCAAAATTTTGGAAACAACTTTGTATGTAAATATGCATCCTAATTATTGAGGGAAATGCAAAAGAAAAACTTCACAAAGGAAATGGTGCATGAAGAGTTGGAGATAATTGTCTTTGGTTGGGATTAATAACTCAGTGGACATGCGAATCTCTAGATGATATCTTTACAATGTGGGAGAATATTGTTATAAAAAATTAAGGATGCTAAAATGTATAAACTGATAACATATAGCATTAGATAAGTAGGTCTTGAAATCAAGAATATACTAGATGTTATGACTATAAAACATTATATATTTACGCTATAAGGCATTACTATTTGAAAAAAACTCCCCTAGTTGCCATTGTGTCCATGTTTGAGCCATTGGATCAAATGTTAGACGATTGAAATGTTGATATCTTTACAATGTGGGAGAATATTGTTATTAAAAATTAAGAATGCTAAAATGTATAAACTGATAACATATAGCATTAGATAAGTAGGTCTTGAAATCAAGAATATACTATATGTTATGACTATAACGCATTAGATATTTACATTGTAAGACGTTCTTATTTGAAAACAACTTCCCTAGCTACCAATGTGTCCATGTGTGAGCCATTGGATCAAATGTTAGATGATGGAGATGTTTTAAAGCAATATATTCACAAGTATATATATATATATATATATATATATATATATATATATATATATATATATATATATATATATATATATATATATATATATATATATATATATATATATATATATATATATATATATTATAATGTTATATTTATATTTATATAATAATAATATAAAAAATAAAAAATTATAAATATATATATTGAGATTATTTGAAAACAACTTCCCTAGTTGCCAATGTGTCCATTTGTGAGCCATTGGATCAAATGTTAGACGATTGAAATGTTTTAGGCCATTAGATCCACAAGTAAATAGTTTTATATATATTTTTTATAATGTTAGTTTTTTTTTTCTTTTTAATAAGTTAGATTGAATTTAGGTGTATAATATAAATGTTGTAATGTATGTTTAACATTTTGACTATGTCAAATTACACAAAAATAAAAATTAAATTAAATTAAATAAAAAGATTGACATAATGTAATGAACATTTTAACTAGGTCAAAATACAATTAAAAAACAAAAATAATAAAATAAAATAATAATAAACTATAAAAACAACCCGTGGTATTGACCCATGGTATTCATGTGGAATATAGTTTATTAAATTATTTCACACGACATAATTTATCTTGAGAAATAATGATGAATGTTCATAATTCTCATTTCTTAAATAACACTACATTTACCTTTAATTACTTGATTGTAATAGTTTGCAACTACATAACAATTTTTAACTACATACATTCTCTATTCGATTTTTTTTTGGTTAATGAATATCAAATTTCTTCTTTAAAAAAAAACTATATACATATCTCTAATTACCTAATTGTAGCTAAAAAATATTATATGTTTTTTACTTTATAATCATAAACAAATTTCATATTATATGATGTCAAACTTACTCAAATTTTTATTCTGAAACTTTAAACAAAATTTTTCACTACATAATTTTAGATTTTATAATTTTTTTTATTTTTCAATTCAAACAAAACTTATAAAATAAAAAACCCACTCAATTCTTATTTTAGATTATAGTTTTACAAAATTGGCACTATGTGATTAACAATAGAGTAAGTTGACATGACCCTAAGGGGTTCTTTTACAATTTTTATCATAACCTTTCCCTTCATACAATATATATTGTAGTGTATTTTGAAGAGAGAGTGTATTCTAGTTTATAACATGATCCACAATCAAAGAAAATGGCTAGGGATTTCACAAAGTGTTAGTTTGTAACCTGATCCACAATCAAAGAAAATTCCCACGGATGCCACAAGTTATTATTAACACAGTGATCTATTAAAGTTCTCAGTTGAAATAGATCCTATTAGATGCATGGTGGCTAGAGACATTAAAAATTTGATATAGATATCTATTATTACATCCATATTCTCTACAAACCATCCAAATGTCCCATCTTATACAACAATTTCTAACAATAACCGCTCAATTTACTCACCAATTTTGAAACCCCCACCCATGTTGGGGAGATCAGAGTGTAAAATTAAATGTTCCTATGGTTTTTTTAAAGGGTTCATAAACAAAACAGACAATGAGAAAGTCAATAGTGTGGTATAATAACTGATTTATTTATCATTGTGACAAACAAAACATCACATTAGCTCACAAAATATTTCTAATGCTATAAGGATCTGAGATGCTAACAATTTTTTGAATCATGATAACTAGGTGACAACCAAAAATAAGTTTTAGCCATAAGAAAAAAAATCACAACAACTCACAGAATATATCCAAGGTTGCAATGAACCCCATACATAGTGATGGAAATCATGGGAATTTTAGTGAACATAGAACACCACCCTAAAAATTATATACCCTTGATTAATTTAGAATAACCTAAGATGTTTAGATTGGATTTGGAGGTGGGTGGTACAATTATTAAGCTTTGTGTCTAGATGTGTAGAGAATGAAGCTATCTCAAGTCCCAAACAATATTCTCATGTCCCAAACAAGATTCTTATTTCTCTTATTATTCTAGCTTGCACCTTGACACTCCTCTCCTCCTCCATGCACTAATTTAAACTATGAGGCACAAGGTAGCTATTGCATATAGGAAAATTTAGATATGATAAGAAAAATGTGATACTCTATTGTAATTTTCTCTACAAATGTGATGGCAACTGTGCTCTAAATGTTGACAATTTCATGGTTAATGTGGAATAAACTACATGCAAATTTATTACATGAAAAATGTGATAATCTATTTTAATTCCACAGTTGCTTCCAAATCTATCTCAGTGCTAGAGTTGTTTTCTCAGTAAACTTGTTTTTACTACTCTTGAACTGATGAAAGCCATCATTGTTTCATATAGGAGCATTTATTTCTGCTAAGAAAATTGTGATAATTTAAACTATGAGGCACAAGGTAGTTGTTGCATATAGGAACATTTAGATATGATAAGAAAAATGTGATAATCTATTGTAATTTTCTCTACAAATGTGATGGCAAGTGTGCTCTAAATGTTGAAAATTTCACGGTTAATGTAGTATAAGCTACATGCAAATTTATTACATGAATTCATGTTTATTACATGAAAAATGTGATAATCTATTGTAATTCCACAGTTTCTTCCAAATCTCTCTCAGTGCTAGAGTTGTTTTCTCAGTAAACTTTTACTGCTCTTGAACTGATGAAAGCCATCATTGTTTCATATAGGAGTTGTGATATTGTTTATTGTCCCTTTTTAATTTTTTAATGATTCAATTAAGATTAACATTAGTATGTTGTCATGAGGATTTTTTCTATAATATTGCCTTTTTTTAAATAAATGGAGCTCAATTATATATTTAAAAATATGATTAGGTAAGAGAATTTTAGGATTATAATTTTTTTCCCCAAATTGACAATGTGAATGTTTATTTCATTAAATTTGGCTCCCATGTTCAATACCTCCCCATGGTGTTTGAAGATAATAGGTAATGGAAATTCAAAACATATAGAACAAATAATTTATACATCAAAAAATCAATTCTTTGGCACTCAATTCTCTATTAATGAAGTTGTTTTAATTAGTAGGGAGTACAATAATTTTGTAATCAAATAATAGGGGAAAACATATTCACAATATAATTTATTTGAATAAACAGATGTGTGTAAAATAGTTAAATAAGAAACTAGATTTTGAATTATAAAATATAAAACTATAACTTAAAATTGTGAAATTACTTTGTAATTTTTGTCTCTTATGTATATAGAGAAAGAATAAACCAAGTTTGGAGTTAAGAAAATAAGCCATAACATAAAAAACAATATCTCAGTCCAAAAAGGTCTCCATATTAAAATGACATTCACTTTCTTGTATACCAAGACTATTGTTATTCATATATAATATAAAATTTTTGAGAGGCATGAAATTAGTGCTGGAATATGTAGATGAACTTGAAGTAAACTCTATTTATGTTAATAAAAATTCTCTTGATTTACATATATGCTAGATAGATTGTAATTGAATGTATTTAAAATATCTTATTTGGGTTACATGCTCATTTCATGCTTGTTTCAGAAGATTATTAATCACTAAAGGATTTTCACCCCCAATTTCCTATTTCAATATCTATAAATTTTTTTATATATATGTGTGAACATATTATGTTGGTTTATATATATGTTTTCACCCACAATTTCCTATTTCAATATCTATAACAACATTTTCTAGTGGATAACTCTTATCTTCAATAACTTTGAAACCTCCACGACCTGTTTCCATGGAAGAAAAAATTTCTTTTCATTCCTTCACAATGGCTCCTTCTCTACAACAACTTATTTTTTTTAGGCTATTCTTTCCTATGCTATTGCCTTATGACATTTCTTTTGAAACATGTGGTGCAATTGCTAGTTAGTACTATATTCATAATAAATAATATATTATTAATTATGCATGCACATACTTTATGTAAATAAAAATATTGATAATAGTAATGGAATTGTGTGATTATTTAATGTTTTAAAATTAATTACCATTATATAAAATTTATAATATTATAGTATAATATCATACATTTATATATTCATATTTATTTATTAATTTTGAATATGGTTTAATGTTTAAGTATCTATGTTAAAAGACAAATTAGGCTTACTTGGTTGTATTTAGTTGGAGTGGTAAAGATAAACTACCAAAATGATTTTAAAAGCTGATAATTCCTTTTATTTATAACACTTTTGAAAACAATGACAATCATTTTTTTATATATAAATTTTACATTAAAATCAATAAAAAACGATAACAATTTTTTCTTTATAATCATGTGACTAAATAATTTAGATGAACATAATTATAAGAATAGTTTATAATATAAAGATAAAAGCATTTTTCATCTATTAACATTTAAATTTAAATGAACAATTATTAAGACGGTTTATACAAACAAATGTATTCAAATAAAATATTCATCTTTAAATACATATATTGTAATATTTGGTAAATAAAAGTCATCCATATGTACAAAATTTTCAAAATTTTCATTTAAATATGCATTGTGATAATATATAGAAATAGCCCAAATAGTTTATTGGCCAAAACAATGGTCCATGTACCATTGGGAGATTTATTACTTCCTAGCTTGCTCACTTCCTCTTGCACAAGCCCAAGTTGAGGAGTTACTCGGAATGTTGCAAAGATATTCATTTTTTTAGTTTAATATTCAAGATTCCTACTTTCTCTTATGAATGGCTACCTCCCTACCTTTTATTATGAAGCAAATATATAAGAAGGGGATATGTAGAAGTATATGTCCATGCATCTAATAGGTTGAATTCAAGGAGCGTAGATTATAAAACTTGAACTAATTGTAACATATAAGAAATAAGTGATTTTTTATTTCCTTCTTGTAAAAGGCTTATAAATTTTTTGATATAAATATAGATAAGGAATTTAGGTATTCCTTATTATTTTTCTTGGACTTCCACAATATTTTTAGAGTCTCATTATAATTTTTTAATTTATAATCACAAGAAAAGTAAGTTGTCACCATATATTATATATTGTATCACATTGATGTTTTTTTTTTTGCATTTTTATGACTAGCTCTTTAGTGACTCAAATGATATCTTGAATATCATAGATTTATACCCATCCAGAGTGCATATAAATTCAACAAAAAATGTGATTAAAATTTATATTATACTCTAAATATTGATTCCCTTTTGAACAACATTTTCTATAAACCAAAATTCAATTTTAAACACAATAATCAGATTTAA
This sequence comes from Pinus albicaulis, assembly GCA_034641835.2. Classification (NCBI taxonomy): domain Eukaryota; kingdom Viridiplantae; phylum Streptophyta; class Pinopsida; order Pinales; family Pinaceae; genus Pinus; species Pinus albicaulis. The sequence continues at coordinate 877,023,068 of CM076575.1, read as the reverse complement.
ACTTAACAGTTTTTTTCAAAAAAAATTATGTTAAAAAATGATACAAATATATGCCTAGTTGGAGGGAGCACATGTAATATTCCATAAATAAAATCCCTTTATTCATATACTCTATATATCTAGATAAAATTGTTTGTTATTAAACCAAATGTATCATTTATGCTTTCGGTGCCAAAAGTATCGGTCTTCAAAACATTAAAAAAAAAATACAAGGAAGTTAATTTATTGAAACTGTCTTTATAGCCCCTTTATAGAGAAAAAAATGGCTAAATATCTAATATTGTAGCCCAAGTTATTAAACTTGTTGGAATATTTAGACTTCAAAGTAGTAAACCTAGTGGGTTTAGTGAGAGTAATGCTAGCTAAACATATATGCTCTATGTATTGTTTGTGTAACTTGAACCAATGTGCTTTAAATTCCTTTGGTGTGATTTTCATCCTTTTAACCATAACATCAATGTTCATCTTTTTTTTTTTGTCAAAATTGCAACATTATCAATAAATATAAAAATCTACATAGGTATACTAAAAAGATGGGGACCATGTATGGAAAGCCAAAAGGTAATGTACTAGATAGCTATGTGGTTTCAAATTATAATAAATTATGTTAATGTTATTATGAGCTAAGATACATGGTATATAAATTACCTCTCTTAAATTATCTTAAAGTTGAGATGAATGTTGCAATGGTTGAGGATAATGTGATTTTTGTTGACTATCATGTCCCCCGTCGTATATGTGCAAAGGTGTTTTGGGAGATGAATTTTAATTAATTTGAACATTTTATTATACATAGGTACAAGTATGTGACTCAAATAGAATTAAGTGTAAAAATGTGATAAAATTATAAGAGTATAAAATAATATAAACTTATTTTTCATGATGAAATTGGATGTGAAGATTGTTGTAGCATTTGAACCATTTCATTTCCATTCTTCGACCATCTTGTGGGGTTTTCATTGTTTGCACTAGTTCCAAAGGAAACACCTGCACCATAAATAAGAAGAAAATATGGATTAAAAAAATTAAATATATATAATCAAAACAAATCAAGGATATCCCCGATGGGGGTGAGGTCCATACACCGCGTGGTATAAGACTCTAATGTGTGACTACAGGTGGAGTGGGGGTGAGGGAAAATCCTTCCGGTCCCTTCACCATAACGAATTTAGTGGGAGTGGTACCTGACATAGGTTGAAAATATGTTGAATATTAATTCTATGTTCGAGTTTGGGGGTGGCAATTAGTTAAGGAATGAGAGGATGAGGGAGCTTGTCATCCAACTCCATACTATGGTTTGGTGCTAGACCTTGCGACGACCACTGGGGAGTAAACAAAAGTGACATAGGATGGTATTTAGTGGGAGGGGCTAGTGTGTGCTTTTCTTGGGCACATGTTGGTGTAGTATACACGACTGGACCTTGCTCCTTATTTTCCTGGTTATTGACTATGTATTTGAAGACAGGAAGTCGATTGGATGGGAGCCACTTCATCTCATCTTTTCCTGGCTTATGGTTAACCTGTTTGATGACATTAGAAAGGGAGGTGAGACTCTATAATTCAGTAATCTCAATGAGTGGTGGTGGAAAATTTGTTTCAATATCCAATTTCGAGACTTTTGGCATGTGAGTGATGGTGTTTCGTGGATTGGTGGCTGGTCTCTGAGCAGTGAATTTGGAAGCTGGCCACTACTTTGGGGAAGCTAAGCTCGATATATGACTTATGTTCCTTCATTTATTTATCAATTTTCAGCATTGGCCTAATGGGTGGTGGAATATGGTTCTTCTAGGGTTGGTGGTCTCTTTCTATTACCACTGTGGTATTGTGTATCTCTGGTGTGGTGGGTGGTGGCATATGGTTCTTCTGATTGTGGAGTTCAGTTTCTCTGGTGGGGGGATGGGCCTATGAATTCTGTAAGCTACAGGTATCCCCCTTAGCGAAACATGAAACCATCGGCAAGGCGAGGGCCTTCCCCCTCCTCTATCAGTATTTCCCTGTGGGCATGGAGGATTCAAAAATTATCATGGTAGATCCTTGTTGGGGTGGAAATACCGTTGAACTAGCACATTTGGCTAGTGTGGGAGTGCATCGAGGTTGCAGAGGAGAAAAGAGAGGCATCAGCAAGGGTGGAAATTTGAGGGTGTAGCAGATTTGTCGTCGCGGTGGAGGAGGCGCCCGAGGTGGCAAGAGGAACAGTGGGTTTGGTCAGGCTAAGGAACCATAAGGGTAGGGCATCCAACACTGTTGCGTAGAAAATTGTCGAGCCCTTATCAAAAAGCTCATTGAACGAGTCAACACAACCGAGAGAGCACACCGCGAGGAGCAGGCAGAAGAACTGGTAAAGCTTGACTAATTGTACTATTTTCGGTACCAAGTTCGGAGAGACTGGTAGTGGTTTGGCCTTGACAAAACCAATTATCTAAGAAAGTAGAGAATATGTAGACTTGGCTGGCACACTTTGAAGGGCACGTTCAGTGTGACTTCTGTCCTCCACTGCCTCCATGAAAAACCCTAGAAAATCTTGTTCTATCATGTTGGGCGATTAGTATGATCTCTAGTGTATTTTATGTTTTATTTGTGTTCTGGTGCCTATGAACCTATCTTTTATGGACAATGTTCATAGTTATCCTTTTAATTTTTGTAAAATACTATATGTACTCATTTTTCCTATCTGAATAGAATATTGACATACAAAAAAAAATCAAATCAAAGATAACAATATAAAATATAGAACATCCATTGAAAATCCCATCATTATAATAAAAAAATAAGAATCTATATATTAATTTTCTTGCGGAATAGGTTATATGGATTAAGAACTTACTGGCCCAATAACTCCTTGAAATATTGGTGAGTGTGGTAATGGTTGGTAGCTTCAAGTTCGTTGCATATTCAAGTCTATGGATCTATATTTAGAAACCAAACTATGTGGAGATATCTCTAGGAAATTTTATTGTTAAGGTTATGCATATCAATAACAATGGGAAATTAATATAAAAATTATAATAAAAGTAAATATCATTTAATGTTAAGATTTCTTGAAAATTAATACATGAAAAAAAATGGACTCAACTGTGTAGTCATTGTTATTATTAATTTCATCAAAGTTCAATATATGGGTATGTCCATCTAATCCTTCTTCCCCTACATAATAAGGAACCTCCATCCTTACTTTCCATTTTAAATCATTATCTATATTCTTCATTGTGTCCATACATCTATGAGGTATACTTTGATCCCAACAATGATTTTTGTTCACAATTTTTTTGATTTGAAGTATCACTGAGCTGATCAAATGTAGCAGCTAGCTCTGAAAACAAGTTTTAATGAATTTAGACCACAGAAATAAATTTATAATACTGCAAAACATATGCACATAAATACCAATAAATACTTATATCTAAAATAATTTCTTCATTGAATTTTTTTTTATATGCTTATTGGCATGCACGATATAGCCTTGCATCTAAATCATATTGTATTTTTGCATTTTTTTTTTTAACTTCACTTCTTGATTTGGCATCCCATTTAGCATTTGTGTCTCTTACCCAACCTCTTTGACGTGGAGGAACTGGAGGGAGATTGTGTATGATAGTAGGATGGTGATTCAAGACAAATAATTTATATCGGATGAGGATCCCAACATAACCACCAACAAGACAAGAAAATAATTGCTTGGTTCCTTTGATAGTTATAACCCATTCATGTCTGTTTTCCTTCATTTTCTGAATTCCTTATACATGAACATGTAAACAATAGTGTTGTTAAAACCATCATAACAACACTTTTAAATTAAAATCAATATTCATGTCTATTTTTTTCTTGTTAATAATAACTGAGCGATATTATTCTTACTATTTACAATCACAATTTAAAGAATAAACCATGTTGTTTCATGACGTATGTATACATTATTTTTTTATCTCCAAATGATCTAAAAATTACTTTCATGCAAACATAGCGTGAGTTATTAAAGTATGCCAATAATAACTATAACATTGTTCAATGGCAGCTTTAGGATGGTCATCAATAGCCTATGGAGAATCATAAGAGACACGCCTATTTCAACTAAACAAGGAATGCGTTAGTTTGTACTGGAATCCTTTCCCATGGAATAAATGTAAGTTATTGAAACAATGTTAAGAAATTGATGTGTTTTTTGGGATGATGAGTACTATGAAATGATGATTATTAGAAATATTAATTTTTCTATCATAGATTTTAGGAATATTTCAAATTAAATATATAAAAGAAAAAACAAATTGAAATAATTATTTTTTCTTAGTTTTAAGAATATTTCAAAATTAGATCGATAAAAGCGAAAGTAATGTTTCAAAATTCAATAGATAAAGCAAAAACAAATTTAAACAATTAACTTTTTTTTCATTTTCATAATTCTAAATGTTCCGAAAATCTCGAATAAAATTCAGAATTTAATGCCTGGATAACCTTCACCTTGTTATATTGTTCATTTATATAACCATTCGTTTGGGTAAATTAACAAATTGGTAGTGTCCAATTTACCTTTTCTAGACTCTCCGGAGTGGGATATTCTTATAAAAAATGAGTTTAAATTTAAAAGATATTGGAGACTCGTAAGTTTATCCATATACTTAGTCGTGTTGTAAGGCGTCACCATTGAAAAACAACTCGTCTAGTTGTTACTGTGTTTATGTTTGAGTCATTAGATTAAATGTTAGACAATTGAAAAGTTTTAGGTCATTAGATCAAGTAAATATTTTTATATATGTTTTTTATAATGTTATGTTTTTGTAATGTCATGTTTAAATTTTTGACTATATCAAATTACAAAAAATTAAAAATTAAATTAAATTAAATAAACAGATTGACATAATGTAATGAACATTTTAACTAGGTCAAATAACAATAAAAAATAAAATAATGATAAAGTATAAACACAGCCCATGGTATTGACCCATGATATTCATGGGGAATGTAGTTTCTTTATAGGGGGAACTAAGATGGCCTAAATCAATCTTAACTCTAGATCTAAACTAATTATTTAATAAAATTATTTTTAAATTTTTATAATCATTATTTTTTTTAAATTTTACTTAATAAAATGTATCTAAATTTTCATATATCCAAATATACATAAGTTTTCTTATTCTATATTATAATTTTTTTATTTATAATAAAATTTATATCACAAAATTAAACTCCACAAAACCAATTAATTTATATTATATGGATAAAAAACAATATAAAAAAAGCAAAAATAAATATGTATATATTCAAATATTACATTTTTTTGCTACCATGCTCTCCAACAAAGTATGATAGCAACGTTGTAATGTCATGTTTAACATTTTGATATGTCAAATTACACAAAATTAAAAATAGAAGTAAATTAAAAAAAAAAAGATTGACATAATGTAATGAGCATTTTAACTACAATAAAAAATAAAAATAACAAAATAAAATAATGATAAACTATAAATACAACCCATGGTATTGACCCATGGTATTCATGTGGAATGTAGTTTCTTTATAGGGGGACTAAGATGGCCTAAATCAATCTTAACTTTGGATCCAAACTAATTGTTTAATAAAATTATTTTTAAATGTTTATAACCATTATTATTTTAAAATTTTATTTAATTAAATGTATCTAAATTTTCATACATCCAAATATACATAGTTTTTCTTGTTATGTATTAATTTTGTTACAACTATTTTATTATTCCAAAAATACATGGTTTTTTTGTTATATATTATTTATGTTACAATTGTGTTAGAATTCATGAATATTATTTCTTAATGTATAAAAATTTAAATTAATAATGATTTTTTTTTAAATATGTGATCTTTTTAAATTTCCAAATTATTTGAGAGGACATGATTTATCTTGAGCAATGATGATGAATGTTCATAATTCTCATTTCTTAAATAACACTAAATTTACCTTTAAAGGGGTTGGTAAAAATTGTTTGTATCAAAGTCAAGAATACAGAAGAAAGGAGACATGGTGAAGAGAAGCTTCCAACCTTACAGCAAGCCCTAAAAAGGTATAATAGTGAATGTATGGAATCCATTTTCCATGATACACATGATAAGTGCAATGAAAAATCTTGGAATTTGGAAAATATCGCAAAGCTTATCTCATATTCCATTGGTTTATATTTGAATTATATGGAAGAAGAAAAAGAGGATAATGGATACTTATCAAGCATGTATGATTATTTAGAAGGAAATGACGTTGACAGGATATGGAGGACCAAATAGTAGAATTAAAAACAGAAGAGGACTCTTCAGAAAGTGAGTTACTCAAGGATTTTGGAATGCAGATGAACTACATTATCTCACTGACTCAAGCAAGCCCTCAAAAAGAGACAAACAATAGTGATATAGAGACAATTTATTCATAAACAAGAGAAAGCAAGAATTATAACCTGAGATAGAGTTATGTGAAGAGAAACATTCCAATTGTAAGGAGGAGTCAAAGTTACATGAATAGTAGTTCACTCAACATAATTCTCCACCTCTTATTCTGGAGGAGAAAGTTACTACTACCTCATCAATTGAAGAAGGCCCACATGAGAAAATCGGAAGAGATTCCTTAATGTTATTTTCATTTGACATTCAGTCACTCTGCTCTTTTTTGTCTAGTAGTCTCTTTACCTCTTCCCTTAAATTCAATGACTCGGAAAATACTAGAAAAAAGACACTTACCTATTGCAATGAGTTGGAAAAAAAAGGTATCTTTAAAGGGTCACTTAGGGAGGAATCTATTATTTAAAAGACCGAGAAAATAAATTCATTTCAAAACAAAAATGTACTATCACTAGGGAAGGGAGTTATTACATTTAAAATTTGTTCCCATTCTTGTCACTACAAAAATTGATTGTTTCTTTTTATTTGATGGGAAAATAAATGATCTTTAAAAGGCACTAAAGTCTTGAATTATGATCCTTAAAGAAGTCGCTAGATTCCCTAATTATGGGCTGATTTTTTCTTCTTACTTTTGGGTCTTCATGATGTTTGTTTTTCTGACTGAGGTGAAAAGTTTCAAAGAAGTAGAATATTGGTCATTCAAAGAGGAATTATGGAAATATGATTGTAGATAATTTATTAATATAAATTATCTAAACTCAGATTAATTAATCATCCTCAAGGGTTAAAACAGGCCCAAATGTCTCTTATCCATAAAATTGATGATTAGAGTAACTCTATGCTCTGTGTTCAAATGAAAGGTGAAGGTGGATTTACCATAATTAAGCTTCTTAGTAGTATCTTATGAAGTACAACATGTCATAGTGATAATTTTTTATTCCATTAAATAATTCTAGCTATAGAGCAGAGTTAGAGTTCTAGAAGTAGTATCAGAGGAGTTCGACATTGCGAATGTGATAGAAGAAAATAATTTTGTGGAAGGGTGAAGTCTGCCCAACTTGGTCATAAAAACCACGTGCATCCTTAGAAAAAAATAAACATGCAAATTTCGTCCTATAGAGGTCCTGAGTACTTTGGCCAAAATGTCTCATCCATTATGAAAAAACACATCTTACATGCAATTAATAATAAAGAAGTTGTTCCACATCAATTACCCAATATGGATATTTTGATTTGAGGTCCAGTAAACATAATTCTCCACCCCTTATTCTAGAGGATCAGTTGGAGCCAGGAAAGGTCCTACTACCTCTTCTTTCTTATATGCTATTCTTTCCTATACCACAACCTTACGACGTTTCCTTTGCAACATGTGGTGCAATTACTAGTTGCGGCTTAAGGTGTTACTATTTGAAAACAACTCCCCTAGTTGCCATTGTGTCCATGTTTGAGCCATTGGATCAAATGTTAGATGATTGAAATGTTTTAGGCCATTAGATCAAGTAAATATTTTTATATATGTTTTTTATAATGTTAGTTTATTAAATAAAAATATTGACATAATGTAATGAACATTTTAACTAGGTTAAAATACAATAAAAGTAAAAATAAGAAAATAAAATAATGATAAACTATAAATACAGCCCATGGTATTGACCCATGGTATTTATGTGGTATGTAGTTTCTTTATAGGGGCCTAAATAAATCTTAACTCTGCATCTAAATTAATTATTTAATAAAATTATTTTTAAATGTTTATAACCATTATTCTTTTAAAATTTTACTTAATAAAATGTATCTAAATTTTCATACATCCAAATATACATAGTTTTTTCTTGTTCTGTATTATTTTTGTTACAACTATTTTATTATTCCAAAAATACATGGTTGTAAATATTTTTATATATGTTTTTTATAATGTTAGTTTATTAAAAAGGTTAAATAATGTAATGAACATTTTAACTAGGTCAAAATAGAATAAAAAATAAAAATAATAAAATAAAATAATGATAAACTATAAATACAACCCATGGTATTCATGTGGAATGTAGTTTCTTTATAAAGGGAACTAAGATGGCCTAAATCAATCTTAACTATGGATCTAAACTAATTATTTAATAAAATTATTTTTAAATGTTTATAACAATTATTCTTTTAAAATTTTACTTAATGAAATGTATCTAAATTTTCGTACATCCAAATATGCATAGTTTTTCTTGTTCTGTATTATTTTTGTTACAATTATTTTATTATTCCAAAAATACATGGTTTTTTTAATATATTATTTATGTTATAACTATTTTATAATTCATGAATATTATTTCTGAATATATTCCAACTCTTATTCTAGAGGATCAGTTGGAGCCGAGAAAGTTCCTACTACCTCTTTTTTCTTATATGTTATCCTTTCCTATACCACAACCTTACAGCATTTCCTTTGTAGCATGTGATGCAATTGCTAATTATGAAAGAAGTGAATATGTGACACTTATCATAAAAAAATTATCACATGTAAGATTTCGAGAATTTTCATTAGGATAAATAACGTTTAAATTACAAAAATAATTTTGTTAAATTATTTTTACTTATGATAAAATTATAAATTAATTTTTTCATTTTAACATGTTATTTTTCATATATTTAATTAAAAATAAAATTATAACATTATTTATTATATTTATTTAGTCACAAAATTTATATGAGAATACAAGAATATGAGAATACAATAATAATTGGTTAAGATGTTAAATGAAAAGTATTGATATGCTATCAAACAAAACTATCCATATTCAAGCTCCACAATTGCAATAAAACATTTATTTATTTTTAATTTAAAAAGTATGTTATTTATTACATTCATTTTATTCATTTATAAATTAACTAATTTAGTTTTTTTACTTATACAAAATATATATTTTTATATTTTATTAAAGATTTCGAGTATAGATGAAGTGCTAAAGTTATATACAAAAGGAAAATTTTGAATGAAAAAGAAGACAACATCTTGAAAATGTTGTACTTGATGACACCTTTTATCGCAACAATTGGAATGGGTCTCACAATAACTAGTATAAAATAATTTATGCGATGATTATGAAAAATTTACAAGTCTCATTCATAAACAGGATTACTCCCTAGTTATTAGGGATATATCGTATGTTATTAGGGATATATCGTATGGTTACAACGTGTAGAACATTCGATATGACAGCGTGCCTTATACTCACCACGATTTTAATAAAATCCATAAGTTTTTTTTTTTTTTTGAAGGTCACAACATCACCAATTTTAATACTTGTGTCTTTTCATTCATATGCACAATTCGAACGTTGTTGTCAAGATTCAAAGATAAGGGGAGATCAAGGAGCAAACTCAAACTATATATTTAATTATTATAATTAGAAATATTTATTACTGTGGAAGTTAAATTATTTTGTACCAATTTGTGTTAAAGGCACTAACTTAATAGCATTCACAAATGAAATTGAAAGCATGCAGGTTGGGAAAAAGATAAAACTTATGATTCTATTTTAATAAATAAAAAATATGGAAAAAAATATAGATATATATTGAATTATAATGTTGTGGAAAGAAAGCTAATATGTGAGGATAATTCATAGGAGAGATGGTTAATATTTATCAAAATCCACAAATATTAATTAATTATTTTAAAAATTAAGTACATTTATATTATTTTATATATTAGCTACAAGTGTAATTATATAAATTAAATGAGTGATAAGTATCAATCCATGATATGTTCAAAACAATTATTTTATGTTACATCTCAAATAGTTAAAATTAAAAACAAATCATAAATATTATCTAAACTTTATTTTAAATTAATATTTTTAATTAAAAACAATAATATATGAGTTAAACGTATATACATTTTAAAAAATAAGGCACACAATTCTTAATCATGGAAATTCATTACCACTTTACTATGGAGATTTTTTTATCTATACATAGGCTTTGTTACAATATGATGAGCCAACACCATGACTTATGAATACCACATGTCCAAAAAACCACAACTTGCTTCTTCATACGGCATTTCTTTTTCAATACTCAATTAATTTAAAATCCCCAATTAAACATAACTACTTTGGAGATAAATCCCAACCCTTGATCTACTACAACTACTAACAATATTATAGAATAATCCATGGAGATGAAATGGGCCGAGAGGGATCAGATATCTTTTCACTTTAAAATCTCTTGGTGCTTGGTAGATTTAGAGAAAAAATGGATCTAGGCTCTTTTAATTTTTCCCTTTAAATAGGCTATATTGCACAGGAATACCATGGACCACTACCATGGGTTCTCAATAACATAGGTCATGCATGATTTTTAAATTTATTATTATTTTATTTTTATAGGGTTACTTTTTATTTTGTTATTTTATTTTGATCTAGTTAAAATGTTTATACTGCATTACATTACATTAAATTTTTTTTAATTTAATTTAATTTATTTTTATTTTTATTTTTATGTAATTTGACTTAGTCAAAATTTTAAACATTACATTACCATACTGTTGGAGAGTGCCTCTAGACGCAATTAATAATTAAACCATCCTAGATCCATCTTAACTATGAATCTACCAAGCACTAAGAGTCATCAAATAGATTGACGTGAAAACCTCTTTCACAATGAATTTGTTAATGTTGGAGCGCAGCAATTTATAAAACACAACAACAGCAAATTAATCATGCACAGGAAAGACACACAGCTTTAACGTGGTTCACCCAAACCTCCTGGGTTACGTCCACACAACAGGGCATTGGCAGTCTTTATTAATTCAAACAGGAGATTACAATTCTCACACACTCCAATCTGAACAAAATGTGTATGGATACCTGTTATATAGCAGGAGAATCTAACAGCCTCATAAATCCTCTCAACTCAAATTTAGCATGCATTAACTCCCTCCCAACAACCTGGAGCTAATCTAGGAACTAATTCCTAATTTTTGTCACCTACTGAGATTTTTGCCTATTCTATTCAAAACAGAAAATCTCAACAATCTCCACCTTGACAACAATTAGCCTGATGCCCTGTTATTATTATTTTATCTTTTTCTGCAAGCCAAGAGAAGCCAAACACCAACGCAGCTTCTCTAACAAAACTGGTTTCGTGAACATGTCTGCACAGTTTTCCTTTGTATGCACCTTTTCAAGAGAGACTCCCCTTTCAGTAATAACCTGTCTTACAAAATGGTACTTAATTGGAATATGCTTTGACTTACTATGATAGGCCGGATTCTTAGCCAAATGTATTGCACTTTGACTGTCACAAAGTAACCTGATGTTGTCCTGCAACCTACCAAATTCACCAAGCAAACCTTTCAACCAAACCGCCTCTTTGCAAGCATGAGAAGCAGCAATGTACTCTGCTTCAGTAGTGGATAAAGCAACAATGTTCTGTAGCTTTGACATCCAGCTAATAGCTCCACCTGCAAGAGTAAAGACATACCCTGAAGTTGACCTTCTCTTATCCAAATCACCTGCAAAATCGGAATCAACAAATCCGCAAACAAATTCACTACTCTTATTGTAAGTGATACAATAACTACTTGTGCCTCTCAAGTACCGAAGCACCCATTTCACTGCTGACCAGTGTTCTTTACCCGGATTTGCCATGTACCCGCTGACAACCCCAACTGCATGTGAAATATCTGGTCGAGTACAAACCATCGCATACATCAAACATCCTACTACATTAGCATATGGAATTCGAGACATATAATCCTTTTCTTCATCTGTATTAGGACATAAACCCGAAGAAAGCTTGAAATGGGAAGCGAAAGGGACTGAAACAGGCTTCACATCATTCATACCAAACCTCAAAAGTATCTTCTCAACATACTTCTGTTGTGATAGCCATAGCTTACCATTGCTCCTGTCTCTGAAAATCTCCATGCCCAAAATCTGGCTTGCTGCTCCTAGATCTTTCATATCGAATGTCCTTGCCATCTGAGTCTTCAACCTGTTGATTTCATCAATGCTTTTGCTTGCTAAAAGCATATCGTCAACATACAACACTAAGATAATGAACATGCCATTTTTCAATTGCTTGAAATACACACAATGATCATATTCACTTCTAACATATTTATGACTCAACATGAAAGAATCAAACTTCTTATACCACTGCCGAGGCGACTGCTTCAGGCCATATAATGACTTCTTGAGCCTGCAGACAAATTTCTTATTGCGATGCTGAACAAACCCCTCCGGTTGTTCCATATAAATTTCCTCATCTACATCTCCATGTAGAAAAGCAGTCTTAACATCTAGTTGCTGTAACTCTAAATCAAACAAAGCAACTAAAGCCAACACAATTCGAATTGAAACTATTTTAACAACTAGTGAAAAAATCTCATGAAAGTCAATGCCTGCTTTCTGAGAAAACCCTTTTGCAACCAGTCGCGCTTTGTACCTGTCCTCCGTATCATTCACACCCCGTTTCAGCTTGTAAACCCATGTACACCCCACAGTTTTCCTGTCTTTCGGAAGCTCAACCAGATCCCACGTGCCGTTCTTACTCAAGGCCATCATTTCGTCCTTCATGGCTGCTTTCCACTTGTCACTATTCGAACCTTCTATTGCTTCCTGATAGCACAGAGTTTCATCATCGTTAGCGGTCAAAGCAACTGAAGTAACATAATCATCATACCTTTTCGGAACACGTTTTATCCTTGTAGACCTCCTTAAAGCTGTTTCTGGTTGACTACCATCTGTAGGAACTTCTTGCCGATCAGTATCTGAGACCTGTTCATGATCTAAACCGGAACCCTGTTCATGTTCTGAAACCTGTTCATGACTTGTATCTGAACTATGGTCATCATGACTATCATTAGAAGTGCTATCAAACTGAATGTGCTGAAAGTCAAATACATCATCCTGTTTCAATTTTCTATCTACATCTAACTGTACAAGAGAGGATTCATCAAACTTTACATCTCTGTTGATGATGATTTTGCGGGTAGTAGGATCCCACAATCTATATCCCTTTGTTCCAACACCATACCCAACAAAGACATACCTTTTAGAATTTGGATCTAACTTAGTTCGCTGATGTTTAGGCACTAGAGCATATGCATCACAACCAAACACTCTGAGTTTAGAATAATCACAAGGGTGTCCTTTCCATACCTCTTGCGGAATCTTGCAGTCTATGGCCGTCGATGGAGATCGGTTTATCACATAACAAGCTGTTGCCACAGCTTCCGTCCACAACTCCTTTTGCAACCCGGCATTACTCAGCATACTCCTTGCTCTCTCTAGAAGAGTCCTGTTCATGCGTTCAGCAACTCCATTTTGCCGAGGAGTATAAACCGTGGTCTTATGTCTCTCGATCCCTGCATCCTTGCAATAGCTGTCAAACTCCTTGGAAGTAAACTCACCACCATTGTCAGTTCTTAAACACTTTATTGTTCTACCAGTGCCGTTTTCTACCAATGCTCTAAACTGTTTGAAAACTGAAAAAACATCAGACTTCCTTTTCAACATGTAGACCCACACCTTCCTAGAAAAATCATCAATGAACGACACAAAATATAACGAGCCACCATATGACGCTGTAGGGGCTGGACCCCAAACATCTGAATGAATATAATCAAGTATGCCTTTACTAGTATGTTTGCCTGTTTTAAATTTTTGTTTACTTTGTTTGCCAAACAGACAATGCTTATAGAAATCTAACTTTCCAGATCTTAGATTAGGAAGTAACTTGCGATCAGCCAAAATTTTCAACCCTCTTTCGTTCATATGGCCCAACCTTTGATGCCATAAGCGAATGGAACTACTGTCATGTTCAGACACCGTAGACACATGAACTGACCCTGTTCTTCCTTCTAACTGAAACAGATTTCCTACTTTCTTAGCTTTCATTACTAGTAAAATACCTTTATAGATTTTCATAGCTCCACCTTGAATTACAATTTTATATCCATTCGTGTCAAGTGCTCCCAGTGAAATTAGATTTTTTCTTAAGTCTGGAACATGTCTTACATCTGTTAACAATTTAGTTGTGCCATCAAACATTTGCAGTTGTATGCTTCCTATCCCAACAATATTAGATGTGACATCATTACCCATGTACACGACTCCATCATTAATTGATCTATACGTCTTAAACCATTCTCTATGAATACACATGTGGTTTGATGCACCGGAATCTAACAACCAATGTTGATCATGATTTGACATATTAACAGACAACACTTCGTCGCTCATACCTGAACCAGATGCCGAACCTGTATCTGTCGCATTTGCCTCCTTCTTCTCTGTCGAAGAGTCTCCTTTCCTCTCTGTTTGCTGTCTCTTCCAGCAGTCTTTCTTCAAGTGCCCCGATTTGCCACAAAACCAGCACTTCACTTTGCTCTTCTTCTTCCCTTTCGACTTTGAACGCGAATCGTTGTGCTTACCTGAGCGTCTTTCTCTAGAACGACCTCTAGCCATCATTGCCTCTGATGTAGAGGTGTCAGCATTCGACTTCTTCCTCGTCTCCTCAGACAACATGGCTCCAACCACATTGTCAAACTCAAGGACAGCTGCATTACTGAAGCTTATGGAAGTAACAAAGTGATCCCACGATTCAGGCAATGTACATAATAGAGTTATTGCCTTATCCTCCGAATCAAATTTTACATCTAGACTTTGTAATTGTACCAATAGAGTATTGAAAACATTCAGATGGTCAGTAACCGAGGTACCTTCCTTCATCCGCAAACTGTATAGCTTCCGCTTCAGGAGAATCCGATTTGTCAAGGATTTCGTCATGTAGAGCTTTTCAAGCTTTATCCACAAGCCTGCGGCGGTCTTCTCTGACACAATGTTGAACAGAACGTCATCTGCCAGACATAACCGAATTGCGCTCAGAGCTCTGTCATCCAACTCAACCCATTCATCCTCCGTCATGGAAGAAGGCCTTTTGCTCCTCCCCAACAGCGCTTTCGCCACCCCTTATTGTACCAAGAGATCATGCATCTTTACCTTCCAGATCTCGAAGTTGTTTTTGCCATTGAACTTCTCAATTTCAAACCGGGCATTTTGAGTTTTCGCCATCTTGTTTCAGCAAAAAACACAGTAATCTCCAAAACCCAACTTTAAAAAATAAAGAATGCCCCTTTTAATTAAAAAATTCCTTTAAAAAAAAAACGCCCAAAAAATACCATGTGCAAACACCACTTCAAAATACCATGTGCAAATGGTAATTTTTAAATGCCACCCTTCTTTCCTTATATCACTTTAAAAAACCAAATATAAATGGCATTTATATTATAAAAAAGGACTTTTTAATCAAATCGATTTATTATATAATCGATTTCATATTTTATAAAGTCTCTTTTACATACCATATACCATTACCATATGCCATATCGATTTCAATACAATCCAAAATGGATATATATAAATCGCTTTAACCAAAACACTTTAAATCGAAGTCCAAAACTCAAGAAGTCCAAAAGTCCTTTAAATTATATATATAGCCTGCAGATATATATTGAGCCTACAGATATATATAATCGATTATATTTGACTCCAACAGCATCGATTATAAAAAACGAACTCCAAAAATCGAACTCCAAAAATCGATTTATGAAAAACCATAACATCGATTTTAAATCGACTTAAAAAAAAAACGTTTGACCAGCATATATTACCGTTTGACCCTGCGTTCAAATGTCGACCTGCGTTCAACTCACTCTGATGCGCACCAGGTATACAGCTTCAACTTTATGACAGTGTGCAGCTCCACCTCCAAGTAGCACCAACGCAAAAAACAAACCTCCTCCAGCGTTATAAACACTTGAAGCATTCGGTTCCGCGCCTTTTAAAACCAGTGTTATAAACACTGCACTGCTCCAATACCATGACTGCGCCTTTAATTTCAATGTTGTTCAGAATTTCAACACACAACAAAACCTGTTCAACGCTGTCAACGCTGCGGAACTCCACGCAGCACCAGGAACTCCACGCAGCAACAGCATCACCAGCGCTCGACCGGCGGACTCCACGCACCTCTGTGCACTCCAACAGACAGCTCTGATACCAATTGTTGGAGCGCAGCAATTTATAAAACACAACAACAGCAAATTAATCATGCACAGGAAAGACACACAGCTTTAACGTGGTTCACCCAAACCTCCTGGGTTACGTCCACACAACAGGGCATTGGCAGTCTTTATTAATTCAAACAGGAGATTACAATTCTCACACACTCTCTCCAAAACAAACGTATGGAGACCTGTTATATAGCAGGAGAATCTAACAGCCTCATAAATCCTCTCAACTCAAATTTAGCATGCATTAACTCGCTCCCAACAAACTGGAGTTAATCTAGCAACAAATTCCTAATTTTTGTCACCTACTGAGATTTTTGCCTATTCTATTCAAAACAGAAAATCTCAACAGTTAAGAATTTGTTGAATATTTTTTTTAAAATGTATATATGTTTAACTTATATATTAATTATCATTTCTCTTGTTTTTGTAAATTTAGTAGTACCTTTCCATTTTCATTTTTAAAGCGATCAAGTTGTTATACATACTATCATTTGCGGAGCCTCAACCTGCCCGAAGGAAACCAGGTCTGTTGGCCACCGCCGAGCATTAAAAGCCATCCAAAATTGAAATTGTCTTTTTCTTCTAATTACTGCATTTATAGCGTTGCTATGTCCATAACATTTACATTTAAAATAAAAGGTACATATACTATTCGCCAAAAACATGCAAAATATCTATAGTCTAAAGAGAAGTGCCATCAGAAGAGTCCACATCGGCTGGGTCCTTTGCAGTAGAACCCAAAAAATCCATTTTCTGCAGGTTGTTAAGCTATTGCTCTATGTTTCCAATTATTTCGTTAACATAAATCTGAGCCTTCATCATATTGCGAATATCCTATTTGATTTGATGTAATTCAAACAACATTGAAGAGTTTTCTTCCTTCACTTCCATATTAGTCGTTGCCTTGGCCAGTACACATTTCATTTTCTAATAAGTTTTCACAGACTGGTGGAATAGTGATACCCTGCCTCTTGTGCTGCCTGGATCTAAAATGAAATCCATCTTAGCCTCCTATTCCTTCAAATATTCATCATCACTATCAGTTTGTCTTTCCCAACCATGGATTTCTTTGCGTATATGAATCAGATTCCCAGCTTCATAAACATCAGCAAGATTTTCCAGAGTTTGTTTGTTTGTCTTCCGCCCTCTTTTGCTAGTCCCAATGGTTTGGTTGATCTGATGATTTCCCTTTCCTCGACCATTTTTTCCTTTCACCATGATGGCTATAAAGAACTGGGCTCTCAATAACCTAAATGCAAATCTTGTGAATAAAGAAAAATCAGTATAATGGTCCCAGAAAGCTCTGTTCGTTACATCTTGTTGCCCCTTCCCCAGACTATCCATGGTGAGGCCGAGCAGTTGATTTCCATTACTGTCAAGGAGGATTTTCTCAACATTGTACAAAAATGAACCAATAAAGATAAGAAGCATAACGAAGGGTCGAGGCAAAACAAGAATATTATCCTTAAACCAACTGCGTGGCCATTGAAAAATAGAGCTCTTCACCCAACAAAGAAAGAGATAGGAATACCATTAAAAGGCAATCCCCAATTATACCAACTTAAATAGAGACCAACAAAAAGCCAACCTTCAGAAGGATGCATTAAGGAATATTCATAACACAAAGCTTTCAAATTAAAATACTTTGGCAGAAAAATTTAGGTGGGAAGGCCTTTCATAACGAAAACAGAGATGTGAGTTTGCATGTAGGGGTCTATATGAGGCCTCAAACCTAATGAACCAATAGACTTGCGGAAAATTTTGCAAATTTTACAACACCTTGACCCTGAACTAAACTCCATTTCTTGGTTGATTTTGTCTACCCAAAGAAAATACCTAGAAATAGACAACAACATATAAAAATTATAGCAAGAAATACAAATAAAATAGGCAGAAGGACTTCGAAAACGTGATTCTAGTTCAATATAGACACCATCATTTTCGCTTTTACAGCTATACGAATAGACATTCTCCATGCAATGACCATTATTAATAGCATAATCATTGTCTTTGGTCTTCAGAGTAGCGGAAAAGAAGGTTGACGTTAACATTACATACCAAATAATACTCCAATGCTGAATATGTCCACGCACAGAATGAACCAGAGACCAAACTAGAGAATGAAACAAACCTTGCTCTGCAATGCCAATTTTATGAGGCAGAAAAGTAAGAGTGTTGCCCAAGTTAATCCCCCATTGTTGGCATAAAGACCGAAAGACGTCTGACATATGATCATCATCCTTTGGAAGCCTAGTAGTAATGCGCATCGATGGGGCTTTATGGCAAGGACCGCCACCCCCACGCAATAAATCAGTTGCGGCCGTCATTCACCACATGGAGTGAAATGACCGGACACTTGGCACCTCGATTGGGGTTGAGATCTATCTTTTTCCAATATAATTTGGAGTGAATTGAGCTCAACAGTCCAAACCAGATGATTATGGTTTACATCCAGGTGACGATCTTCATTCCTGCAGGCCCAGTTAGCTAGATAATCAGTTGCTTCATTACCTTGTCTTTGCACATGGTTTGGAATGACATATCCTATTTACCGGAGTAGATTTCCAATTTCTTCAATTAATCTGGCTATTCTCCAACTTTTTCTAATCTTATCCCATTGGGTTCCTTGTTGTAGCTTTTTCAGGATTCCTACTGTCATTGCAGAATCCCATTCAACTATGATTCTTTGGTAGTTTTCCCTACCTGCTATGATAAGGCCCTATTTGACCGCCATTAACTCAGCCTCAATATTTGTGGCAAACCCTATTGGAAATGAAAAAATTCTCAAGAATTTTTCTTGAGAGGTCCTGAAGATACCTCCTATCCCTGTCTGTCCTTGATTTCCTTTTGAAGCACCATCAAAATTGAACTTAGGAAAGCCCAGTGATGGTGGCTAAAAACTGGTCAGTTTATTCTACAAATTCGATCTGAACTTCCATAAAGATAAAGATATCATTTCGGGCTTTAAATTTATTTTAGCTAGGATTCTAGACTCTCTAGCCTCTCCTTTCCAATCCTCATCCAACCATCTCTCAACCAATATAGATTCGCGAATGTTTTCAATTATTACATTCCACATGAGATGAATTGGTTTCTCCTCTTCGCGGAATATTCAATGGTCTCATTCTTTCCAAATGCCTCAGAGAATGAATCTTATAGATAATCACCAAGCACGATTAAGAACTTCTCTCTTATATCCTCCTTTCCGCCATTTACAGATGGTTTTATTGATACTAGCATTGTCCATATCTGTTTGTTCAAACAATGTTTCATTAAGCTTCCAAATCTCATTGGCAAAGTTACATGTGTTAAATAAGTGTTCAATAGTTTCCTCCTCCCTTTTACACATTACACAATGAGATGGGCCTTGAATACCTTTGTGTTTTAGATGATCCCATGTTAAATTTTTCTTATGGCTTAACAACCATATGAAATATTCCACTTTAGGCCAAAATTTTCCACTCCAAATTTTGTTCCAAATTGGGCCTGCATTTTCTTGATGATTGTTTGATTTGAGATAATAAGCTTATTCAATTGTAAACATACCTTTCATTCTGTATCCCCATCTTAGAATATCTTCCCCATTGGCAGTAAGCAATCTTCTTGTTTTCAATTCTTTTTCAAAATTATTCCATTGTGCCGTTTGTGGAGCATTTCTCCACTGCTCTTTTCTTTTCCAGATTCGCCATTGTCCTCCCTCTTCATTATTCCAGTATTTATATAGTGATATTTGGTCTGGGATATTTGTAAATAAGAAAATTTCTCCTAAATCCAACCTGTCATAGAGTTTCTCTCTCTGCTGCCATGTATCCTCCCAAAACAATGTTGTTTTCCCTCCTCGTACTCCCCAAAAGATATGTTGTCTTATTAAGTCTCTGTTGTTTGCTGCTAAATTCCATATATTTGAACCGTTAGGGGTAATATCTACTTTCATTTTTCCCACAATTGTGCTTGGCATTGTATATTTATTTTCCCAAATATTTTTCCATAGGTCCGTCCCACCTTGAATCCATCGCCACCATAGCTTGGCTCCCATAACTTGATTAAGTACATAGGGATCACGAAGACCTAGACCCCCTGATTTTTTTGTTTTTATGAGTTTCTCCCAAGACAAGAGTGCCATAGATTTTTTTTGAAAATTTTAACCATATTATCGCAAACAGTTTTTGGAGCTGCTCTTCCTAACAACTGATAGATTAGTAATGCCTAAAGAACATATTTAAGCAAAATGACTCTGCTTGGAGCATTGAGTGCTCTAAAAGCCCAATTCTGAAGACGTTTTTGGATTTTAGAGATTAAATCCGACCATCCTGCTACTTTGAGTGAAGATTGATTCATTGGAAAGCCCAGGTATTTCATTGGAAAATTTCCGATTTGAAATCCTAGAGTCCTTGCTATAAAGCATTGAGTGGCATTGGTTGTATTAAAAAAATAAACATTGGATTTGTCATTATTGATCATTGTTCTAGAGGCCTGGATAAAAGCCTTAAGAATTCTGAGGATAGCTTTTGATTCCGATAAAGATACTTGGTAGAAAAGCATGATGTCATCAACAAATTGTTGATGTGAAAGGTTAATGTCTCTGCCCCATAAATTCAAGCCTTTCAAGCAATTTGCTGTAATTTGAGCTTTCATAAGGCAACCAAGGCCTTCCAACGCTATAATGAACAGGAACAGTGAAATGGGATCACCTTGACATAAACCACGGGTTGTTGTGAATGGTTGGCTTGGAGCTCCATTAACTAGAATAGAATAATTCAGAGTTGATATACAAGACAAAAGCCATTGCTTCCATCTAAGATCAAAACCAAAAACTAGCAATTTTTCTTTTAAGTAAGACTAGCTTAATCTATCATATGCTTTTGAAAGATCAAGTTTTATCAACATATCTTTCATTTTTTGCGCTTTCAAAGAGTGCATTGCCTCTTGGACCGTTACAATACCATCCAATATCTGTCTACATTTTACAAATCTAGTTTGCTCTGGTGAAATAATATTATGCAGAATAGGTTTCAGTCGATTAACCATGATTGTTGACAAAATTTTATAGATGACATTACAGAGTGCTATAGGTCGAAACCCTTCAGGAGTATCAGATTGAGCCTGCTTTGGGATTAAAGTAATGAGTGTTGAGTTGAGGGCTGGAGAGACATTTCTTGTGCGTCTTGATTCTTCAACCATCTCCCACATTTCCTGCCCCATAAATGGCCAGGTAGCTTGATAAAATTCTGCTGTAAAACCATCCGGCCCTGGAGCTTTCTACTTTGGGAGGGTTTTTACAACTTCTTCCACTTCTTCTATTGTAATCTCCCTCATTAATGCTAGGTTCTTCTCCCTAGTTACTATGGATGGTATAAGGGTAGTAGTTCGCTGAATGTCTTCTTCTCTGGTATGGATAGATTCTGTGACCATATCCTTGAAGTGCCTGACCAACATATCTTCCATTTCATTATGCTGGTATATTTTATTATCATTAGCATCCTTTAAAGAGAAAATTCTATTGTGTTGTCTTCTCTGAATTAAAGATTTATGAAAAAAACTTATGTTTTTCTCCCCTTCTTTTAACCACTGCACTCTTGATTTCTATTTCCATAATATATCTTCCTGATTTCTTCTTTCCTCTAACTCGCTTATAATTTTTCCTTCCTGTTCTGCAAGAGCTTCTGTATGGCCTTGAAAAATCATGTCTTGTTGAATTTGTTTCATTTTATTTTGAAGAGAAATCACTGTAGCCTAAATATTACTAAATTGATTTTGATTCCAACTTTTTATCCCTATTTTTTAATTTCTTCAAGCGTAGCTGAAAAGTGTGCATTCTGTTTCTTCCTTGAATATTGATAAATTTCCACCATTATTCAACTTTTCCCAAAAAGGTAGGGTCTCTTAACCAGAATAATTCAAAACGAAAGGGCCTATTTTTTTGGACTTCTTTAATAACGATCTCCATTTGAATAGGACAGTGATCTGAGCCCATAGATGATAAGATTGATGCTTCATGAAAAAAATCTAAACTCGCCAAATCCTCTGAAATGAGAAATCGATCAAGTTTGGATGTTATCTGGTGTCTTTCCCCTCTTCGGTTATTCCAAGTAAACATTCCATTAACATTGGGGATGTATACTAATTTTAAGTATGTTAGAAGGTCTCTGAATGATTCCATTTCAGGGTCCTCTCTTCTGATTCCTCCTTTCTTTTCTGCCAGATTTAATATCATATTAAAATCTCCTCCTATCATCCAATATTTTTCATTATGCTGAGTTCTCAAAGTTCTAATGCTATTTATAAAATCTTCTTTCTCACCTAGGATATGAGGTCCATAAACTGCCGTAATCATTATATTTTTCCGAGTACTGATTTGTCTAAACCTTCTAGAAAGGCTGCAAGGTAAACCTATCCAATCCTCGGCTTCTACTTCTGTTGAGTTCCATATAATTGCTATGCCACCAGCTATGCCTCTAGCATCGTTAGCCATGATTCCATAATGTGGTTTCAAAGACTGCAATATTGATTCCAGTTTAGTAGTCAAAACCTTTATTTATTGGATAAGCATTATTTGCGGTTTTTCCATTTTTAATTTTTCTTTTAAATATCTTTTTTTACCTTGGCTGTTTAAGCCCCTTATATTCTAGGAGAGGACTTTTATTGAGAAAATTTAGGAGTTAGTTGAAATACCGTTGTTAACAGTACTATCTTTCCTGTATTTAATAACATTTCTCCCACTAATTGGATTGATTCTTGCAGAGTTTTCCTACCTTTTCTCTTACCTGTTTTTGGTGTAGAAGTTACTACTTTAGTAGCATTAGTTTCCAAATTACTTACTTGTTTTTTTGCCTGATCTGTTAAGTAATTCTCAAAAGTTTCCTTATACAGAGTCTTTTGATCTTCCAGTATAAACCTATCATCCAAGTTTCTCCATTCATGCAATAATCATTCATTACCTGCTCCTCTGCACATAGATCGTCTTTTTGCGTTTCAATCTCCATTATTGTTTGTTCCTCACCTGTCTTTTCCTCTGGCTCCATTTGCTCTATTGATGCCTTCCTTTTTCCTGCTTTCTTTTTCTGAGGAATGCTTGTCAAACTCGGGGTAGCCATTCCACCCATTTGTTTCGATGATTCTCCTTCCTCTTGTAAAATTTCAAAAGGGTTTTCAGACGAGCGATACTTATTATTAGTACCCTGGTTTATCTATGCTCTATTTGTTGATTTTTTCTTACTACTGACCATTACAAAGCCTTCCTCCACTTCTTGTCCTGCATCTTTACTGAGTGTGTCCTTTCCTGGTTGTTTATTTATGATATTCTGATTGCAATTTTTATACAAATGCCCATATTCATGAAAACGGCAGCAACGGAAGGGAATATGCTCATAATCTAGGGTTTGTTGCCAAATATTTCCTTCATATTCAATTTCTATTGATTTAGGAAGAGGTTCAAAAATATTCATATAGACACAAATACGAGCAAAATATGTGTCTCTTCCTCTATAGGTTGTCTTTGCAATTTTAACAAAACTTCCTAAAGAATTTCCAATCCCTTCTAAGATGTCAGGGTCCCAAAAATCCATGGGTAATGCAAATAATCTCACCCATACTGGTGCCGCCAAAAATTTTTCCTCATCAGGCTTATAACATTCCTCCCATTTCCTAAGAAAAAGGCATGCTTTATTAAAAAAGTATGGGCCGCCTTCAAATATTCTTTCTTTATCTACTAAATTTGCAAATATTACCGTAAAAAATCCTCTTGGGCCAAACTTGAGATCCAAATGTCCTTTCGGTTGCCATTTAGTTTGTATCCACTTCAGTAGATCCTTCTCAGTTGGCCAGATACCTATGAATTTACATATAAGAGCATGATCCTTCATATACCCCCTATATTCATCTAGTTTATTTAGCGGAATGACGAACCTGGGTTTCTTTAATGCCCGAGGAAGACATTGTGGCCTCATTTTTGCTTGCCATTCTACTCCTAAAACAGGTCCTCCTTTCTAATTTCCGCCAGTCGTTCCTGGTTTTGCTCTGCTACTATGCTCTCTCGCAGTAACATTTTTGTAGGAGGGGTTCGCCCCCCCTCTCGGGGCCACTGCCATGCTGCCCTCGATATCATCTGGATGCTGATGGACTGTGCTATCCATGAGATGGTTCTGCAAAACCCTAGCGCACCTCCAAGGTTCCCGTTACAAACAGCGTGCACTTCTTGGAGCTCCTTCTCCAATGGGCCCAATGCAGACATTTGACAAAATAAAAAAATTTACGCAACTTATATTAATTATCATTTCACTAATAATAACAATTATAAATTTTCTTATAGGGCTTAGAGTATATGGTGAGAGGGCATTTTGTTAAGGGAATTGAGTGATGTAAAGGTGAAGGCTTAAAGGTCACTTGTTAAGAAAATAGTTGGAAAAAATCCAACTATGCTAAGGGTTGGTGTGGTGTAGGTAGGGTGATATCGAGAGATGATTTTCATGGCTTACCTTCTCTTGGGTTGTAGTTTCTTAAACCACACATCTTAAATTCCCTTTGGTCATAGTTTCTTAAGATACATGTTAGGAGCCATAGTCATCTTAGGACTCACATTACCTAGTAAAAAAAAATTATTATTGTTTTAATTAAATTTGAAATATAATTAATTTATATGATTTTTTTTATTTTTTTTTATTTTAGCAACCTAAAGTGTATCAAAGTAAGTGTTCTAGTACTAATGAGAAATTCATATCTATTTGTTTGTGCTAGCAGTTATTGAAAATTAAATAAAATTATAGAAATATTCCAAAGTACACATAATTATCAATAAAATTAAGTTTGCTTGAAAATGTATAAACCCAGTAGATAAAAGTAAAAAAACTCTTTACAAAATAGTTAAAAAAAAAATTCCATTAGTTATAATATTTCTATTTCTATAGGTTTTTTTTTCATTTCAATTTTGAATTTTTTAAGACTTTCTTTCTATTTCCAATTTTGTAATATCTACCCTAAATTTTTTTTTTTTTTACCAACAAATAATTATAGATATGACATATAAAAGTATATAATTTATATATTATAAATTAATTAAATAAATATTACATAGTGAGCAAGCTAGATAACCTTAATAAAAGAGATTAAAAATGTTATATGATATAAAATCTGAAAAGGCATGATGTAGTAGTACTAAACACTATTAAATCATGGTCTTAGTAGAGCTGCAAAACAATAAATTTAATGGAATAGTTAAATTGTACTACCGTGTTTTTTTTGAAAATTTTATATTTTAAAATCATTTTTAATATTGTAAAATAAATTTTAATATTGTGATTAAAATATAAAGAAATATATAAAAAATAAAAATAAAAAATTATTTTTAAAATGGTGTTTTTTCTATTATTATGTTGTAAGACGTTTTCTATTATTATGTCGTAAGATGTTCTTATTTGAAAACAATTCCCCTAGGTGTCACTGTGTCAATGTATGAGCCATTGGATCAAATGTTAGACGATTGAAATGTTTTATGCCATTAGATTCACAAGTTAAAGTTTTATATATGTTTTTTATATTGTTAGTTTTTTTTTAATAAGTTATTGAATTTAGGTTTTGGTGACTTTGTCAAATTAAAAAAAAATAAAAATAAAAGTAAATTAATTAAAAATATTGACATATTGTAATAAACATTTTAACTAGGTCAAATAAAAAATAAAAATAATACTAAACTATAAGAACAACCCATGGTATTGACTCATGGTATGCATGTGGAATGTGGTTTATGTAAAGGGGGAAATTAAGATGGCCTAACTCTGGATCTACCAAGAGCCAAGAGAGATCAAATGTCTTGATATGAAAACCTCATTGATCCCTCTCATCAATAATATAGATCTAAGTTAATTATTTAATAAAATTATTTACTAAACTATAAACAACCCATGGTATTGACTCATGGTATTCATGTGGAATGTGGTTTATCTAAAGGGGGAAATTAATATGGCCTAACTCTAGATCTACCAAGAGCCAAGAGGGATCAAATGTCTTGATATGCAAACCTCATTGATCCCTCTCATCTATAATATAGATCTAAACTAATTATTTAATAAAATTATTTTTAAATGTTTATAACCATTATTCTTTTAAAATTTCACTTAATAAAATGTATGTAAATTTCATACATCGAAATATACATAGTTATTCTTGTTCTATATTATTTTTGTTACAACTATTTTATTATTCCAAACATATATGGTTTTTTTGTTATATATTATTTATGTTATAATTGTTTTATTATTCATAAGTAGTATTTCTTAATATATAAAAAATTAAATTAATAATGAAAAATTTTAAAATATGTGATCTTTTTAAATTTCCAAATTATTTCACATGACATGATTTATCTTGAGCAATAATGATGAATGTTCATAATTCTCATTTCTTAAATAACACTAAATTTACCTTTAATTACTTAATTGTAATAGTTTGTAACTACATAACAGTTTGTAACTATATACATACTCTTTCTTCGGTTCAAAAAAAACTATATAAATATCTTTAATTACCTAATTTTAGTTTTTATAATTTTTCATATTATATGATGTCAAACTTACTCAACCTTTTATTATGAAATTTTAAGCAATGTTTCTCAGTACATAATTTTAGCTTTTATAATTTTATTTTATTTTCAATTCCAAACAAAACTTACAAAAGAAAAAACCCACTTAGTCCTTATTGTATATTATACTTTTACAAAATTGACACTATGTGATTAAAAATAGAGTAAATTGAGACAACTTTAAGGGGATTTTGTACAATTTTTATCATAACCTTTCCCTCCATCCAATATATAATGTAGAGTCTTCTAAACAGAGAGTATAATTTAGTTTATAACATGATCCACAATCAAAGAAAATGGCTAGGGATTTCACAAGTTGTTATTTTATAACTTGATCCATAATAAAATAAAATGACTAGGGATGTCACAAGTTATCATTCACACCGTGATGTATTGACGTTCTTAGTTGAAATGGATCCTATTAGATGCATGGTGGCCAGAGACACTAAAAAATTCAAAAAATATATATGTTATGACATCCATATTGTTTACAAACCATTCAAAATTCCTATCTTATACAACAATTTCTAACAATAACCACTCAATTTACTTTCCAATTTTTGAAACCCCCACCCATGCTGGGGAGATCACACTGTAAAATCAAATGTTCCTATGGTTTTTTTAAGGGGTTCATAAATAAAACAGACAACAAGAAAGTCAATATTGTGGTATAATAACTAATTTTTAAATCATTGTGACAAACAAAAAATCACATTAGCTCACATAATACATATAATGCTATAAGGATCTAAGATGATAACAAAATTTTGAATCATCATAACTAGGTGAAAACCAAAACTAAGTTGTAGCCACAAGCAAAAAATCACAACAACTCACAGAATATATCCAAAGTTGCAATGAAACTCATACATTGTGATGGACCTCATGGGAATTTTAGTGCACATATAACACCACCCTAATAATTCTATACTCTTGATCAATTTAGAATAACCTAGGATGTGTAAAATATTTTAATAAAATAAACAAACAAACAACAAGAAAGTCAATATTGTGGTATAATAACTGATTTTTGAATCATTGTGACAAACAAAAAATCACATTAACTCACATAATATATATAATGCTATAAGGATCTAAGATTATAACAAAGTTTTGAATCATGATAACTAGGTGAAAACCAAAACTAAGTTGTAGCCACAAGCAAAAAATCACAACAACTCACAAAATATATCCAAGGTTGCAATGAACCCCATACATTGTGATGGACCTCATGGGAATTTTAGTGCACATAGAACACCACCCTAATAATTCTCTATTCTTGATCAATTTAGAATAACCTAGGATGTGTAAAATATTTTAATAAGAAACCAGATTTGTAATTATGAAATATAAAACTATAACTTAAATTTGTGAATTTACTTTGCATTTTTTTTCTTATGTATATAGAGAAAGAATAAACCAAGTTTGGAGTTAAGAAAATAAACCATAACATAAAGAACAATATGTCCTTCCAAAAATGTCTCCATATTAAAATTATATTTGCTTTCTTGTATACCAAGACTATTGTTCTTCATATACAATTTCTGATAAGCAAGCAATTGCCGCTCAGATATGTAGATGAACTTGAAGTAAACTCTATTTGTTTTAATAAAAGTTCTCTTTATTGACATCTATGCTAGATAGATTGTACTTGAATGTATTTAAAATATCTTATTTGAGTTACATGTTGGATTATTAATCACCAAAGGATTTTCACCCCAATTTCCTATTTCAATATCTATAACAAAATTTGTATATATGTGAACATATTACGTTGGTTTACATATATGTTTTCACCCCCAATTGCCTATTTCAAAATCTATAACAAATTTTTTTGGTTGATAACTCTTATCATCAATATCTTTGAAACCTCCACCACTTGCTTCATGGAAGCAAAATTTTCCTTTCATTCCTTCGCGATGACTTGTTCTCTGCAACATCTTGTTTCTTCTAGGTTACTCTTTCTTATGCTATTGCCTTATTATTTCTTATCGGTTACTCTTTCTTATGCTATTGCCTTACGACGTTTCTTTTGCAACATATGGTGCAATTGCTAATTTTAATTAAACTGATTAATTAAAAAAATAAAAATTAATAAATAAATAAATAAACAAATTACTTATCATTTTTAGAATATGTAACATTGATAGCTGATAATATTAACGGTTCTAAAAAGATAGTAAAATAAAGAGTATCCCTGATAGTTTTAGGTATTTATTATTTCACACAAATAAACTCGTTGAACATCATAAAATTGATCTCCACCTTTTGCTTCAAAGGAAATTTCATTTCACTTTACTGGACATGCGTGGACATAATGTCTGCAAACATAGTGACAAGCACAGTGACAGCAGGCATTGCGGATTTATTGCTCTCATGTATTCCTCCAATTTTGCAGTATTATTATTAACAACAATTATTTGAGAGTTATTTCATATATCGGTTGTAAAGGTAAATGGAATGGAATCAGCTTAATTATTAGTCAAAGTTGACGACTGATTTGTAGGTAGCACCCGCTTGCCAATTCTGGGGAACGACGTTACTTGCAGTCACAGTTTTTCCAGTGGAAAGGGTTGACAAACGAAGAGAGAAGGGAGGCTGCAGAGCAAATCCAGGTCTCAAACCCCAATCCGCATGCACCTCCTGCAATTACAAAGAAAGCCTTGAATACTCTTTCTCCATTCAAACATCTACATAATATCCTTAGTTTCCAAAGCGGTGAGTATGTTAAAAAGGCTTTATCCATATTCTATTATGTTAAAAAGGTTTTATGTCGTCCTTACCATCGCTTCCATCGCCATCTGCCTCTCCGTACCATGCACCCGTGGCTGGCTGCCAATTCGTCTCCTCTTCTGTTAAGTTGACTGGTTTTCTCACAAGGAAATGCCACTCTGCAGATACGGAGCATAGCATTACACATGAAGTTGCAAAGAATTTAGTCTCCACATTTTCTTTTCTGTCCTTTCGAAGTAGATGCAGGTATTGTCGAAATCAACTGAATTACTTCTGTCAGAATTTGCAGGAATGGACCTATGTCAGAATTTGCAAGGATGGACCTATTTTATAAGGACTTGGAACTGTAACCAACTGATTGGTGCATTGTTTTCGACCCTGAAATTCCGATGTGTTCTCATTAAATTTTCAATGATGTCAGGGGAAGAGAAGAGGGACGTGTCTACCGAGCCCGCGTTGGCCCTGACGGCAGAAATCCGCCGGAATCCGGGCAACTAAATTTGCAAAAATCAGGTAGTTGCAGTGCTTGGAATCCATTTTTGATAGTGGAAATGGATTCAGCACTATCAAAAACCCCTGGGGCACTCAAAATATTAATGTTTAACAACTTAAAACAAGTTTCTGGGCAAATCTTTGCCGGATTTTCTGAAAATCGTTCCCGGATTTTGGGTCAAAACGCGGGCTCTTTAGACTACGGTAAGAGGAGGGCACCAGAAAGCCCATAAATCATTCTATTTAGGGAAGGCTCTCGTGGATGGTTATATTTGTTGGGAGGTATGACAGTTTCACTCGTGTATCTCGGGAACTTATGATCCTGAGTGGCTGAAAGTAAAGAACAAGCAGCGCATATAATCAGTAATTTATGCGGATAAAGGGTGAGAACAGGCTGACGTTGAATTTCCTGCAATAAAAATGACTTTTTTCATGAATTGGCAGGTAGTGCTCACGATAAGCTTGTGCTATTGAAGCATAGTTTTCAACGTATCGATCGTGATTCGGGGAAGGATCGTGATTCTTAAAAGAATTATCTGCAAGTCCATCATGATCATAAAGTATCGATTTTTAGAGGACGCGGCTTGTAAAAACCACACGTTACTTCCTTGGATCCGATATCTGTTCTCCCCCATGTAATTCAAGTCTGTTGTACCTCAACTACTACATTTACAGTAACCTCTTTTTATTTTTAGGATTTGTAATATATATTTGTTAAACGTTTTATGAAAAGCAAATAAATTTTATTTATTCAGGCACTCTTTCCATTTTCAATCCGATTAAAAAACAATGTCAAGTTTATGTTTTTATCATGCATGTTTTCTAAAATGTATATAATGCTAAAAAAAATAAAATTATACTTTAATTAAAACTGTTATGATTTTTTTTTTTAATTTTAATAATAAATAATGTATCATAAAATAATTGGTTTAATAAAAACAATGGTAAGATAAAGATTATATTATTTCAAAATATAATAAAAGCATATGCATTCAACCATCTTTATTATTAAACATGTCACTTTGTAGGTGGTCTCAATCTCTACAATGGGAAATTAGATGTTTTTGGCAACTTACCAATAGAGTAATTAGCACAAAATTTAAAGAGTATCAATAGCTATAACATCACTAAAGTGTCTACAACAACAATGTAAAAGTAGAAACCTGAGAAGAATATTCAATCTAAAGAAATAATAGGAGTTGGATTTCCTCCATTGGAACCTTGAGGGACATGCCGTGCAGGTTCAAACTAAAAATGAAGCTCAATGTGTGCCAACCTCATGTCAATCCTCTATAAACAGGGGTGGTGGTTACGTTGGAATCTTTTGACATCTTCCAAGCTAGCAAAAAAATTATAATTTTTTTCGTGCTTGTTCTTCAACACCCTTCCCAATAGGGCCTTCTTCTACCAGTATAAAGCAAGGGCTAAGAAATAGTTTTTCTTTCTTCCCCTAGTGGTCCCTGGGTTAGGAATCCATGGAGATACCTCCTCATGATTTTAAAATCTGATAGAGTTTGTCTTTCTCTAAAAACAAGTGTCACCAATTGGAAAATTTCACTCTGAGTCTCGGGAAGAACAGTTACATGGTAAGTTTTAGTGGCAGACTATGCCCATTGTTGACTTCAATTGTGGCCTTGGGAGCTATGTCCTCTTCCCCCCAACCTGCATACTATACATCCATTGTTGTTGAATGTCTGGCTGGTAAAATTAAGACCTAGGGTTTTGACTCAATGGATACAGTCTCAACCCAAAAAAAACTACAAACCCCACCTCAGCTCAAGCACAAGTTCCCAAGGACTAGATAATAAGTGAATGAAAAATCCATGACATTTGAAAGGGACCAAATAGTTTTGGGAAAGAGGCCACACCCCAATAGGGTGCAATGAGCAGAGCTAGTTAATAATAACCACCTAGGTGTGTTTCTAAAAGTAAACACTTGACAACTCGACAACCATATAACCTACAGTCCCAAGTGAGGTCAAAGGTTACCAAAGTAATAGTCATGAGCATGTAGAAACTAATCATAAACAATAAACTGCCTCCATAGAGAGATAATAATAATAATTAAGATAGTTCCACCTCCTAGATTACAAACCAGGGCTAGAATAAAAAAACAAATAGCACATATGAAACTGCAAAGAAAAATCCCATGCCTTGCAATATCGAACCAAAAAAAATCCACAAAGAGGAGTATGATTGCAGGACAAAACAATTACCCCTTTTTTTATGGCCAAAAGGAACTCCATAATTATGTATAAGGAATCACCTCTAATGTTTACTAAGACTAGCAAGCAAGCAATGATGGTTATAGAGCTACAAATTGTTCCATCATTTCCTTCTCCTCCACATTCAACTAGTTCTACCATACATCCAATGCTCTAAAGGTATGTGATAAATGAACTAAGAATTATCCTAATAGGAATTACCATCCATGTCCTTCATCTACGTAGAGTTTATCTTGTTTCCAAATAGTGCCCACCATACTTGCTTACCAACCTTCACTGTAGAAGCAATGGGTCAGGTTGGGGCCTCTTTGCGTTGCCTAGAATACCAACACTATCACTCAGAACCCACATCCCTTCAAAATTTATTACATATTTAATATCTCCCACTCGCATGCAAATTCATTCAAGGGGGCATCTATCCCACCTCCTAATAATTCCTCTCATCATATTAGGGTGGTGATCATGCTCCCCCAACCCATTACCATTCTCAAAATTCACCCACAATAGGGGAATTAGATTCTCATTGGTTCCCTCTATCTTCAATGCTCAGATGTGTCCATTTATATCCATTGTAAGCGATCCTCTCAGTCCATCTCTGAGGCCATCCTAAAATCACCTAGAAACCTTGTTGATTTCTTCTAAGATTAGCTAAGAGATTAGATACTTTGATTCTATATCTGAGTGTGGGAGCAGTGATAGCGTAATTGAATGACATGATTAAATTTTTCTCTTGGGCTATTAGGTTGGTAAGCCTCCAAATTTTGGAGAGTCTCTCAATAGTTCTACCGTGAAGAATCTCATGAGCTATCTGAATAGATAATTGAGAATCACCATGGAGCTGGATTTTTTAGACTCTTACTGATGCCACAAGATATAATAACCTTTATAAAGGAAAAAAATTGCTTCGTTTTTGTTATCTATGCAACAATCAGCCACACAAATTTTTAACACATTATGATTTTGGTCTCGTAATAAACCATCAAACCCCACTAAACCCAAGTTTCCATTGGAAGCACTAATAAAAAAATAAGAGTGACAAAGCCC
This sequence comes from Pinus albicaulis, assembly GCA_034641835.2. Classification (NCBI taxonomy): domain Eukaryota; kingdom Viridiplantae; phylum Streptophyta; class Pinopsida; order Pinales; family Pinaceae; genus Pinus; species Pinus albicaulis. Next base: position 876,989,575 of record CM076575.1, on the reverse strand, counting down.
CCAAAGGGAGAATGGAAACTAGAGGGAGAAGAGGTTTGAGGTTTAGGAGGCTTGAGAGAAGCAGGAGAAAGCATAGAGGGAGACAAATCTATCTATTTCCTAATGTGTGCTTCTTGGGAACGATCTTTCCAATAATCTTGATAGCATTGTTGTACTAAAATGCTTTCTTACATGCTATTGAATAATTTTCCACACTTTCTCCCCCATTCCTAATTAATCAAAAAAATTATAGTAATTTTTTTTCTTTCCATATGGTCCACGTGAAAAATCCCACAAGAATTTCTTAATAATAACCACCTAACCATATAACCTAGAGACCCAAGTGACGTCAAAGGTTACCAAAGTAATAGTCATGAGCATGTACAAACTAATCATAAACAATAAAGTGTATCCATAGAGGGATAATAATAATAATTAAGATAGGTCCACATCCCATATTACAAACCAGAGCTAAGAAAATAACACATGAAACCATAAAGAAAAATCCCATGCTTTACAATCTCAAACCAAAACAAATAAAAAAAGCCACAACGAGGAGTATGATTATAGGACAAAAAAATTACCCCTTTTCTGATGGCCAAAAGGAACTCCAAAATTATGTGCAAGAAATCCCCTCCAATGTTTGCTAAGACTAGCAAGCAAGGAGTGATGGTTATAGAGCTGCAAATGGTTCAATCATTTCCTTCTCCTCCATAGTCAACTAGTTCTACCAGACATCCAATGCTCTAAAGGTCTGTGATAAATGAACTAAGAATTACCCTAATAGGAATTATCATCCATTGGTAAAAAATGAAAAATTAGTGACTAGATGACTAAAAACGTTAGTCACCATGACTTTTCCAAGTGAAATACTACTAAAAATGAGAAATTTTAAGTTATCCAACTATAAACAACTAACATAAATGACTAATTTAGTCTGGGGTTAGAATATATGATTGACTAATAAGTAATACAACTAAAAATGACTAATGTAAATTACTAATGTAAACTAAACTATGACTAACTTCTAATAGGGTATTTTTGAGCTACCTATAACTACTTGAAGTTTATTAATAACATTATTCCCCAAAAGTAATGAGATACCTAGGACTATTTGAGTTTATTAATAACATTATTCATATAATTAGGTGTACTTTTCACCTCCTTAAGAGTTAGTTGGTATTCTCCTGATGTGTAAACTTCATGTCCTATTTCCAAATTTATGTGAACATACTTGCTTAGAAAAGTATTTTATACTCTCATGTAATGGATCTTGAAAACATTTTTCAAAATAAAGATTTTTATAGTTTTTATTGATACCCTCTGGAGCCAAAATTATCACTCTTTAAACCTTCAATAATATTAAATATATAGCCTCTATGTGAAGTGACCTCCTTCTACTCAAATGAAAAATCTCTTAACTCAATAGTGGCAACATAAAGATTTGACAAATTTTTAAAATCTAATCTTACTCTAAAATTAAAGTATCGATCTTGTAGAGGACGCGGCTTGTAAAAACCACACGTTACTTCCATGGATCCGATCATGTGTTCTCCCCCATGTAACTCAAGTCTGTTGTACCTCAACTACTACATTAATAGTAACCTCTTTTTATTTTTGGGATTTCTAATATATATTTGTTAAACGCTTTATGAAAAGCAAAATAAATTTTATTTATTCAGGCACTCTTTCCATTTTCAATCCGATTAAAAAAAAATTTCAAGTTTATGTTTTTATCCGCATGGTTTTTAATACTATAAAATAAAATTATACTTTAATTAACTGTTATGATTTTTTTAAAGTTTAATAATAAAAAATTATTATAAAATAATTGTTTTAATAAAAAAAATGGTAAGATAAAAGATTATATTATTTCAAAATATGATAGAAGCATATGCATTCAACCACCTTTATCGTCAAACATATCACTATGTAGGTGGTCTTAATCTCTATAGTGGGAAATTTGATGTTTTTGGCCACCCGCAAATAGAGTAATTAGCACAAAATTTAAAGAGTATCAATGCCTATAGCATCACTAAAGTGTACAACAACACTGCATAAACGTGAGAAGAATATTCAATCTAAACAAATAATAGGAGTTGGATTTCCTCCATTGGAACCTTGAGGGACATGTGTAGGTTCAAACTAAAACTGGAGGTTCACACTAAAATTGGAGCTCAATGTGTGCCAACCTCATGTCAATCCTCTCTAAACACCGGTGGTGGTTACATTGGAATCTTTTGACATCTTCCAAGCTAGAAAAAACATTATAATTTTTTTCATGCTTGTTCTTCAATACACTTCCCAATAGGGTCTTTGTCTACCAGTATAAAGCAAGGGCTAAGAAATAGTGTTTATTTCTTCCCCTAGTGGTCTGTGGGTCAAGAATCCATGAAGATATTTCCTCATGATTTTAAAATATAATAAAGTTTGTCTTTCTCTAAAAATAAGTGTCACCAATTGGAAAATTTCACTCTGAGTCTCAGGAAGAAAAACTTAAGTTTTAGAGGCAACCTATGCCCATTGCTGACTTCAATTGTGGCCCTGGGAGCTATGTCCTCTTCCCCTAACCTACATACTATACATCCATTGTTGTTGAATGTTTGGCTAGTAAAATTAAGACCTAGGTTTTTTACTCAATGGATATAATTCCAACCCAAAAAAACTACAAACCCCACCTCAGCTGAAGCACAAGTTCCCGGGGACTAGATAATAAGTGAATGACAAATCCATGACATTTGAAAGGGACCAAAGAGTTTTGGGAAAGAGACCACCCCAACAGGGTGCACTAAGCAGAGCTAGTTAATAATAACCACCTAGGTTTATTTCCAAAAGTAAACCATTGACAACTCAACAACCATGTAACCTAGAGTCCCAAGTGAAGTGAAAGGTTACCAAAGTAATAGTCATGTGCATGTACAAACTGATCGTAAACAATAAAGTGCCTCCATAGAGGGATAATAATAATAATTAAGATAGTCGGTCCACCTCCCAGATTACAAACCAGAGCTAGAATAAAAAAAAACAAATAGCACATATGAAACCGGAAAGAAAAATCTCATGCCTTACAATATCAAACAAAAAAAAAATCGAAAAAAAAGCCACTAAGAGGATTATGATTACAGGACAAAACAATTACCCCTTTCTGATGACCAAAAGGAACCCCAAAATTATGTGTAAGGAAGCACCTCCAATGTTTTCTAAGAATAGCAAGGAAGTAGTGATGGTTATAGAGCTGCAAATTGTTCAATCATTTCCTTCTCCTCCATAGTAAACCAGTTCTACCATACATCCAATGCTCTAAAGGTGTGTGATAAATGAACTAAGAATTATCCTAATAGGAATTACCATCCATCTCCTTCGTCTACACAGATTTTATCTTGTTTTCAAATAGTGCCCACCATACTTGCTTACCAACCTTCACTGTAAAAGAAAGGGGTCAGGTTGGGGCCTCTTGGTGTTACCTAGAATACCAATATTATCACTCAGAACCCACATCCTCTCAAAATTTATTACCTCTTTCATATCTCCCACTCGCATGCAAATGCATTCAAGGGGGCATCCATGCCACCTCCTAATAATTCCTCTTATCATATTAGGATGGTGATCATGCTCCCCCAACCCATTACCGTTCTCAAGATTCGCCCACATTAGGGATGTTTGATTCTCATTGGTTCCCTCTATCTCCAATTCTCATATGTGTCCATCTAATATCCATTGTAAGCGATCCTCTTAGTCTGTCTCTTAGTTCATCCTAAAACTATCTAGAAATCTTGCTGATTTCTTCCTAGGTTAGCTAACCGATTAGATGCTTTCTTTATGTATCTTAGTGTGTGAGTAGTGATAGCATAATTAAATGACAAGATTAAAGTTCTATCTTGGGTTATCAGGTTGGTAAGCCTCCAAATTTTGGAGTTTCTCAATAGGTCTACAGTGAAGAATCTTTTGATCTATCTGAATAGATAATTGAGAATCACCATGGAGTTGGAGTTTTGAGACTCTTACCGATGCCACAAGATATAATACCCTTTATAAAGGAAAAAAAATTGCTTCGTTTTTGTTAGCTATGCCACAATCAGCCACATAAAGTTTTAGCACATTGTGATTTTGGTCTCGTAATAAACCATCAAACCCCGCTAAACCCAGGTTGCCATTGGAAGCACTAATCAAAAATAAGAGTCACAAATCCCCCAAAGGGAGAGTGGAAACTATAGGGAGAATATTTTTTAGGTTTAGGAGGCTTGAGAGAAGCAAGAGAAAGCATACAGGGAGACAAATCTAGCTATTTCCTAATATGTGATTCTTGCGTATAATCTTTCCAATCATCTTGATACCATTGCTCTACTAAAATAGTTTCTTGCATGTGCTATTTAATATTTTTCCACATTCCCTCCCCCATTCCTAATTGATCACAAAATTTCTAGTGATATTTTTCTTTCCATATGGTCCACATGAAAAAGCCCACAAAAATTTCTTAAGCTTTACTGACCACTCTACTAGAAAATATATTGGGCCTCTATTGTTCAAGAGTGTCCACTAGGTTATAAGGAGATATATCAGAATATCCAAAGATCCTTATCACCTTCCCCCTTAATATGTTGGAAATTTGATAGGTGCTAAGAAGATGTTTCATCATCTCCTCATCTTGTCTACAAAAAGGGAAGCAAATCGGTAGCCCTTCTTCTAGATGTGTTCCTAGGTAAATCTTTGTTGGCAGCTAATAAGCCAAAGTAAAGTAGCCACCTTAGGCCAAACCTTCCTCGTCTAGATCTTTTTCCATGATGGTTCTCAAGGCAGAGTTGGATTTTCAACCCACAAAGTATAAGCCTCCTTCAAATTAAACATACACCATGGTTGGCAGCCCCGTTGCAACATTTTAGGTTAACTATTTATGTGAATACATTGTTTCTACAATTTTTAAGCAAGGATGGGTCATTCAACCCTTCAAATTAAACATACACCATGGTTGGTGGCCCTGTTGTCACATTTTAGGTTAACTATTTATGTGAATACATTGTTTCTACAATTTTTAAGCAAGGATAGTTCTTTCAACCAACAAAGGGGAGTTTGGCCAATTTGTTTGAGTTTTCTAAATTCACCATTTATCTTCACTAGTGTGTGGTTTCCAAAATTATGTGACAATGAAGTAGAGTTAATTCCATATAAAATATTTGATCTCTCTTAGGTCCTCCTTGTCATTCAGATTAGGAATATGCTACCAAGAATCTTACCAAAAGTGGGTGGTGTGTCTGTGTTTAATTTCCAATAATCCATGGGATAGAATTAGGATCTAATTCGACTATGCAAGTTTCCATCTCAAGGATCCTATAGAAAACCTTAATGATCGCAATTTATGAGCCTAAGATTAAGATATGAAATACTTTCTATTTCATATCTATTTCCATAGATCAGTTCCTCCCTAAATCCAATGTCATCATAACTTTGCACTCAGGGTTTTATATTTTAGCATTTCTCGATCATGAAGACCTAAAATTCCTACCAATTTTAGGGGAAATTTTTTTTTATAAACCACTAAAGCCCATTTCTTGGCTTGTATACATAAGAAGCTCATGAATAATGAGCTAATAGCATTGCATAAGATGTTAGGGGCATTTAAAGATGATAATTGGTATAGGGGAATCACTTATAGTACGAAATTGATCAGCACTAAGTGACCTTCCATATTCAATAATTTGAATGCCTAATTATCCAAATTTCCTTACATATTTTACAGAACCTCTTACCAACAAGCAACTTTTAAATAGTTTCCTAGAAGTGAGACTCCTAATATTTATCCAGTAGGATACTTATCTAGAATTACAAGGTGTGAGCAAGGAAGACATCAAATTAGGGATTAGTACTAAATAAGAACACATTTGACTTGTCACCATTAATTAAGGTACTACTGGCTTGTATGAAGTACGAAAAGATGAATTTTATGAACCTCACCTCCCTAAATGAGGCTTGACAGGAAAGCATAATATCATCCACAAATTTCTAGTGTGTGATCAATAGGTCCTCGTGAAAAGGTCATATATTATTTATTACATTTCTCCCACCAGTTATTTTTAGATATCTCCCTAAGCCCTTCGCATCCATAATTAAGAAAAAGGGGGATATAGAGTCACCTTGATGAAGGCCACACAATGTATTAAACATTGAGGAAGGAGAGAAATTTAGAATGATGGAATAAAAATTAATTTATATCAGGGATAGAGAAAGGGGGATATCGGGTCACCTTAACAAAGGTCACACAACCTATTAAACAATGAGGAAGGAGAACTATTTAGAATGATGGAATAAAAATTACTTGAGATTATGAATTTGATCAGGAAATCTAAGGGAGGACCGTAATGCTGACGAGACATTCAAAAGGTAGTCCCACCTTAGTCAATCATACACTTTAGATAGGTTAAGTTTAACTAGCATGCCCAACATTTCTTATTGTCTTAAGGAATGGATAACCTCATGGGTAGTAAAAATGTCATCAAGCATTTGGTGGCCCTCAACAAAACCTGTTTATTTAGGGGAAGATATACTAATCAATAAGGGTTTAATACATTTAAAATTGACATATGAGATGATTTTACATATGAATTTACAATGAGAAATTGGCCAAAATCCCTTAGGATCCTCCAATCCACCATCCTTCACAATTAAGATAATGAAAGTAGCATTTAGGTTTGACCATATCTTTTTATATTGGTTAGAGTCTTCAACTAATGCATGAAAATTAGATCTAGTAAGATTCTAATAGGCTTGAAAAAATTCCATAGTGAAACCATCTTGCCCTTGCACTTATTTTGCAGCATCGCCATTTGCAGCTCTTCCGAATTGGATAATGTTACCTCTCTCATTATATCCTTAGTTTTATATTTATTTATCAAGGGAGGGATATGAGAGGTAATCCTATCGATAGCCTTCTACCTCCATGAGTATCCCTTGAAAATACGATACTTGCTCTTCCTCAGTTTCAACATGCTACAAAATTCACCTTCCTTCCTTGGACTATATAGAAAAATTGTGATTATGATGTTGATGTTTAGTCATAGTTTTGTGAAAATTTTGTATTCTTCTCCCCTTCTTTTAGCCTCTTTTTTTTCCACCATAGAGTCTCCTCTTGTTTTCTTCTCTTCTCTAGTTTATTAACTAACTTCCCTTCATCCAATATGAGAGCCTCAAATCATCCTTGAATTATGATTTGTTGTTAGATTTGTTGCATGTGGCCTTCTATTTCCCTTTTATCTTTCATAATGTGTCCAAATTCTTTGTTGTTCCAATCCTTGTTTTTTTTTTCTTTAAATATTTTAGCTTAAGCTAAAAAGAATCACTAGTAGAAAATATAAATTAGTGATTAAAAAATGTAGTAAAAATCACATATAAATGACTATGTTTGGTCATGTGACCATTAGTGGCTAGTTTATACTGTCTTATCTCCACAACCAATTTAGTCATATTTAACTTAGTCATAAATTGACTGTCTCAATTTTATTGTCCAATAGTATATTTAGTTGTGAATTTGGTCATTTAATTGTCTTTAATTGTCACATTTAATCAATAAACAAGTATTGGAAATGACAAATTTTTGACTATGAATGACATTTAAAATTTGCATAAAACAACTATTAGTGACTAGTTTATAGTAACTTATCTTGCTACCAACATTTTGGTCATATTTCTATGGTCATCAATTGGTTTCAAACGATTACTATAATTTTCATATAAATCACTCTTAGTGGCTACTTTATAATATCTTATCTTATGACCAACATTTTGGTCATTAATTTGTTTCCTAGGGTGGTCACGTAGTAGTATATTTGGTTTTGAAATGATTAATTAGTATTGTATATTTATTTTATTTAATTTTATTAATAATCATTATAAATGACAAATTTAGTCATTAACAATGTAAACTTTGAAACGGGAATTGTAAACTCAAAACGGGAACTCTAGCCAAAAAAGCCTAGGGTTAAGTTGCTAGTCATGGAAACCCTGGTTGGAACAAAGACCCTGGAGCCATGGAACATATTGGATAAAGACCAATTTGTGATGGTTGTGATGTTCGAACGTGAGAAGGAGTCACTAGTTGAGGGTTGAGGTGGTTTGTCCTTTGGAAGCCCTATATCGATTGTGATTGATGTGTTTGATGAGATCCCACATTCATGCTTGGAATATGGCACAAAGGTGATTCGTTGAAGTGAGATTTGGCTCAGCCAATATATGGTTAGGTGGAAAGTAGAAGCCCCATCTCTGGTTGGTTTTTACAGTAATGAAGATCTTATTCCTTTGGTATTTGGTATGCAAATGTAATGTTTTATGTATGGATTTTATTGTTGTTGTATCCATTTTATTTCTCTTGTTATTATGCTAGCTCTAAGCATGCATTTGATCAGTGATGATGTATGGTTGCATCTATGTTTTTACTTGTAAATGAATACAAAATGTATCTATGTTAAAATATATTATATTGCAACTAATTATGTATGGTAGCAATGCTTATTAGTGATTCTCAGATAAGTATGAGACCCCCATGTTTAGATATGTTGTTTAAACTTATAGATGCAATATTTGTGACATGTTTGATGAGATTCATGTCATGGCTAGGAGGGGTCTAAATGAGGTCCTAATGATGTGATTACTTTTGCACCTTTTTTTATTGTTATTTATCATCTCCTACAGTTTCATGAAGTTCTGGGTGGTGACCTAGGATGTGGGGCTAAAAAGGTGGCACAAATCCCGAAGTTGCAGACACAGAACTGACCAAATTGGGCTCTGGGCCCTACCTTGCCTTGGCATGCCCACGACTATAGGATTTTAGCCACTACCTTGCCTTGGCATGCCTGCAGCTATGGCTCAAATTGGTCAAAAAACCAGTCTCCCTCAGGGTTCAAGGGCCTATAATGTTGGGTTACCTCATGAGGATGTTTTTCAAGTTGTGTAAGGTGTGTTTGTCTTGTTTCCTTCAATTCCACTTCCTTAAGGTCATCTAGTAGGTTTAATCTCATATTAGTAGCCTTTCATCACATGTTTACCCCAGTTTGTTGATTACTTGGGTAGATGTGGGAAGGGGGTGTTACAATCACACAAGAAAGCATACATGGACAACACAAAAGCATGGCCAATATGTGACCTAGCATAAATGAGAAAAGAATATACAGCATGTAACAATATGTAAGCAAGTTTGCACACACAATACAAAAGCATGAACGACATAAGACTAGTCATACACTCATGACAACATGTTCATGAAAACACCATCAATCCTCCCATGGTGACACCATTTCCACCATGGCCAACACAAAATGAATGCATAAACACATACACCATAGGTATCATAAACACATAAGAAATCAAAAAAATCATGACCAACACGCCGCCCATCCAGTCCAAGGGTTGAACCATGCTTTGATACCACTCTGTAACACCCCATTCGCACATTTACCCAAGTAACCACCAACCGAGGCAAACATACGACGAGAGGCTACTATAATGATATTCAACCTCCTATGTGACCTTAAGGAAGTGGAACCGATGGAAAACAAAACATACAAACCTTGTAGATCAACAACAACAACCTCGGGAGGTAACCCAACCTTTCAGGCCTCTTACCCCTGGGTCACACTGACGTTTTGACCCCTTTGAGCCATAGCCACACACATAACAATGCATTCCAACATCCAGGAGGCTATAGTTGTAGGAAAAACACTACATGTCAGTGGCTAGGGCCCCACATTCTCATTTTTGTGGTTGTGACTCCAAGATTTGAGCCACCTTTTCAGGCCCAGAGCCCAGGCCACTGCCCAGAACTTCATGAAAGTTTGAACATGATAAATAACAACAGGACAATGATGTAGAAGCAAACATCTGATCAAGTACTCAACTAGACCCCTCCTAGACATGATAGAAATTTTTTCAAACATGTCACAAACATTGAATCTATAGGTATAAACAATGGATTTATGAATAGGGGTCTCATACTTATATGAGAATCACTAAGGAGAATTGCTCATTTGTACATCATTAGCTGCCATACAATCTATTTGACCATATGATACATTGTACATTCATTTACAATTAAAAACATGGATAGAGCCATACATCATCACTGATCAAATACATGCTTATAACCAACACAATAACCACAGAAATACAAGGGATACACCAACAATAAAATGTATACATAACCAATAAATTTGCATATTAAATACCAAAGAAATGAGCTCTTCATTGCTGAATGTAAAAACCAACCAGAGATGGGACTTCCACATTCCACCCAACCATGGATTGGTTGATCCAAGTATCACTTCATCCAATCACCCTCGTGCCATATTCCAAGCATGAATGTGGCATCTCATCAAAAACATCAATCATAATAAATCGAGGGCTTACAGAGGCCAAACCACCTCAACCCTCAACTAGTGATTCCACCTCATGGTTAGACATCAAAACCATCACAGAATGGTCTCTATCCAATCTTTTCAAGAGCTCTAAAGTCTTTGTTCCAGCTAAGGCTTCCATCACTAGTAATTCAACCCCAACCATTATAGGGATTCCATGTCATTTGTCCAACCAGGGCTTCTGCGACTAGTAACTCAACCCACCTAGGGCTTCTAGAGAATTTGTCCAACCAAGGCTTCCATGACTAGTAACTCAACCCGCAGTTGTCTGCTGAGCTTCCAGAGTGTTTGTCCAACCAAGGCTTCAAGGACTAGTAACTCAACCCACAATTTTCCACCGGGCTTCCAGAGCGTTTGTCCAACCAAGGCTTCTAGGAAATAATAACTCAATCCATAGCTAAAGGAATCATGAGAACCAACCAGAATACAATCAATGGAAGTAAACCCACAAAACCATGGTTTTCCAAGAAATGGAAAGGATAGGAAAATCCACATGTATACACCATGTATGCCAAAACTAGTGAGGAAAACATACATGCAACTCGGTACCTACAATCAAATCCCATTGTAGCTACCAATCCTGATGTCCGCTTACACTTTCCTGCGCTTCCTTTGCCTTCTTTTTCCAAATCACCAAGTATCCATACTGTCCAAGAATGTTCCAAGAAAACTCTAACTATCCAAGAGAATGAGAGAGAGTGAGAATAATGAGGGAGCTTCAAAAATGCACTGACAAAAGGTACCAACTGATCCTCATAAGCCTTTTTATAGACGAGGCCTCTATTTTCTGCATAAAAATAGCCAAATTCTGATTACGCTGCAATTGATAATGGAATTTTAAAGTGAATACAACCACCTTTTTTTTCGACTTATCTTATCGTGGCCACTGCATGATCAAACTTGTCAAATTTGGCTTACTTTGTAAATAATAACAGATTGTCGAAATATATTCAACAATCATTGTATTTTCAGTTAAATAGTGTATGAATTTGCAGTATCAGGGAGAGACTTGAAGGGAAAATCCATTGTAAAAGGCTCATCTAGTTGTAAACACTCTTTTGGATGAATGAAAGGACCATGTTGTTTTCAAGATTCGTGTGTTATGACATGTGGTCAAGTGCTTTTTCCATGTATTTTGTCATTCTCTTGTTTCACATATTGTTTTATTTATATACTATGGATAAGAAAAAAAAATTTAGGATTTTTCATCAGGCACCCTGCTCGCTCTTAAAGCAGTATCTATGTTTTCCTCTGAAATATGAATGTAGAATTCAGATAAGGTTTTCTCTGCATTCACATTGAACCTTAATCTCTCCTCCTTTTCCATTTCACAAACTGTAGAGATCCATTGAGATGACTAACTGGCCTAGCTACACATGATTTTGGTTATTTAATAAATATTTTTACACATATTTGACTCCATATCTCAATGGCACTCTTTTGTTGTCTCAACCACAAATTTTCAAAAAAAACCCTTTACACTATAACTAGCCTAAAATTCCAAACCAACAAAGCTATGTCTAATAGAGAGATCCCTCTCTAGCTCTAGGAGGGCTAGATCCTAGGCACGAAGCTATTTTGATGTTGGCCCTCCGAGATTTTGTCCTCAACCTTTGGAATTACGGGGCGCTAACACTATCCAAGGGGTGCAAAGGGAAGTAATCAAGGAGAGCAACATGATGATGGTGTCTGAATTATGTATTTCATCGTATTGTGCAAAATGGAAACCTCTATGTGGTCCTAAGGTGTCGTAACATGCCATGTTGAAGCTAAACTAGAGAGAAGGTAGTGCTATGGACCCATACTTGTCGCTATGTGCAAGTTAGAAAACCCGTTAGTGTATTTGGGAAACAATACACTTCCTTGCGACAAACCATGAAATCGCTTTGGTAAATGTGGGGAAGGGTTGTAAAAATTGATTCCAGCCCTTGATTTGGAAATGGGAAGTTTCAATAAACCATTCTGCACCACCCTTTCCATTTTTTAACCTTTACACATGTTTTCCCATCGCAAATCACTGATCTCGGGCAAGAGAATCGTGAATTTTTTATTTATGTAGATGTATATGCATAGTGGGGCATGGACAAAGGGAGGGGACCACCACATGGTTAAAGATGATGGAGATTCACCACCCCAAATTTATATATATATATATATAGAGAGAGAGAGAGAGAGAGATAAAAAAAAATCCTTTTCTTCTAACAACATAACAGGAATTGGATTTGCACTAGCCATCCCACTGGGTGAATTGATGGGGTGTGTTATAGGTGGTATCAAAGAATTAAAGAGTCCATATTCAATAATTGAGCTATATGGGATCATGAGAAAGTGAGGATATAAATACCCTCTAGAGAATTTTACATTGATTTTCAAGAAATTGACGACACAATTATTTAGGTGTTAAAAGTTGACTCATAGTTGACGGGTTACATGCATGCATGGCATGGTTATAGTTTCCTTAAGATATGAAACATGGTACTGGAAATTGGTATTGCTTGTTAAGGGATTTATCTATGTGAAATAGTGAATATCATGGGCATACTAACATGGTTGTTTTTTCATAGAAAACATCTCCATGACAACTCTATGAATGCAGGGTTCATGTTCATGATTGTATTTATTTATTTATCACATGAAGTATCGAACAATGTGTGATATTGAAAACACATCAAAAGCCATATAATATATAGGAAAACATAGAAATGGGAACCGAAATGGTGCAGTATAGTTTCGAATAGTCACAACATGGAAGTCATGAGGTTACACACATGAGGAAAGTCATCATGCAAATAAAAATATCTAATAACTTGGTATTTTAAAATATATACATATTCCTTATTTAACCATGATTTATCCTTCATATCTAATGTCATAATTTGACTATCCCTCCTTCATCCTTATTTTCCTATTGCATTAAACCCACCAAATTATTAAACTATTATAACTAGTACAAAGTTATCATGATGCAACAACACAAAAAAATACAATAATATAAATGTTTGAGAAAGAATAAGTTGAGGAAGATACATAAGTAAATATATGAGTAAGAGAAAAATAACTTTCAATGGAGTGAAGAGGTAAGGACCAATGAAGAAAAAATTTGATTTGACCAAGGGGGAGGGGCTGAATCTCCAGACTTGATGGATATTCTAAGAATCCTAAGGGCTGAAGTTAGAAGCTTCAAGGAAGATAATGAGAAACTGGTGAAAGCTCAAGAGAGACAAGTTGATATAAATACATTCATTCTGCAAAGTCTCTTAGTTTTATAGAGATAGAGGGAACTTGATATCACGCTTATTCATAGAAACAAAAGGAGCCCTCTGATTCAAAAGAGAAAAGAATTATATCATATTGTAGTAGGTACTTGAAGAGGTATAGGAAGGAAAATGAGGATATTGTGCGAGGTGAGGCATCTTTGAGAACCCTAAGGGTAAGAACGAACACGTATGTGCATCACTCTAGTAGGCCATCTAGTTATTCTACTGCAAGTCACCATCATCGCTCTCATCATATCGATCATCATCATCATTAGAGAAGAAATGAAAATGAATTCATGCCCAAGTAATTCAAGAAATCCAGGCCAGCCACATTTTATGGGGATATGAAGAAATCATAAGAGGCATAAGCTTGGTTGCTTGGCATGAAGAAATTTTTTAGAATTCGTGATTACTCTAAAAACTTGAAAGCCAAGATTTCCCCTACAACTCGAAAGGAAAAGAAGACATATAGTGGGAATATTTCGAAATTTTTAGAGGCATGGTTGAGGGAGAATTGACATGGAATGAAATTGAAAATATATTTAGAGATAAATATTTGTTTGAGCGAGATTGCGAGGAACGGCAAAAGGGTTATATGAACTCAAGATGGAACAAATGATAGATGGCTCGTATTTCACTAATTTCATCGAACTATTAAGGTATGTGCCATATATTTAGAAAGAAAATATTCATAGATTCATTAGTGGGATGCCTGTGACATTCAAGGTAAAAATGTAACTTTTGGAACC
>CM076575.1:876948079-876975093 GCA_034641835.2 Pinus albicaulis | reverse complement strand
CAATGGCGGGGACGTTCTTCAACACGTTGCACTCAATTACCCTTCCAGCGAGAGTTTTGCGTGAATTTGAAAATTGCGAAGTGAGCCTTGCCTCTTCGTAAACTAAAAATAATCAAAAAACACTAAAAATGGCTTATTTACAAGTCGCATGGTTTTTGTCTTTTTCGGAGGTGATGACGCTGCTGCCTGACGACGCAAGATCGTGAGGAAGTGGGCTTACGGTAGATGCGGTAAGCGTAAGTTGGTGAGCTCCGCACCGCTTATGGACGGCATGGTAAAGGACGCCGGGGAGTTATCTGTTTTAACGCGACGTTGGAATGCCGACTTTTCAAAACTGCCCCATCCCTCACCGGTTAACATGTCAGCAAGGGGATGGGTAAAGTGACGATGATTTCCGCTATCAACGGAATATGATCCAATCACTGAAGGGATACCTTCATACTAAAAGGTGGGCCCGTCAAGGTTGAAAAAGGTTTTAATGCGTAATCTAATCATCCCGGGGAAAAGTTAATAGGCGGCAATGGTTGTTAATTAGTCCAAATGATTAATTAACCCCGTGAAATTATGAAATGGATTGCGGCGGTAGTTTGGCCAGGTGGAATGCTACGTGGACAGAACATTATGGCACAGGACTCCGTCGCATTTCATTCTTGTTTTTGGTGTTAAACACATATATTACATGTCTAACGCTTTTTTGTATATATTTTATTATACGATGAATTAATTAATACACAACTAATTCACCATAGGGCGGGGATTAATGTATAAGGCTATAGTTTTAACCAAAGGGCTTTATAAAGCGGGGTGTTTATTTTCAACGTGTGGGAATATACACTTTGGTAAAACATTATAATAAAGGGTTTTGGGGATATTTATTAGAAAAGGGAGTTATATACTTAGAAAAGGGGATTTTACTAGGGATTTAATATAGTAAAATCAAATGTTAATATGAAAAAGGACAAGGAAAATCAAAACATCTTTGTACATCTAAGAAAGTGATAAATTATGAAGTAAATTGCAACATTTTATCTTCAACACTTAAACTTAGAATAACAAGTTGTTTTAAGGAATTTTATGGAATATTGCATCAGTTTCCTAAGTAAAATAGGATTTTACTTAGGAAAAAGTTAAAGATGGAAGATAATCAATGATGGATTATTTCAAGTGCTTAGGTCTTTTGATCATTAGGCCGAGGGTCCGGTCCCTCCAGAAGTCAAGGAAATGCCTTGAGCCCCTTTGATCTCCAATTACCTTAGTACTTTTTTGGGGGAAATTAGTAAAACTCTTGAGGGGGAAAATGATGAGGGAGGTTAATGAATTTGACTTTTCTTGCTGTGATTTTCTAGTGTATTTCCTGCTTTAGTACTTGTGATGAAAGTAAATGATTAACCAACATGTAGCAGCACCATTCATCAGATAACACTTTGTAGCACCATCTACCTACCCTATCTACTTAACACTACCATTTTGTCTTCTTTATTAGGGTGCATTTAGACTTGCAAACCCTTTTCAATCTTTTTCTTTTTTACATGATGAATCTATCTATTTCTACCCTTATTACATCCAAGGGCTCAGATTAAACTGTTGAGCACCTTTTATTCACTCTACCTAGCTACTTATCTGCCAAGATTAAACTGTTTGGCTAGATATTTATTCTCTAATCTAAAACATGAAAATGAAATATGACTAAGCCAAGTTTAAACAGTTTGACTTATTCATGAATTGTGGCAAAAGTTTCACAAGCTGCACACAATTATTTTATTACAACAGAGTAAAAATTAGTGGCATTTGGATTTGCACACTTTCCTTGGTCTATTTTTTTCTTGGGGTTCATTTTTTCTCTTTTTGACCATTTTTATTCTTTTTACCCTTTGATCTTTCTTTTAGGGTATACCCTCTTTACATTTTTTAAATTTTTTGATTTTTTTGGTTTTCAAGAATATGGAACACCTTTGCTCAAGTAAGAAGGTTTGAACATATTCCATACTTCCATCAAGACAGTCATGAAAGATGAAACCTATTGATATAGGAGGCTAACACCGAGGACTCTGAAGTATGCCATTAAGAAGTTGAAACACTATTATGAACAAGGAAAACATAGAACATAAATTAAGAATTATTTGAAGGAAAGGAATAGCAATGGAAATAAGAAGAATTGACCCAAGAAAATTTCAGAAAGGAGTGTATGTAAGATTTTGTCCCATGCAAATCAATTTAATAAAAAACTTGACATTGCTACTATGGGACATATGCAACAACTAACATCATAAAAGCACCATATTGAAGGCGGAGAGAAATTAAAGTGTTTTACATGTGGTGCAAATCACAATAAAAGAGACTATCCACATGAGAAAAATATTAGACCAAATATTTACAGCATCTAGGAGGCTCACACAATGGGTGATGTAGCTTAGAGTTTGCCCAAAATTTACACAGTTGTAGACAGTCGTCGGGAAGACCACTAGTCATCGATCATTGAGATGGAAGGTAAGTTGTGTAATCAAATTGTTTCTATTCTAATTTATAACTACAAGTATATCAACCTGAGGATTATTGAAAAATACAATTAGGCTAAGGAATTACATGAAGAACCATTGTTGGTTCAATGTGCAATCATAACAAAAAAATATTAATCATTGGGTGAGATCATGTGCATTTTAGATTAGTGGCATCCACACAATGGCATATTTGAATTTATTTTCATTGGGTGCATACAACATATTATTTGGCATGGATTGTTTGCACTGGCAGAGGACCAAAGTGGCTTATTTTGAAAAGGAAATTGAATTCCTAAATGAGCAAGGAGAAAGAAGAGTTTTGGAAGGATATAGGAAGCCTACTTTAGTAAGGTTCATCACAACTATGTAAGCCAAATGCACTAGAAAAAATGGATGCATCTTGTTTTTAGTGCAAGTATTAAGTGATGTGGAGGTTGGTAGTTATACCGAGAATAAGGAAAGTGAAATACTGAAAATATATATGATCCTACAATAGTATTGATATGTGTTTCCAATGGAGGTTCCTGGATTACCTCCTCACACAAAGAGATATTTCTCTATTCAGTTGGTACCTAGAGTAACACCAACATCCAAGGCACAATATAAGATGAGTAACCCTGAGTTGGTCGAGATAAAATTGCAGCTAAAGGATATGTCGGACAAGGGCTATGTAAGGCCAAGTGTGTCACCATGGGGAGCTCTAATAATATTTGTAAATAAGGATGGGGCCCTTAGATTATGCATTGATTATAGAAAATTAAACAAGGTGACCATAAATAATAGGTATCCATTGCCATGGATTTGTGATCTGAAATGACTGTATTAGTTTTGTTGTGCTAAGGGTCTTTCAATTTTAAAAAGATGTGGATAATTGGTTCATTAGTTTGCATAAGGATTAAGGAGTTTTTCCATGAATTATAGATTAAATTTAGTGAATTAGAAGCATAAAATAAGTCTATATAACACTGAAAATTAGTGTAAAATAGAGAAATAAATCACCACATGAAGTTTACACAGCAGGCATGATGAAGCAGTTCACCCCTCCTGGGCTACATCTATTGGTCCAACTCCCAATGGCTTGTCCACTTCCATTATGTTCAAAATTTTTCTATTACATATAGTTAAAGTGCTCTAATAGTTTTTTTCTCTACACCAATGGCTTCAAAATGCTTCAATTAGTCAAGAATGACTCTTTATTCACTCATAATGGTCGAAAATTGAGCCTCCTACATTTTTTCCCAATATCTCCTAGGAAACTTCTCCTAAATGTGGAGAAATCTAGTTAACTGGAGTTAGATTAGGGATGACTGCCAAATTTGGTGCGTCCCTATCTGCTCTGCCTATTAAGCCGCGCATTAAACGATACACTTAAGGTGGTGGCCACATGTGCACCCCAAATCATTAAGTGGCTTGAATGGAACACAACATAATACAATTGTGGAGTTTATTGATATATATACACGAAGCAGCCAACAACATACTTTATAACAGAATGCACATAACCTTAAATAAGTTTACACACTCATGGAATAGGGTTCTCGGGTCGCACAACATGCCAACCAATCACAAAACATCGCAATATCTCACCTACAAGTTTACGACTCTACCGATATCGATAAACCATAACTCTTGCGAAGTACGCTCGTGTGGAATGCCAACACGTGGCATTCCCTCGTCGCATCGCAGATTTCAAATCTTACCACGTCGCAAAAAATTTACCTTGCGAACTCCTAATGATATCCTTTAATATTTTCGAAATGTGACATCGTGACTCGTCGTCTGTCATTGATCATTGTTCAATATAACGTTCCTCACCTACTCACCCTTCTTTGCATCTCAAATTATATGGTTTAGTCGAGATGTCATCCTAACAGTCAATATATGCCCTTTCAAATATGTGATCTTATCTTGTCCGTTCATTCTTTACTCTTCTTTGTTCTGCAGCTTGATCTTCGTATCCATTCATCCTTCGATCAGAAACATGTTGATGGATTCTACCATATTCGATCAGAACGCAATATTTTCCTCATACGACATCAGTTTTTTGAATCGTTTGTAGCATCGAAATCAAGAAGATGATATCTACGCAACCATCCTAGTTTGAATCCAATCC
This sequence comes from Pinus albicaulis, assembly GCA_034641835.2. Classification (NCBI taxonomy): domain Eukaryota; kingdom Viridiplantae; phylum Streptophyta; class Pinopsida; order Pinales; family Pinaceae; genus Pinus; species Pinus albicaulis. Next base: position 876,970,482 of record CM076575.1, on the reverse strand, counting down.
TGTAACTTTGAATTTTGAGAAACATTTATGAACTCCTTATCATTCCTACCCATTGGGAAGCTTTTGGACCCCAAAAGACTTGATTACCTATTTAGTAGATGAGGGTACAACTCCCTCGCCTTTTCAATCTCCATCCATTTTTCCTTGCTTGGTTTAGTGCCTTTGAGCCCAACTCAAAGGTAGTCAACACTTCCCCTCTTTAATGGTCTCATCCTCCTGTCAAGAATTATATCTTCTTTGAGCTCATCCAAAAATTCTGGCAAGAAATATTCAATAGAAGGTAGTTAAACATCACTTCCTTGATCATCAATCAAAGAAGGCTCATACAAGCGTAAGTTTTCAACATTAAAAATTGAATACATTTTCATGTAAGAAGGAAAATCAAGTTGGAATGCATTATTACCAACTTTTTTTATGATCTTGAAAGGACCATAGCGAATGGGTTTGATTTTTTTACCTTCCCCTTGCATCCTTTCTTTGCTAATGTGAAACCATACATCATCTCCCTCTTGAAACTTATGATCAACCTGGTGTTTGTCTTGCCTCTCTTTGTATTTTCTTTTAATTTTCTCAAGTTGTTCTTGAACTTGTTGATGTATCCTCTGAATTTGCTCAATGAACTTTCAAGCCAACATGCCGCCCATCCAGTCCAAGGGTTGAACCATGCTTTGATACCACTCTGTAACACCTCATTCGCACATTTACCCAAGTAACCACCAACCGGGGTAAACATACGACGAGAGGCTACTATAATGATATTCAACCTCCTATGTGACCTTAAGGAAATGGAACCGATGGAAAACACAACATACAAACCTTGTACATCTACAACAACAACCCCAGGAGGTAACCCAACCTTTCAGGCCTCTTACCCCTGGGTCACACTGACATTTTGACCCCTTTGAGCCATAGCCACACACATAGCAATGCATGCCAACATCCAGGAGGCTATAGTTGTAGGCACAACACTACATGCCAGCGGCTAGGGCTCCAGATTCTCATTTTTGTGGTTGTGACTCCAATATTTGAGCCACCTTTTTAGGCCCAGAGCCCAGGCCACTGCCCAGAACTTCATGAAATTTTGGACATGATAAATAACAATAGGACAATGATGTAGAAGCAAACATCTCATCAAGTACTCAACTAGACCCCTCCTATACATGATGGGAATTTTGTCAAACATGTCACAAACATTGAATCTATAGGTATAAACAATGGATTTAAGAATAGGGGTCTCATACTTATATGAGAATCACTAAGGAGAATTTCTCATTTGTACATCATTAGCTGCCATACAATCTATTTGACCATATGATACATTGTACATTCATTTACAATTAAAAACATGGATAGAGCCATACATCATCACTGATCAAATACATGCTTATAACCAACACAATAACCACAGAAATACAAGGGATACAACAACAATAAAATGTATACATAGCCAATAAATTTGCATATTAAATACCAAAGGAATGAACTCTTCATTACTGAATGTAAAAACCAACCAAAGATGGGACTTCCAAATTCCACCCAACCATAGATTGGTTGAGCCAAGTCTCACTTCATCCAATCACCCTCGTGCCATATTCCAAGCATGAATGTGGCATCTAATCAAAAACATCAATAATAATAAATCAAGGGCTTCCAGAGGCCAAACCACCTCAACCCTCAACTATTGATTCCACCTCATGGTTAGACATAAAAACCATCACAGAATGGTCTCTATCGAATCTTTTCAAGAGCTCTAAAGTCTTTGTTCCAACTACGGCTTCCATCACTAGTAATTCAACCCCAACCATTATAGGGATTCCATGTCATTTTTCCAACCAGGGCTTCTGCGACTAGTAACTCAACCCACCTAGGGCTTCTAGAGCATTTGTCCAACCAAGGCTTCTAGGACTAGTAACTCAACCCGCAGTTGTCTGCTAAGCTTCCAGAGTGTTTGTCCAACCAAGGCTTCAAGGACTAGTAACCGAACCCACAATTGTCCACCGAGCTTCCAGAGTGTTTGTCCAACCAAGGCTTCTAGGAACTAATAACTCAATCCATAGCTAAAGGAATCATGAGAACCAACCAGAATACAATCAATGGAAGTAAACCCACAAAACCATGGTTTTCCAAGAAATGGAAAGGATAGGAAAATCCACATGTATACACCATGCATGCCAAAACTAGTGAGGAAAACATACATGCAACTTGGTACCTGCAATCAAATCCCATTGTAGCTACCAATCCCGATGTCCGCTTGTGCTTTCCTGCTCTTCATTTGCCTTCTTTTTCCAAATCACCAAGTATCCACACTCTCCAAGAATGTTCCAAGAAAACTCTAACTATCCAAGAGTATGAGAGAGTGAGAGAATAATGAGGGAGCTTCAAAAATGCACTGACAAAAGGTACCAACCGATCCTCATAAGCCTTTTTATAGATGAGGCCTTTATTTTCTTTATTTTCCTTTATTTTCCTTCATTTTCCTCCTCACATGCAACCTGTGACCTTTCATCTCCATTTTCTCCTAATTTCCATTATTTTCATAAATAAATGTGCTAAAAATCAGTTTTTCCTCTTTAATGCATTAGCCATAGCCTTTTCAAATTTCCTTAGCCATAATAAATCATGTGAACACTCATACTAGAATGTTTTTCCCAACATTCAACTTGAAATACATGTCCCATCAACTGTGGTTATTATTTTAACTTTATTACATATAATTTTCACTTGAGTTGTTACAAATCATGTCTTTGAATGCTACTGGCAACCCACTGATGAATCTTCGAATCTTGGATTTCTCCTCCTTGAAGTAATGAACACACCTCAATAACTCTAAGAACCTACTAGTGTACTCCTCATCGGTCATAAATCCCATATTTAGCTCATAAAATTTTTTTTCCTTATCTTCATAGTATCTTTCTGATCGATACTTCTTCCTGAATAGTCCCTCAAATTCACTCCAAGTCAACTCTTCCTTATAAATATTTCTGACATTATTTACATCATCCCACCAGATATCTTCTTTACCTTTAAGACTAAATGTAGCTATTATGGACTTCATGTTCTCTAAGTAATCATGTAACCTAAATAACATGTTCATTCCAAGCAACCATGATTTTGCTTCCCGTGATTTCTTTGTCTCCATCGAATGTAGGTGGGTTTTCTTTATTAAACCCATTTGAAATATATCCCCTATCACTCCTCCTATAATGATGATAACGATGATGACCATGATACATGTCAGAACCAACACTAGAATAAAACATGTGTTCATTGCCTCTCATGTCTGGAGTATCCAAGAACTTGTCATCTATGATCGTGTCATCTCTATCTGACCTGTGCCCACTATGGGATCTACTGCCATAGGCCCCATTAGTTCTATCCTCTTGTCCATAGCTAATCTGAAGTGGTCCCTATCTCTACAAGTCTTAATTTTTTTGAAGAATTATTGCATTGATTTTTGCCAATTTCTCATGTGCTTACATGATCTTGTCATTATCTGCTTTGGAACTCCTTATTCATTCCTTCAAACTCCTCAATATGTCTGCTAAGTCATAAGAGTTCCCAACACCACATTGTTCATCTGATTCATAGGGAGAATATATGTAGTCTACCATATTTATAATCATCTTTTATCTCTTCTTCCTATAAGGTATATTATATCACCTAAACCAAATCATAAACAAACCAGTGTACCTTAGCATAGTTCGGGGAGGATATCTCGTCTGCAAGACCGACCAAATTAGCATAATACATATATAAACATAATCAGATCAACATATAAGCATATTTTCATCTATTATCTAGTCAAAGTATGCATAAAAAGATATAAACACTAACACACATAACTAATGCATGACCGACATACACTAAGAACAAATACATTCAACAACGACACCATAAACTTTCACATGGTGAAACTACTGTAATCATGATCAATGAAATGCATACACAACAAGAACATAGAACAAAAGTGAAAGGATCTATATCCAACTGACATGTACATACGACAACACATTCATCCAAGGAGAACAAAAACTAGACATCACCCAAGGGGGATGGAACCATGCTCTGATACCACTCTGTAACTACCCAAGTAACTGGCCAACCAGGGTAAACATGTGATGAATAGTTACTATTATATGATTAATATGCCTATGCATTAGTTAAGGAAGTGGAACCAATGGAACACAACCAACTTGACCTTCTACACGTGCAACAGAATCCCCAAGAGCCATCCAACCCTTCCAGGTGACCAACCCCTGAGACCACCTAAAATTTTATTGCATTGAAGCCTCAGTCACTCCCATGACATGGAAATGCATGTGACTAGGACCCTCCAATCACTCCCACAACAAGGGAATGCTTGCGACTGGGGACTTTAACTAGTATTTTTTAACCAACGAATCTGGATTTTGTGCCATTTTTTTTAGGGTTAGGACTTAGGCCACTACCCAGAACTCCATGAAACTTCCAAGTGTGATAAATAAAATGGAAAGAAAGATTCTAATACAAAAAATTGACTAATGTCTTGACTGGACCCCTACTATCCATGATAGACATTTTTTCAAACATATCACACAAATGCAATCTACATGTCATAACACATATATGAGAATAGGGGTCTCATAATTATCCAAGAATCGCTAAGAAGCATTGATGTCTCATCATAATAATTTCATTACCATCTATTAATCCATATATTCATTTTACATTCACTAATTAATCAAAACATGATGAGAGCCATACATCATCGCTATCATAAAACTCACTCATAACCAGCATATGACCAACAAAAATATCGAGGATATAACAATGATATAAACTACATATAAACAAGTATATTTACCCATAAAATACCAAGGAGAAAGAGTTATTATTGATGATTTCATAGGACGACCATGTATGATACTTCCACGAAGCACCTGACCATAGATTGGGTTGAACCAAATCTCTCTTTCAACCAATCACCCCCGTGCCATATTCCAAGCATGAATGTGGGACCTCATAAAACAAATCAATCAAAACCAAATCAGGGCTTCCAGAGGCCAAACCACCCCAACCCTAAACCAGTGATTGAACCTCATGGTCGGACATCACTAACCATCACCAGATTGGTCTCTACCCAAGTTGTCCAGGGCTCCAAAGCATTTTCTCCAACTAGGGATTCCAGGATTAGTAAATCAACCCACAGTTATCGCTAGGCTTCCAGAGCATTTGTCCAAGCAGGGGTTCTAGGACTAGTAACTTAACCCACAAAGAGATTCCAGAGCATTTGTCCAACCAAGGACTCTAGGACTATTAAATCAACCCAAGATGTTATAGGGCTTCTAAAGCGTTTGTCCAACCAAGGCTTCCAGGAGCTAATAACTCAACCCACAACCAAAGGCACATGAAAACCAACTAGAAAAAGAAAAAAAAAAACCCACAACACCATGACTATCTAGGAAATGGCAAGGCTAGGAAAAACCATTGTCAATCCAAGCAATCCTCCATGCCAATGACAATTCATAACCAAATAACCACATGCATATGCCATGCATACCAAAACTAGTAAGGAAATCATACATGAAACTCGGTACCTACAAGAAAAGCCTGTTGTAGCTACTGATCCTGATGTACTCTTGCACTTTCCTGTTTTTCCTTTGTCTTATTGCTCCAAATCCCAAGTATGCCACACTCCTGCAAGAGTGCTCCATGAAAAACTCTAGGTGTATAAGAGTATGAGGGAGTGAATAAAGTGATAGTTCCAAAAATAAATTGACAAAAGTTTGTGCAAAAGCTTTCCAACTAATCCTCAAAAGCCTTTTTATTATTGAGGCATCTATTTTCTTCAATTTCCATCATTTTCCTTCATTTTCCTCCTCACATGCAACCTATGAATTTTCACCTGCATTTTCTCCTATTTTCCATTATTTTCATAATTAAATGCCAATAAATGCCACTTTTTCTTTCCAAAGCCTTTTCCATTACCTTTGTTTGTTTCCATAGCCATAATAAACCACGTGACCACAGACACTTGGATGCTTTTCCCAACATTTAGCTTAGAATACGCGTCCCATGACCAAGGTCTTATTTTACCTTTATTAACTTTTACATGGATTTTTGACGAGGGTTGTTACAAAAAATTTTATTGGGCTGAAAAAATGGAGTTTGGGATGCATATTTTATTGGGTTAAAGAAACCCAGTTAACGAATTATGTAAATAAATAAAAAATAAATAAACCAAGGTTTATCTTGATCCTAAGTTTCGTATGGTGTTTTATCTCTTAGTATGCTAATTTGGACTTAGTTAAACCAATTAATATGTTTTAGGCAAGCATTAGGCAAGGCCAAGAAACATAGAAAATTTTAGGGCTAATATTTGGGTGGGCTAATTTTCCATGGTTTTTCTAAAAATAAGATTTGTTAATTTTCCTTTTTCTAAAAATGAATTGTCGATTTTTTACAATATATAAATATTTTAACATAAAAATGGAGTTGTCTACGAATGCAACAAAATAGCCCAGATGACATTTTTTTGCCGGAATTTGGTAAAAAAAATTTAAAAAATCAGATAGTTGGAGTGTTTGAATTTCATTTTTGATGGTGGAAATGGATTCAACACCATCAAAAACCCTTAGGGCACCCAAAATACTGAAGTTTAATGACTGTGACACAGATTTTTAAAAATCTTTGCTAGAATTTTTCATAATCTTACTAGAGTTTCTGGGTTATTCTGTGGGTTTTTTAGTCTATGGCCATAAAAATTGCCAAAATTATATTAAGACTATATATAAAATCATTAGAAATTTGAATATTCGTACAAATATTTCAAAAAACATTTTACATATTACATATTATGGACTAGTGAAATTCGCCAAGGTTTCTGAACTTTAAGATAAATTTCTATTCTTAAATTTTTCCCTGCCAACAAATTTTATTTTTAATTAAAATTGTGTCCATATTGGAAAGAAATTCATGCATATGTATTTATCTATTACTTAGAGTTATATAATCATAGGGCCTAACAATTGTAGACATGAAATGGAATCCCTTCTCACACCTGCGAAGGAACTTGGCCAGTCCAATATTAGCCACATGAGCACTGAAATTAACATCTAGCAAAGTGTTGTTGGACTTCACATCATAGTGGATGAAAAGATGTACATAATCATGACGCAAATGAGCCAAATCATAATGTGCTCCAATTGCAATTTTGTAACATGTAGGCTTAGAATTAGGGTTTTAGACTTTGGGGCCATGAAGGAGATCCCCAAACTGCCATTAGTCATGTACTTGTATACCAAAAGATTAGTATCATCATTGCCACAACAACACTAGAGTTTCACTATGGTTTTATTCCTCATATTTACCAAATTTTCTTCTTTTTCCTTGAATCCATTATCTTGTCGAAGGTGACCATCGTTTCTCTATTCCCAATTGTGGCCTTGTACATTTTTCCTGATCCACCACTTCCAATCACATTTTCTTCATCTATGCAATCCAAAATTTCATATTCTCTGAAACCTAATCGATGAACCGAGGTCAACATCTAGGGAGACTTATTGCTTTTCCACAAATATTTAACTTTTTTTCATAAAACAAGTCTAGTCCTAACACAAAAATGACCATAGGCAAAGGAAAAAGTGTAGGGAGTAGCTATGCCCCACAGTTGTTGGCGAAAAAGGGCGACTTCTAGGCAAGACCCAATTTCAGGCTCAGGGCTAACAAGATTCCGCTGTAGTCTAGGACAACACCAACATTTTCACCCTGCTCAAAGAGAGCAAGGAATCTCACCCGAGGCCTGTCGTGACCTTACTAAGATAAAGAGCTAAAACCATATTACCGAAGAGAGGCTACTAACAGTTATCCAAACATTAAAGTTATACAGAACACATTCATTGCATATATTAATTAGGAAGTAAATTAAAATTTCGTAGTTATCAACAAGAACAACATAAATTTTGGAATCACTGAACATACATCTAAGAAGCTATCTGTCAAACACATCTTATAATCCACAACACAACATTTCTCTATTATATTATATCATCAGCATAGTACATAACATACTCCACAGAGTTCAACATAATACAACATAATACATCTCAGGATCCATAGAGCTCCCAAGACACAAAACTCAATCTCTTTCCTAGAACAGTTCCCCCTCCAAAGATCACCGAGCGAACTCTCCTCTCCCTTGCTTATCTTCCTACAGCTACTGGAATTTTCAATCTTCGCCCCTTCTTTGCTCGACTCTTCTCCTGCGCTCCACTGTCTCCCATCTTCTTCCGTGGTTGGGTCTGCCTCTGGGAGTCCCTCTGTTTGTTCATTGTCCCTTGTTCTAGCCATTTGTGATGCTGCCTGTCTATGCTCCACCACCTATCTGTCTATTCTCCGCAAACTGCAATTATTCCTTTCCTTTCATAATAGATCTCTGTCACTTGTTATTCTCGCCACTTGGCCTTCTGCAATTGAAAATTGTCTTACTCAAAACAAAGGCCCCAACAACAGTTACATTTTCTTCTCTTGCTATCATCCGTGTTAGAACAAGAATTAAATTGTTCAAGACCATCATTGTTGTAAAGCCTAGGATTTCCCATTGAACTTGAATCGTAAAAACTGAGATTGAAAGTAGAAAAACAATGGCAAGGAGCCCTGAGGGTTAGCTCAATTGGTCGAGTCCCCATTGTTAAAGCACCTTTTTCTAGTAAGAGGTCATGGGTTCAATTCTCTTGACAATCTTAGGGTCAAACTCCATCGTTGAGATAGCAGGAAGTGATCCCTTCGAGTGGATTTGACTGGTACAAATATTACATGGACGTAGCATTCATCGGTTTCCAGAGTCCATGAACTACATTGGAAAAAGAAAAAAAGAAAAAAAACAATGGAAATCAACTGATTATCTAAAATATTGAAGATATCAACATTCAAATTTCCTAGTTCAGGAGGAATTTTCTCTTGTCAAGGCATTGATGGAAAGCTCCAAACATGTAAGAACTAGCGGCTCCCCTAGCTCTCTAGAAATAAGGCCCAAGAATATCTTATTTAACAAATTAACTTATACTCGTGGATTCCATGACCATATGTCAGTGAGAAGGATACTAGAGAACTGAGTCTTGGTGATGTGCAACTTACCCAGTTTGTGCAGCAAACCTAATGCAACGAGAAGAGGACTTGTGAATTAATTGTTGATGCCATTAATTACAAAAAAAATTAGCAACCAACCCTATGTTAAAAGGCAACTACTAAAAAATTTGTTACCAAATATTAAGAGTTTTTACAAATTCTTGGCATTCTTAATTTCAAAAGAATTCAAGCCTTCAAACTTATTGTTATTGAGTTTGAGGAGATAAACGTGAGAAAAGCCCAAAAGGAGCTAAGTAGATAAACTTGAGAGAAACCCAAAAATAACTAAGTACTTGTCCCATGAGTTCATTGTTGCATATTCTCACCCTTTTAAGGCTCAAACATGCACCGTATTTCAAAGGAAAGTGCCCAATGGGTTATGGTTAAAGATATTCAAAGTTTGTAGCTTCCCTGGCTTGCAAAGATCAAGGATCTAGTGGAAGGTTGCCACTTGGTCAATTCCATGCAATATCTAGTGTTGGTAGGCCAGAAAAATAGGCTCTAATATGGAAACACCACCAATATTGAACTGTGACCATCCCAAAACGAGGATGTAGAAAGTGGATAGGCAGACCCTCCATGGTTATTGGAGGTAGGTACACCAGGATTGGCTCACTCCCTTCACTCAATGGTGTCGTGAATACAATAGAGTTTGAATATATCGATTTTAGTGCATTTATGCTGAGTTCTGGACTGAAACGCAGCTAGCTACAATAACATACAATGAAGAATGTGTGGATGACTTTGTAGCAGCTGGTAGTAGATATTAGATGGATGAAGTGTAAAAGAGTCAACGCTAATTAACTCTAAGAATATCTAAAAATGAAAGGATTTTTTTTAATCAAATAAAAATATTATTTAAAAGAAATTGTATTTTTAAATAATCAATTTGATATTTAAATTTTAACTCTACGTTTTTACAAAATTGCAGGTAAAAAAATTTAAACTGCATTCTACTCGAAAATATTAATTTGCAAAATCATAATAAACATTGTGTAGACTTTTCCTACGATATTATTTGCAAGTAGAGGTAAGAAAATTCCCTTAATACCTCCCGTGCTTCCCTTAATCCGCTTTATTGTTCTGTAACTCCTTTGAAGTTCAGGTTTTTAAATGAAGAAAGCTTCTCTTCAGTGGTGGGAAATATGAAGTACATAACTACCACTCTTGCAACTCTTTCCACACCCGCTCGTTACAGGTGATCAAGTTGGGGTTTTTTTAATGGTGGTTTCTTATGTTTCATGCTACCAGAATGCAAAACGTTGCAGAGCAGGAAACTCGCACTGGTCGGATTGGCGGCGCTGCAATTTTCAAAAAATAATCACGCCAAGAACAAGAAGATGAAGATGATGGCTTTGTCTGCAAATCTTAGGCATAGTGCATCGACGAGTTGCGCACTGAAAACGCAACCCGGTGCCAAAAACTGCAACCACGAAGACGTTGTAGTGCTTTGCAAGCAGGGCCGATTGAAAGAAGCACTCCATGCATTGCAGGGAACGGATAACCCATTTGACTCTTATACGTACATTTCTCTTTTGCAGGGATGCATTAAGAAGAAGGCCTTGGCACAGGGAAAGCTGATCCACGCTCACATGAAGCAAAGTGGATGTCTGCCCGATATATTTGTTGAGAATACGGTTGTGAACATGTATGCCAAATGCGGAAATTTAGAGGGCGCACGCAGAGCATTTGATCAGATATCTGACCGAGATGCATTTTCATGGACTGTGATGATTGCAGGATATGCTAAATGCGGTTATGCCGAGGAGGCATTGGCACTTTTTCACCAAATGCAGCGAACGGGCATCCAACCCGATGCATATATGTTTGCCAGTGTACTCCCAGCGTACTCAAATTTGGCGGCCATTAGAGAAATTCATGAAGAAATAAGAAGATGTGGGATTCAGATGAATCCTTTCGTGGCTGTTGCACTTGTTGATAGATATGCTAAATGTGGTAGTATAGAGGATGCACGCGATGTGTTTGACGAAATACCTCAACAAGACTCGGTATTGTGGAATGCTATGATTGTTGCTTATTCCAGGCAAGGGCTTTCTGAGGAGGCATTGAGGGTATTTCACAAAATGCGGGTTTCTGGTGTGCCACCCAGTGAGTTTAGTTTTGCTAGTGCTCTTCAGGCATGCGTGAACTTGGGAGCTCTGGAACAGGGTATGAAGATACATGGAGAAATAGTCAGAAGTGGATTCATGCATGATTTGTTTATAGGGAACGGTCTTGTAGATATGTATGGAAAGTGTGGGAAAGTAGACCAGGCCCGCCATGTATTTGACATTATGTGTCGCCGAGATGAAGTATCCTGGACTGTTATTATTGCAGGATATGCAAAGAATGGATGTAGCGAGGAAGCTATCAAGCTTTTCACGCAAATGCGCCTGGAAGGTTTGAAACCAACCTTGGATACCTTTGTTTCTGTGCTTCCAGCATATGCAAATTTGGAAGCTCTGGAACAGGGCATGGAAATCCATGAAGAAATAAAGAAGGCTGGATTTCAGTCCAATGTCTTTGTTGGCAGTAGCCTTGTAGACATGTTTGCAAAATGTGGGAACATAAGTAAGGCAAGAGATGTGTTTGATAAGATGGTTCACAGAAATGCTGTGTCCTGGACAGCGATGATCGCAGGATATGTGAAGAATGGATTTGCAGAAGAGGCATTGAAGTTGTTTCATCTAATGAAAACAACAGGAATCCAACCAAATCAGTTTACCTTCTCCAGCGTTTTTAAAGCATGTGCCAATTTAGGAAATCTGGAACTGGGAATGCAGATCCACGAAGAAGTAATTAGAAGTCGATTTCAGTCAGATGCCTTCGTGGAGAGTGCCATTGTAGACATGTATGCAAAATGCGGAAACATAGAGAGGGCACGCAATATTTTTGACAAAATGCACAGAAGGGATGTGGTATCCTGGACAGTAATGGTTTCAGCGTATGCACAACATGGGTATGTTGATGACGCTTTAAAGCTTTTTCAGGAAATGCCTGAACGAAGCATAATTTCGTGGAATGTTATGATTGCGGGATATGTGCAAAATGGGCATAGTGTAGAGGCTCTAGAACTTTTTAAACAAATGCCACTTTCTGGTGTGAAGCCGGACTCTACAACCTTCACCAGTGTCCTTCCAGCATGTGCCAACATGGGAGCCCATGAAAAGGGTGTGCAAATCCATGAAGAAATTATTGAAAATGGATTTGACAACGTTACCTCTGTAGTGAATGCCCTAATAGATATGTATGCCAAATGTGGCAACATAGAAAAGGCGCACAAATTATTTAACAAAATGCATCAACGAGATGTTATCTCCTGGACAACAATGATTGCAGGATATGCCATGCATGGCCATGGAAAGGAGGCCATCAAATTGTTTCAAGAAATGGAAGAGTCTGCCATGAGTCCAAACCATGTTACCTTACTTTCTGTTTTGTATGCATGCTGCCATGCAGGTCTTGTGGAGGAGGGCCTTCATTATTTCTATTGCATGAGTAACTATTATAAAATCACGCCAGTAATGGAGCACTATAGCTGCATAGTTGACCTTCTTGGTCGTGCTGGGCGCCTTGATGAAGCACAAGACTTTATCAGCAAAATGCCAATAAAACCTGGGTCTACTGTGTGGATACCGCTGCTATCTGCCTGCAAGACACATAACAATATAAATCTAGGCGAACACATAGCAGAACAGCTTTTTGAGTTGGACCCCAAAAATACTTCACCTTATGTACTGTTGTCAAACATGTACGCTGCAACTGGTAGCTGGAGTGAAATGGGGAGAGTACGAAAACTAATGATGGACAGAGGGGTAAGAAAGATGCCCGGATGCAGTTGGATCGAGGTCCATAAACATGTACATACTTTCTTTGTAGGAGATAGATCACACCCACAAATGCAGGAAATCTATGCAGAGTTGGAGAGATTGTCTTGGGAAATGAGAGCAGCAGGGTATGTTGCTGAGACAAGATTTGTGCTAAATGATATCGAAGATGAGCAGTAAGAACAAATTATTTGTCACCATAGTGAGAAGCTGGCAGTTGACTCGGGGTTGTTAAATACATCTTCTGCAACCATTCTGAAAACGATAAAAAACGGTCAAATTCTGTGGTAAATTACCACTCTGCAACGAAGTTCATCTCCAAGATTGTTAAACAAGAAATTACAATTCGGGGTGTTGGTCCTAATTATCGTTTACAAAATGGATTGTGTTCTTTTAGAGAATTTTGGTGATTCAAACTTAAACCAGACACAAAGGACAAGTTTAAGTATATTGTGAAAATCTTGTATCGGTAACAAGAAACTAGTTGCATTATTGGGTTTCTAATTAGTGACAGATCTCATATATTTTTCACCTTGACTATGAGAGTCAAAATGGAAATGGGACTACATGTCAAGTCAACATTAAGATATATGTTTGTTGTAGGCTATCTGTTAACATACCCCCTTGTCTAACCAGAGGTGGTTGCCATGCTAACCCAAGACTCAAGGTGTAGTTATGAGGATGGGGTTGTGTCTTTTCTTTTTTCTTTTTTTTTGGCTTATAATGAAGAACATTGTCTTAGCTCGGGACAGGATAAAGGGAGAAATATAGAGTGACTAGGATTTTGTTATTTATGCTATGTGAAGCCAAGTCTAGCACCGATCTGAACCATTCACCAGGCAGGTTTGGAAGCATCTTGAGGAACAGCTGAACCTGATGCATGTTTGGGAGAAAACACTGTTGAAGAATGTTGCAGGTTTTATACTTCACCTCGAGCGACCTCAAGAAATTCAGATCACCTCCCATTTTGGTTGCATGGGGCATCTAGCTAGCATGCAACAAAAGGTTGTTTGAAGAAAAATTTACTCCTCCGCTGAAGATATCCATACAGGTTTTAGCACTTCTGAATACATTTAACTCCTATAACCAAAAACCTCCTCGTTTAGTTGGATAGATCCCGATTAACAAGGATAGGGCGTGAGGATGTCTTGATGGTGCAAGCCAGGGCGGGGGGTTCCTCTTTGTGGTGTGGATTTCATTATATGTTTCTCAGTAAATCACTCGTTGGCAAAACCAAAATGGGGATTGGCATAGCATTAGGAAATTCAGTGTACTCTATGAAATGCTCAGATGTGTGGTAAAAAGGAACATTCAACAGCTTTGTCTTTGGCAAATCAGAATTGGTTATTCTATGGATGCAGGGCAGAGTTCAGGTCTGCATTCACGGTCTTATACATCTTGCACAACAACTGAATTCAATTTTTTTTGTACTTTTCCAGGAGACCTTTCTTACTTATATTTTCCAAGAACTCAACATACAGGCAGACAGTGATACTGATAAGTTCATGGATAGCACTGGTTGCATATTTTCTGAACTGGGCCTGCTCCAGAAGTTGTAGGGCCAAATCCATCCAAATTATGGTTATCAATACTTTCATTCCTTGGCTGAACACTATCTTATTGAGAAATTGTTTTGTCATCACCATATACAAGTTTCGACTTCAAATCCTTGTAGGTAAAGAATCTGGACTAAAACTGGAAGCAGGAATTTCATAAGGAATTTGTATTTCGTATGAGAAGGTCCTAGCACACCAGCAACCCTACTCAGCCATGTGTCCTACATGTTCACTCTAGAAAAACAATGTGCATCCCTCCAATAGTTTATGTATTCATTGCAATGAATCTTATGCAAATAAATATTCTTCAAATTTTTGTTTTGAAGAGAAAAGGCATGCATCAAATTCAATTTGAACAATGAACCCAGTACAACATGCTATTGTGTAATTGATTAAGCAATCACCTAAACTCTCTCATTGTGAGCCATGTATTTTTGACAAAAACATGGTCCCCAGCTATTAGACTTCTAGATAGCTGTATGTCTCAACAAGCAACGAAGTTGCATTTTAGGATCTATAGCATGTAGAAGGAGATTAAAGCATTCTATCTAAGACTACAGAGAAAACGAGGTTCAGAAGTAGGCCATCTATCACATGCTATCCTTTTAAACTAGCTAACCTCCAAAAGAAGTGAAGTTTCAATAACACCATTGTTAGTAATATACCCTTGATGGCACAAAGTGTGATCGGAATTACTATTGGAATGATAGTGTTGGTTATAAATAATGTCTTTACAGATTTAGCCTCAAAATATAAGATCTCCCTACTTCAGAATCTGTTCGAGAGGAATCGTTTAAACATAAATCTATGCTACTTGTATGCTTAACCAAACTGATGACAAAATGAACGTTGTCTTTGTTAATTACACGGAATCTTTAAAATAGCGTAAACAAATGTCACAAGTAATTCATAGCTCCTTGTTATAACTCCCAAGACTAGCATAAGTGCACATAAGCAATTGAAGTAGTGGACTTCACAAACGGAAGGATTGCAGAATGGGAAATCACAGCAATAATTAAATTCAACTGAAAATTCCTCATTAAAGCCTATGTGATAACCATGGTACTGGCACACAGTCCATATTGATACATGAAGCTTCAGGAATATACACATATATAAAACATGCCATGCCCACTACACACAATATCTAGGGAACATTTCATGTAACCCAAACACATGCAGTTATTTGAACATCATAGCAAAATATGGCACATTCTACATAGTCCCAGCCTTCCATACACAGTTCGTCATTAACTTTTCATAATATCAGTAATGACCACATTTCAAGCGTACCCCAACCATATATCCAGCTTACAAATAGTAGCAATAATATTGCAATAAAATTAATTTGAAAGGGCATTTATCTCAAAAGAGGATAAGCTTCTAGATAGGTCATATATTCAGCATCTTAGCAATAACAGTAATCACAAGTAATCTGTCACAACATGCATTCAACATTTTAATGATTATAAAACTTACTGTGAGATTAACCTAAGGAAATCACAATTTTCAAGGGAATGGGCATTGGGAAAGAGACATTATTTCACCACCCAACCGCAGATAAGTTGCAATCCGCCTAGATCCATTTAATTCTGGATCTATCATGTGCCGAGAGGGATCAAATCTCTAGAGGTGCAAACCTATTTTTTGAGTGCAAAACTGGAGGAAAGGTTTGTGCCAAGCGGGATCAAACCTCGAGAGATTTGATCCCTCTCAGCGCATGATAGATCCGGAGTTAGATGGATCTAGGTTGGTTCCAGTTGGAGGCATCAACGTCACATTTTTCAGATTATTAAAATTTTTGTATATTTTTGAGATGTACATCATACTTTGAAATTTTGAAGATTCGAAATACAAATACTAAAAATAATTTTTTTGTTTTTTTTGTTTTACGATAGTTCCAAATAGGATATTGAATCTTTCACTCAACAAATCCTAGAAGCCTCAAGAAGATGCTTATCAAATAAAATAAGAATAATAATAATTATTTTTCTTCTTAGATTAGATATACAATGATATAGGTATAAAGACCATTTGAAGACATAACCTAGTTACATTTTCGAACACTCTCTCTTCACTAGAGAGATATTCATATTCCACTATTGGTATACTTATCAAATTAAAATATTTAATGTTGTTGAGAACTTATGGAAAATTGTGTAATATGAAACTTCTCAACAACATAATGGAAACATTCACCCCTTAATTAAATAAAAATATTATCATAGGAAGAGATCCAATGGATAAGTATCAATGGTGGCATTAAGATTATCTCCATGGGATCATAGCACAATGTTGGGAGGCATTCCAAGATTAATAAAATCTAAAATTTATTTCTTGTAAGCTCGTAATTTGGCTAATTCTAGAAGAGGTACCTGAATTTTGACCTTCTCCAACTCTTTTGTCAAATTGAAAGCATGATTTTGCTTAACGTTTTTTTCAGGTTCTTCTTCACTCTTTCTAGAATTTGTTGCTTGTTCGGGTAGAGGAACAACTCTCTCCAATATATTAGTGTCAATTTATTTGTTCTAGGAAGATTCACCTGCTACACATTTGTTCTATTAACTGAATTTACAGGTTGTTTCTTATTACTAACCTGTTTCATAGGGTCTGTTGTTATATCATCCACCCTCTGAGTCCTAAGAAACCTTATAAAGGCGGATCACCCAACAGCATTAAGAGGTGAATAGTTTAAAAGGTGTGAGATAGAAAAATATGAAAAGTGATCCATATATGAAAGGGGCAAGGCACTATATATAAGGCGGATTTGTGGAAAATTTTTGAAACGAAACAAAAAGAGTAAAGGTGCAAGACAGTGGTACAAGGCGGGACCCGCCCGTGTTCCGCACGTTCATAAGAGAGGGACGCGTGAACAATTCCGGGGGGGTCAAGGATGGTAAGGGGAAGGCGGAAGCTTCCCCCCCCCAGAATCCTGATGACGTGGCAGAAAAAGGGACCTGAAGTTAAGTACTATGTGGGGGAAATGACCGTAGGTCTGTAGCTGCTACAAAACTCCTCTGGCATTTCTAGTGGGCCTGAGCCTGATGTACACCTGTCACTATGATCCAATGGTAAGGTAAGTCCTAGGACACCCGGTACACGACCAGTACCGACATTTAACCCGACGCATGGTATGCACCTAAACGAAATATGATAGCAAATGACTAGATGCCACGTGTCTCAGTGTCGACGTCCTTATGACATCAGCCCTCTTAGCATCACCCTAATCTCATTTTCCGGGCTGTTTTCGAATTGCATAACCTTGTTCTGTGATTTACTGTGGTAAAATACTTTCTTTTAACGGGTTACTGTATAAGCAAAAGCGTGAGCGCCCAGTACCAGGTCTGCCTAGTCGTTTTGAATCTCCCTGCGTCATTTTTCCTGAGCATTGTCCTTACTCCGCAGGTATTCCATCCCTTTTGCACTATCTGGTTTCCTTTCGCTTTTCATTTTTTATAATGGTCATGGGTAAAGTCGCGGTCAAGAAGTCAGAGCTCGAAACCCCTCAAGCTCGCGAGTCCAGGGCTGCCCCTGGACCTGAACCTTTCACAGATTTACAAGCCCATATCTAAGATCGACAATACCTGTTTTTCATTAGTAGTGTCAAGCCTGAGCTGTTCAGGAAGCATGTGGAAAATGGGGACAGGTTTTGAGTCGTTTTGTCCGGACTGTATCACCAGATTACTCCCCCTGTCTACCCAGTGGTCGAATTCATTTATTCGCTCAGAGATGCTTACGATGAACGCCGAGACATGTTCCTATCCTCTCAGGGGAACAAAATATTCAGTATATCCCCCGAAATCATCATAAAAGCTCTCTACTACCCTACCAGTTCGAATTACGTCAGTTTCAATGAAATGACGCTATCTCGTCAGTTTTCTAAATTACCATGGAGGTAACAGAGTGATTTCATCGCTGCTATTTCCGACTCTTGCATCACAGCCTTCTCGTCTGCAGATTCAGTGCCCTTGAGTACATTCAAGGAGGACCTTCAGCCTACCCTCGCTCTTATTGCAGGACTACTAGGTATAAAAGGGGTCGAGCAAGTCTCGAAAGAGTGCATAGCCCTTTAATGGTTAATGTTGCAGCCTGCTGTTGTATTGTACATCCCTAGTTTCTTGGCCTCTACCATCCAAACACAATTTCAGGACCTCTCAGATACCGGTCGTTTTCGTTTCTATTCTATGGTCTTCTATCTTTTCCTCTTCCAACAGGTTGATAAGTTTGAGGGTTTGGGTCTAGAAAAAGTCTATAGGATAAATTCTCAGCGAAGACTGTCTTTGAATTGAATCCCGCAACGCATCAGTTGGAAAATGGGGTGGCTTATTCAAATTTCTTGAACGATTTCATGCCCATAGCTTACACCATTATCCATGACAATCCTCTGCCTAGGATTTTTCCTGAGCAGAAGAAATGGCTACAATACAGTGAGGCTAAAAGCACAGGAGACTGGTATCTTTTTTATCACTACACTGAAATCAGGGTTTACAGTGCAGAAGTTTCCCCTTACAGATTGCCAGTTTTTCCTGCCCTGCGGATTTATGCTTTGGAATACCTCCGATAGACCTTAAACGCTGACCAACTCCACTTCCTCCCTGCGAAAAAGGGGTTCATTCTCAAGCTTGCTATAACTGTCGGCCCCTTCATTGTTAACTCAAGGCGTGCCCTCCCACAGTGGAAAACCTGCTCCAGGGCATGGATTTAAGGCAAGGGAAAGCTTAGCCCTATGATCCGAAAGGCATCATCTCGAACAAAAGGAATAAGATTAAATCAACTCCTTATGCTCATGAAACTAGACCCTTCATCGAGTGGCGAGCTAATCTTGAAACCTAGCCTTTGCTTTCACAGATGGAGACTGATTCATCTGCGACAGGGGAAAAGGGGGATACTGCTTTGACAAAAGAAGTAGGTCAAAAACAGGTGGAAGAGGTCGGCGCTTTAGGAGAAGGTTCCCCGCCTTCTAAAAGGAAAAGAACTAGAACCAATGAAGAAGAAAGCATTGGAGAGGAGAAACTGCTGCAAAGAGAAACATTTTATGGTCAACCGAACAAGGGCAAATCAGGTTTTGTGGTGATACGTGATGGCATAGCTTCTTCTGAATTCTTAGAAGTTTCGCAAGTTGTCTCTGCTAGCAGCTCCGGAGGGGAAAGTGAAAGAAGGGTGAGGAACAGAGCAGTCATGGAAAAGCACTTGTTTGAATTAGAGAGATATGTCCACAAGTACCATACTAGGTTTTCAGCTGCAATCGATATGGACAAAGAACAACTAATAATGGACATGACCGAAGCAATATTAGACCCAGAGGCTGGCACCACTAGTTACAGAGCTCTGGAAATAGCAGTAACCATGTCACAAGTCCCACCAATCGACAAGTGTAATCTATTCTAGTGTTTTGGTGATATGTTAAAAGATGAGGTGGTGAAGCTCTCCCTTTAAGAAAGTTACAAACCAAGCATAAGCAAGGGCTTAATAACCTCAAAATGGAGAAGATCAACTCTCGTGCACTCTCGAATGATCTACGCAATCTCCAAGAAGTGGTGAAAGGAAAGGAGAGTGGTAAAGTAGACCCTCAAGGCCATCTCATCTCAGAGTTGCAAAAGCAGGTCGCAGCCCTGAAACATAAGGTGAACATACCTAGCTCCCAACACGTACAAACTGCTGAGTTAGTCCATGTGAAAAAAGATAAGGCAAATCTGGCAGACTCCCTTGCAAAGGAAAGGGAAGAAAGAGCTAGAATTTCGGGTGAGATGACCGCTCTCCAGGAAAAGATGGATGAACTACAGAGACGCTGGGATACCCATGTATGCTCTACACCACCTCCTGAAGGGACCAGCTCACTCTCGGAGCAGCTGACTATAGCACTGGCCAAACTTCAAGCGGCGGAGAAGGAGGTCTTAACAGCACGGTAGGAGGTCAGTGAGCTCGAGGCCCTCAAAGAGAATTCCAAGAAGGTTGTTGCTCTACAAAAGGAGATAGAGGAGGGAAAACAAGAGAAGGCACAACAAGAGAAGACTATTCGAGACCTCACGAACTGAATAAAGGGAAATATTATCCTTCTGGATGCTCGACGCTTGATTTGGACTGATATTATTATGGAAGTAAAGAAACACTGGGTTTTCTTGACTATCATTGAAGAAAAGAGGGCCGCAGTGCGCCTATTCAGAAGAACACTTATCGAAGGGAGTACTGACGCCTCAACTAGGGTAAAAAACGCCAAAAGGTATATTTCTCTCTTAAATGGTCTAAATTCAGAGGAACTGGTTAAGCAAGGCATCCAGAGTAGATTCAAGGAGGCTTCAGAATGTCAGAAAGTGATAGAAAAGGAATTTGCACGTAGCTTTGCATTGAGCAATTTGGAAAAGGTGGCGGCCAGTTTGGAACATTTCGAAACAGATTGGACAGAGCTAACACTCGCCTGCCTCCCATCATGCTGGGAGCCTTCAAATGCAGTCCTACAACCATTATCAATGTATGAATGCCGGCTGACAGAAGTAATGAATCGAACTGACATACCTTCCAAGAAGTCCGCTTGAATTAAGGCTGAAACTATAGTTTTAGTACTCAGCAAAGAGTTCTGGCTTCTTCATTAGGTGAAATATAAGATACCCACTCAGGCGAGCTATGCTGAATTGACTGAAGTTTACATTCGGGCGAAAGCTTTCATCGCAATACCTGAGCCTACAACCGACACTTGGCAGAGATGTATAATTCATGCGAGTTCGTTAGCTAGCTCTTCTGTAACCATAGTACCGCCTGTTTCAGCCACTGCCTCGACTCCTTCCCACCACTAAAAGTTGTCAATTCATGATTGGGCCCGCGTGGCCTCTTGTTTTATTTTTATTTTTACTTTCAATATTTGAGTGAGATTCATATTTCACTCTTGCAAATTTTACTTTCTGTTAGACAGTTGTGATATTTTCTTTAGAAATGGCCATGAGCCCAGATTGTAAAATGATGGGAAGTGTTTTTACCTCATCATAAATTTTGATGTTTTGATGAGGACTTGAAACTGCATACTAGCACGTGGAAAAGATATTTTCCCAAAATATCTTTCCGCGTATGTTCATTGAAAACGCTATAAAAGCAGTAAGCAGGGACATATACAGTGTTCTAGATTTTCCAAAGAACTCACTAGAAAGGACTCTGTATGTATTTTGTCTGAGTTTTGATATTCATGTTGAAGATCCTGTTGGGATTCAGTGATAAGGAGTTTTGTTGATATTGGGGATTGTGATCAGAATGATCCATAGTTTGTAGCTCTTCCTTATGTTCTATAATACAAATGTTCATTTCACCTATCTCCATATTTCTCATATCTATGTTCTGGAATTCGAGTGCTCATATGTTTAAATGTGGATTTATCGTTATAGATACTCATATTTACTCATGTCTAGTACTTTAAATATGGCTCAGGCAGGATATTCTGTTTCACTCTTCACCTCTTCCATTGTTCCTCTGATGTTAGCTGTAATGGATCTTTGTCTTTAAAATTGTTCTCATATATGGATTCTTATCGTTGCATAGGCCCATTATATGTGAATTTTGCCTCTAGATAAGCCACTGTTATAGTTAATATTCACTAAATTTTCTTACACAGTCATCACCTACCTTTTATTAATAGTTGTGAGTCATTTTAGAATTCAGCTCCCTCTTTAGTGTTCTGTCTTAGAACTGTCGGATACATTTATATATTGAAGTTTGTACTCTGTTACTACAGTCTCACAGTTGTTGTGTTTAACTTTGGTGTCTTGGTTCCACTTTCATAAAATCATTTACCCAAGAAATTATAGCATGAGAGCCTGGTCTTGTCAACTCCTATCAGTTGAGTCATATGCTCCTTACAGTTAAGATTTCCTAGGCACTGGTCTTTGTACAACTCAAGACTGTCTGTAGGTGTGACAACTCGTGAAAATGT
>CM076575.1:876700586-876947979 GCA_034641835.2 Pinus albicaulis | reverse complement strand
TTTATATCATCCCTTTCCTATACCCACTCATCCTTGGGAAAACATTTCCGTGGAATTTGTGGGAGGTTTAATAACAACTAGGAAGGGACATGATTACCTATTCATGGTGGTTGATATGTTCAACAAGATTTGTGTTCTGGTGCTATGTAAAAAGACTATCAGTGGGAAATAAGGAAGAAACTTGTTCTTTGGATAGGTTTGGGATCACATTGGGATACCTAGGAGCATCATTTCAAAAAGGGAAAAAATATTTCTGAGTGCATTCTAAACTACATTATGAGATAATATGTACATGAATTTGAAAATATCTACACCATTTCATCCACATATAGATGGATGGACAAAAGTAGTCAACAAGACTTTGGTGAAACTTTTGAGGGGATACAACCAGAAGAATTTGAAGGATGAAAATTTGGTATATATAGAACATTATTACAATATATAAGTCCACACTTCTATAGGAAAGTCCCCATTTGAAACCTATTTTTGATATTTTTCGCCTTCACCTTTTGACATTGCATATGGGAAACAACGAGGAGTGGGGGAATATCTTCCAGGAGATGCTTTGAGGGCTAAATTTTTATAGAGAAGATAAGGTAGATACATATACATATACAAGAGTCATTTCAGAAGTCACGAGAGAAATATAAGGCCAAACATGATCAAAAGAGAACAAAAGAATGATTCAAGGTGGGAGATACAGTATGGCTATAGTTGAAAAAGGAGAGGCTACAGGGACCTGGTAAGAAAATGAAGGATCTAAGATATGATCCCTTCAAGGTAATTGAAAACATGGGTGATGATTCCTATCAACTTATTTTACCAACGTATATTAGCATTTACTTAGTTTTTAATGTAGACAACTTGAAACTCTATGAGCCTTAAATGCTAGAGTAGGAAGAGGAACATGTCCTACCTTCTCTAGAGAATTTGGCACTAGATGCTCAAGCAAAGTTAACATATGATACAATTTTGTATAAGAGTTCTAGAACTTCAAGACAGGGGAAATGCAACCTTCGGAATATTAGGTTGAAAGGAAAACTTCAAGGAAAATCTAAATGATACACTAGAGAGAAGGTGGAGGAAATATTTCCTCGCCTCATTTAGTAGAAGCTTATGGGGACAAAAATACTCCAAAAGTGGAGAGGTGTGATCCATATTATGTCATTATATAATTTTTCATCCATATCTATGTTTTCAAAGTGGAAAAAGTGGAAGAATCAACCCACGAGACCATTTTTATCGACGGGACCAAGTTTGGAAAAACATGGTCTAAAACCTTATGAGCGAATTTGGAGGCATAAAATGGCGTTTTTTTTTGGCGGGGGGATTTTTTCATGTTTAGAGTTGAAAATTTTCATGTTTTTTTACAAACATATACCTTTCCAAAAGTGAAATAATCACATCAATCAGAGTCCGTATGTGAAATTTATGCCACTCAAAATTTGGCCTTCCTATTTTCACCACCATAATTCAAAAGGGTTCCATGACAACCCCAATATTCATGGAAAATGAGATATCCATGTGATTATGATGTAGAATACTCTAGAAGAATCTATATTGTAACTCCAATTAATATTTTAAGTAGTCAAACCTAACCACTAGGAGGTTATTAGGTTGTGTTATAACCAGGCCACTGGGAGGAAAGGGGATTACATTCTTTTGAGTGCATTTCTTCCTTACCTGAGAAAAAATATCCAATAGGGATAGGAAGTAGAGAACAGATAGAGGATTTTTACATTGTAGCAACCCATGGACCATAGGAAATACTTCTTTGTACTCACATCCACATTTCCATTCAAGGAAAGAGAGTGAAGCAACCTCACCTTCTAGCTAGGTTTTTCTCCCAAAAGGGTTTCCTAGAGAATATATTGTGTCAAATATTGAAAATGTAATTTTATCATATGTGTTGTGAAAAAATTTCAAGTCGAATATCCACATTCATTTGTAGATCATCTACTAAAGAGAAAGCACTCTATCTAGGTTGAATGACACTAACATCTAACATTTCTTGAATCATACACTTAATATGCTAGGTCCCTATAATAATAGTGTATCCCCTTATTTTTATTGCTAGTGTAGCCCATTTATTGTTATTGATGTGCCCATGTAGTCCCCATATTATTATTTTTGTGCCCCATAAATTCCCACTATTTTTTATTGTTGTGCCCTTACATTGTTATTGTTATGTCGACTAGGATTATATTGTGACCCCTTGGACTCCTATATATAGAAAGGAGGCTTTTTCATTTGTATCATCCAAGAATTTTTCATTTATGTAATTTAAAAGAGTTTTCCCCCTCAAAGCGGCTGATTTATAAGTCGTTGATCTATCTTTTATTCTATTTTGTGAGCTGGTTTCATAACATTTGGTATCAGAGCTTCATATTCTAGGGTTTCTCTTCTCCAAACAAGACATCTTGGAATTTTCGCTATAAAATTTTTTCTACGAGGCTTCATAATCAAAAAATTTTACAACGTGGATCTGAAATCTTGATGAACTTCTTGTAGAAATTTCATACCTTGGTTCACTATATTTTCGGAGATATGATCTGTGGAAGTTAAGATTTTTGTAGGATCCAGAATTTCATCTCAAATAGGTGACTGAGGGAAAATCATCATAACTTTTGCTTCAGGCAAAGGATTGTAATTCTATAAAAATTTACAAAAATCACACGGACTTTAGTTTCTTTTATATCAATTTCAGAGATGAAGGTTGAAATAGTGACATGTGGCAATCCGTACAAGTTTGATCTACTGAATTAGTTCATAATTAGGTCATTGTGGGAGATTAGGCATAACTTTATCTTAGAGAATCCAAATTAGGTCTGAGATGTGGCAATGGAGAGAATACTCGGATATCTACTCCATGACAGAAGATAAAATCTTGGGAATATTAAATTACAAAGATACATCAATTTCAATATCGAGCTCCTCAAAATCAAGAAAAATGTTTGTATTTGTTTTTAAATTTTCATAAGCCTTATTTGAAAAATTAGTTGCAAAGTGATTCAAGGGCATATTGAAGCATAGATATCAGTATTGGGTTCTAAAATGCCCCCCAAAAATAATTCCACACTTATTAAGCCCTCAGAGGGCTCTACTATGACTCATGAAGATGAAGAAGTGCAACAAAATATATCAAATTTACGAGACCAATTACAACAAATGTCGCTCTCGAAAAAAGTAACAAAAAATGAAATGGAAGCTAAGATGGATGGTTTGAATAAAGACATGTATGGATTGAAGAAAGGCATGGAATATAATATGGATGACTTTAAGAATGGCGTGGAAACTAAGATTGATGGTATAGAAGAAAAACTGAAAGGAAACATGGAAGACATGAAGAACGGTTTAAAAGCAGACATGGAAAGTTTGAAGGAAGGTTTGACAGAGATGATATAATAAATTATTCCTAATGGTGAAACGGTAGTAGATGAAAATCATGATGAGAATGAAAGAAATGTTAATCATTATTTCATAGACTCTAATTTTTTATTTAAGACCCACCATATTCCAAAGATCGATATGAGGAAGTTTGATGGAAAGGATCTGGTAACATGGATACTACAAAATGGAGCAATATTTTGATCTCCATAATGTGCAAATCATAAAAAAGGTACGCATTACAACTTTATATTTGGAACAAAATAAATTTGTATGGTATTTATGTCTTTTCTCTTGTAAAAAAATTGTCACTTGGTCAATTTTTACAGAGGAAATGATAGCACATTATGAGGATACAAAGAGCAACACCTTCTTTATCCATTTGATAAATCTCAAACAAAACGGTTCAATGGTGGAGAACATTTAGGACTTCCAAAATTTGAATATAAGGGTAACTAGTATTCTAGGGGAACACATGATTGATGTCTTCAGAGGGACTTTAAAGGATAACATCCAGCATGAGGTTCACCTTTTCAAAACTGATTCATTGGAGAAGGCATTCAGGTTGGAAAGAAAAATTGAAGAAAAAAATATGGTGACAAGGAAGCCTACCAGTCATAACTATAAATATTGAAGTGTTGCTGTGTAGTCAATTTAGCGTCCTAAATTGCTAACATAAATTATCAACCAGGGCTAGTAAACTGATGAAGTGTGGTGCACTATATGTGCTTAAGTGACATTTTCCTTACTTCGTTGTATGTGTTTTTATTATTGTTTTTTGGAACAAAACATTCTAAACTAAATGTAATCTACCTCCAAAGTGCTCTAACTAAATTAACATGCAACTAGTCTATGGAATTCTACATCCCATCTTGTTCATGATGAATGATATTTTGGAAGAGTTTGTAAAACAGTCCTGGCTGTATTATCCAATGCAATTGAACATAAACGTAAAAATGAAAGCAAATACAATTAAAATCTAAGACACCACAACTATTTCTTACTCATTGTTATGATATTTTGGAAGAGCTTTGTAAGAGTAAGAATGGCTATGCCACTTAGTGTAAACAAGCAACTAAAACTTACAATACCACAGTTATGCCTTATTCATCATAATGATATTTTGGAAGAGTTTATTAGAGTAAGTCTAACTGTGATAATTAACGAAAGGAATTGCAACTAAAATGCTAATTAACTCAACATAATACAACCAAATCTTTTTCATCTAATAATGATATGTTGGAAGAGCGTTTTAAGAAAAAGAATGATTGTAAGATAATGAGGATATTTTAATCTAATTGCAAAACAGAAAATGCTAATTAACTCAACATAATACAACCAAATCTCTTTCATCTAATATTGATATGTTGGAAGAGCTTCTAAGAAAAATAATGGTTGTAAGATAATGAGTATCTTTTAGTTAAACAAATAATGCAAGACATGAATTAAAAGCTAACAACACATAATTAAAATCTACTTATCTAGAAAGAATGTAGAAGCCTCCTTGGACAGAAGGGGCCCTCTGCTACCAATTTGGTGAAATCCTTAGCTTTAGCTCCTTAAAATTGTAATCAAAACAACATCAAAGAACTGAATTTCTCTATTGAAAAACTCACAAATCTACATCCCATTCCATCTTAAACTTTGTTACAAAAGACTCTCTATTCCTTTCTCTTCTTCTCCTATTTTTCACTACTTTTTCATTACCCATGATAGGAGAAAGCTTCTCCTATTTATACAAAATATGAGGAGTTATCTCATTAATGGGAGTCCATGAATCTCTCCCTCCATCTCTAGAGTTACAATAAAAATAGGAAATGATAAGACACATGTCTTTCTAGAGTTTCAACACAACTAAGAAATGAGACACATATCCTCTTAGAGTTTCAATACAACAAGGAAGTGAGACACATGTTCTCATGATCCCATGATTTTCTCCAACCAAATTCGAATTTGTCCTTAGAGTGCCACATAAGGGTCTTATAGAAGTCTCCTTTTTGACCTACACATGTCACAAAACTCATAACACATATATAGATATATGAAACTATGTTAATTTTCTAGTTTCTAATCATAAATTCACTTTAAATACATAAAATAAATAACTTTGGAAGATAAGGATCCTAACCCATATATTTATGAAAATGGTTACTTGATGTAGGGTTTTAGGTCAGATGGCTATGAAATAAGAGCTAAATGGTTATGACATAATGGAAATATGTATGAATATGGAAAAAACTTTTGAGACTCAACATACCCCCCAACTGAAGTTGTTGCATGTCCTCATGCAACTATTGCAATGATTCATTTGTCCATGAGTTGATCTTTTATGAGTTTTGACTCATATAGATTCGTTCCAAACTTTGCTTCTTGATATTTTCTTTTTGGAAAAGTATAATACATTTGATTGCAACATTTTTTTAATGGTTGGTTCTTGTGTGACAACCAATTTTTTTTTGAGCAATGGTTCTTGTGTAACAATGCTTTATTTTCTTTGTTGTATCAAAGTTCATGAAAACATTTAGATTCAATTACTTCATCAATGAATTGATCATTTGCAAGGCATATAATCTTTTGGATCATGTTGCAACAATAGTTGGTTGGGAAGTATATGTAGGTGGAAATGAAATGAAAATGTGTGATAGTATATGACATGTGGATATGAAATGATGTCCCTTCCCCCCCCCAACTAAAGATATGACAATGTGAAAAAGGGAGTGAGGAATTTTTCCAAAGTTACAATTTTAGCATTCTAATGAATTACATGACTAAAAATTAGAAAACAACATACCTTCACTTACCTTAAATGTGGATGAGTTGTGTATGTGTGGTGGCTGCAAAATTATGATCATATTCTTCTTCAAGTGGCTGAACAAGAGGAGTCATGGATAAAGAGATAAGATGAATTTTTATTGCTTCTACTAAAACTTGCTGAATCTACTCCAAAATGCTGAAAATAATAGTCTTCATGTCTTCAAAACTCATTGGCACAATTCCTACTATGTGAAAAGATGTTCTGATGTCGAACATAGTAGGAAATTGTTGACTTAGTGGCCATTAATGGATGCCACTAGTCAACACGAGAACTTTCACCATTGATGAAAATGAGAGTCAAGATGCCCAAACACATCTTGCTAGGTACGAATGATTTTGCCGATGTCGAGTCACCTAGAAGATCTGACGAACAAGGGACATTAATGTATTCCCATTGTTTGTCAGCATGAGAACTTGCCATTAAGGCATGCAAGCCTCAAGGTGTTTTACAAAGAACTTAGACTCAAAGGACTATAGACTCAATAGTTTGCATTGAAGCAGGGCTTATTTGCGGAATGAAAATGACAAGAAATGGAAGATGAAAATGGAAGATGGCAATGGAGAGTAGAAATGGCAATGGGCAATAAGCATGTGAATGAGCCTCTTGCTTTTATTTGTGGGTTATGAATGGACAAAAAGAAATGGAAAGTGGATGTGAATGAAAATGGAAAATATGAAGTGAAATGAGGTGAATGGTTTATTATGAGGTATGGATGTGATGGAGACAATAGTATATGAAAGTTTTTCAAGTGTTTGGATCTGATTTTGCATCAGCATATTTCCTCTTTGTTGCTGATCATCCTCTTATGAAACAAATTGGTCTCTTAGAGAGACACCATTCTCTTGTAGTCATTTGTCCTTCCTCCTGGAACCTGCAAAAAAAAACTAATACTTCTTCTGCAATGGAATGTAAGATTATCAAAGGAGAGAGGTGATCAATCTCTCTAGTTATGATATTTACACACAAAAATAAGAATTTGTATTAATGAAACAAGTTCTCAAAGGAAAAATCAAAAGAATTTATACATGTTTTGGAATTAGTGCCTCAAGTTGAATGTTGCTTCTTTTCAGCAATTTATTTCATTATTTACCATTTCAAACTCTAATGATGGATTTCTCACTGTTTAGATCTTGTTGATACCTTTCCAACGATACTTGAATCATCAAAATCTGATTTTGTATGAGAAAGTAACATTTGAATGTTTTCTTTTTTTTTTCTTTGCGAAATTGAGAGTAAAAGCTCGTGAATTGGACTTTATTTAATGTCGACGGTTTCTATAGCTAAAAATCTTGAATAAAAGTTAGCCATTTCATCTTTCATCATCAGTCCAAAATTAATCAATACCTTCAGAAAAGTGAGCAAATAACTTATTCATTTCATTGATTCAAAATTATTAATTTATTTTTATTTTTATTTTTATTTTTTATCAAAACAAAATTGAAAAAGAGAAATGCAAATTTTTTTTTTTTTTTTTTTTTTTAAGAAAAGAGATGCAAATTTTATTTTTTAATTTTTTAATTTTTTATAATTATTCTTATTATTTTTTAATGTTGCACCAACTTGGACTGAACCAATCTCTGACCCCAAAACAATTGATTTTCACCAAGGTCATCAGTAGGACTCAAGAACATATATATCATTACATGATATAGATCAGCTTTAGAACCACTGCACCACTTGATGATAATTAAGAGAGCAAGATAACCAAAGAGACCGTTCAAAAAATATCATCTGGGGCACAAATTGATACCAAATATTAAGCGAATTGGAAAAGAACTTTGCATTGAAATAACTCAGAACAATCCCCAAATTCATTTGAGCAACACCCAACATAATGGACATCTTCATTTTTAATGAATTTAGGAATGGTAATTCTGTTCGGCTACCACGCCACATAGAATCAATGCCAAATGGATACGGTTCACGATACTTAATCATACCGTCTTTATAAGCATTACCGCAGGAAGGATCCCGACATTTGTAGGCAAATGGGCCAAATATATGAAAAGGAACTGAAAAGAATTCATTGTAAATTAGTCCACGATAAATTGAGAACAAAGCCATCTCCATAATGTCTCCAAGTTTTTGACATCTAAGTTTTTTCTCTTTACAAATGAACACCAATGTTGCAAACAATAAGCATAGGCCATGACCCCAATCACCAAACATAACAACAAACAAAAACGGAAACATGATGATTGTGTATACTGTAGGATTTGCTTCCCGATACTTTGCGATGCCATATGCATCAACAATTTCTTGGAAAGCGCCAGTGAGCTTGTTCGTCCTGAAATACGTAGGTGGTGACTCAGTGGCATGCAGTGTATGGAATATGCTTGCAACTTGTGAGTTGCTCTCAAATGCTGCACGATGCAATACATCTTGAATCTGTGGCACAGAAAGAGTGGCGCCTACTTGTATCATATTGTAGATCCTCAGCTTTTGCATACTAAAGAACTTATTTTGCTTCCAGGAAATCTTGTAGCCACGATACTGGGGCCAGTTCCATGAAGATGTTGTGAGCGCCAATGAGAGTAGGAGAAAAGCCATCGTCAATGCAGGTGAAAATCTGACATCAACGGTCAGTGGAATGTGGATTGAATGCCACGATAGACTTTGATTTCGATTAAAATTCGTCTTCTTGAGATCTAGAAAATCGGATTATGGGTGAAATCAATGCAGAGTGCCGTTCTCAAACTCTCCACTGTGCAAAAACCGTTTTCCTTCACGCGGCAGGCAAAAATGGGCTTCAAAGAACCGAGAAATTCTCCCAGACCGCCACGAATTTCTTAAAACGATTTCTGGGTTATCTAATTGACCCTATTAGCGAAAAAACCCATGTTTCCGTTTTTTAAAATTCATTTCGGTTTGATCAGAAAATGTGTTTCAAAATGACGTGTCAATAGTAGTTACGTTTTTCTAGCTTCTGCCTCAGCAACAAAAATTAGTTCTTGGATTTGTCCGTTAGATCATCAATTTGGTCTTTTTTTCAACTCCCCTCCTCACCAGCAGATCGCATTCTATAACACTATATCTCTTCACAACCTTTTGCTCCATCAATACTGTCTTCATTCTGTGTTTAAATGCAGGTCTAATTTCTGGAGGTCCTTCGGCAGACTGATCAAGAGGAGGTTGTATGAAAGTTGCTTGTAGTAGGAGCTCTATCAAACGACTTCCCACCTTGGCCTGCAGAGCATGACCCCAAGGTTTTGAATCATCTCTGTTTTTAACAATCGTCCTCACTATTCGTCCTTTATGTTTTATCATCAAATTTTTTTAAACGCTTTTGAATAAATTGTTGTTCCTTAGTTACAGTTTGTTCTTCCTCTCCTTCATTCTTAGTCTTTTTCTGGGGTTTTTTTTTTTTTTTAAAATTTGTTTTTGTTAATAAAATTACATATGTGATATTTTCAAAAATTAAAAAAATATACATATGTATTTTACTAAACAAAATAATTTATTCAATTTTTTTTTTTTTTAATTTTCTTTATTAAAATTTATTAATAGAGAAAAATAAGACAAGTTTTTTAATGATTTTATGACAAAAATTATATATATATTTAAAATTTTAAAAATATACATATATATTTTAGTAAATTATACCACGAAAAAAAAAAAAAAAAAAATTCATTTTGATTTTGTTTAATAAAAAATTATGTATGTTATATTTTCAAAATTTAAATACACATATATATTTCATTAAACAAACAATGTATTAAATTCTTTTTCATTTTTTTTATTTTTTTTACATAATACCGCTCGAATCCTCCCGCACTGGCCACTAAAGTAAAAGAGGAGAGTATACCTAGAATATTAAAAAAAAAAAATTACATAACAATCATTTTTCTGATCCTCCAGATCACACAAAGTGCAGGAGGAGAGCATACTCAAGAATTATTAAATTTTTTTTTAGATGTAAGAAATGAGGTCTCCTAATTACACTTCCCTGGCAACGGCGCCAAAATGTGTAGTCAATTTCACGTCCTAAATTGCTAACATAAATTATCAACTAGGGCTAGTAAACTGATGAAGTGTGGTGCACTATATGTGCTTAAGTGGCCTCTTCCTTACTTCGTTGTATGTGTTTTTCTTATTTTTTTTGGGAACAGAATATTCTAATTCATAGATATCCTAGCTTGCAAATGAACATGAAATGTAACTCAAGACATTACAACTTAATCTGATTCATTTAGTTCGAGATTTGTTGGAAGAGCTTGTGAAAAAGATTAATTTTAATGCAATGAGGATCTTCTATCAAACTTAAAAATGAAATTAAATGACAGAGCTGAACTAAATGTAATCTACCTCCGGAGTGCTCTAACTAAATTAACATGCAACTAGTCTATGGAATTTTACAGCTCATCTTGTTCATGATGAATGATATTTTGGAAGAGTTTGTAAAACAGTCCTGGTTGTATTATCCAATGCAATTGAACATAAACGTAAAAATGAAAGCAAATACAATTAAAGTCTAAGACACCACAACTATTTCTTACTCATTGTTATGATATTTTAGAAGAGTTTAGGTTATAAGAATGGCTATTATACCTAGTGGTAAATGGCTAATCTAAAACCTACAATAATAAATATACCAGTTCATCAGTGAATATATTTTGAAGAGCTTTATTAGAGTAAGCCTAACATAACCTGATAATTAATCAAAGGAATTGCAACGAAAATGCTACAATTAACTAAATAAGTAATACAACCAAATCTCTTTCATCTAATATTGATATGTTGGAAGAGATTTTTAAGAAAAGGAATGATTGTAAGATAATGAGGATCTTTTAATCTAATTGCAAAACAGAAAATGCTAATTAACTCAACATGATACAACCAAATCTCTTTCATCTAATATTGATATGTTGGAAGAGCTTTTTAAGAAAAAGAATGATTGTAAGATAATGAGGATCTTTTAGTTAAACAAATAATGCAAGACATGAATTAAAAGCTACTTATCTAGAAAGCATGTAGAAGCCTCCTTGGATAGCAGGGGCCCTCTGCTACCAATTTGGTGAAATCCTTAGCTTCAGCTCCTTAAAATTGTAATCAAAACAACATCAAAGAACTAAATTTCTTTATTGAAAACCTCACAAATCTACATCCTATTCCATTTTAAGCTTTGTTACAAAATACTCTCTATTCCTTTCTCTCCTTCTCCTATTTTCTCCTATTTTCTCATTACTTTTTCATTACCCATGATAGGAGAAAGCTTATCCTATTTATACAAAATATGAGAAGTTATCTCATTAATGGGAGTCCATGAATCTCTCCCTCCAACTCTAGAGTTACAATCAAAATAGGAAATGATAAGACACATGTCCTTCTAGAGTTTCAACACAACTAAGAAATGAGACACATATCCTCTTAGAGTTTCAATACAACAAGGAAATGAGACACATGTTCTCATGATCCCATGATCTTCTCCAAAAAAATTCGAATTTGGCCTTAGAGTGCCACATAAGGGTCTTCTAGAAGTCTCCTTTTGACCTACACATGTCACAAAACTCATAACACATATATAGATATATGAAACTATGTTGATTTTCTAGTTTCTAATCATAAATTCACTTAAAATACATAAAATAAATAACTTTGGAAAACAAGGATCCTAACCCATATATTTATGAAAATGGTTACTTGATGTAGGGTTTTAGGTCAAATGGCTATGAAATAAGAGCTAAATGGTTAGGACATAATGGAAATATGTATGAATATGGAGAACATTTTTGAGACTCAACAAGATGTATTCAAATGGTTGTTTGTTTCTAGTTATCTGTTGGGATACTAGGGAGATTGCTCTTGTCTGCAAGAGGGATTTATCTAAAAAACACATAGGGAAATGAATGTGAACTATAGAAATATATGGATGAAAAGCTTGATACAATATGATTCCACATAAATTCTTCTACAAATCTTCTGAATTTTAAGTGAGCATTCAAAACAATGTTCTTGTGTCAAATTTCAAGCTAGTTTCCATCCATGTTGGATCCAATTATTTCTCAATGATAAAATTGAGATAATGTGTTTTCATGCATACACAATATATCCTTGGTCATATTCCAAATTCTCAAAAATTCCTTGTGATTTTCCTTGTTAGCTCCAATCAACTTCATAATATTTGGAAATAGGACACATGTTAAATATAAAATTTCACGTGTTACATTGTTCATTAGTCAACATCCAACCTAGATAGATGAAGTAATTTGATAAGGAGGATGGTTAAGTAAAAAATATATAAGTTACATTGCACAAATACTGATATTTTTTGGTGGAAGCAATGCAAGTTTCAATAGCCTAGGAAGAAACACAAATTTCAACAAGTTAGGAATTCTGTTAGCAAGAATGACACCTATATGAGAAGTAGTTGTAAGGTAGAGTGGTCAAGGATTCTTCTCAAATGGGACAATCACATTTCAATTTTTTTTATGGATCAATTCCATACAATTCCATTAACTGGAATGAGCATTATAGTGGTTAAGGCTTCTTCTCAAATGGGACAATTACATTTAAAAAAAAATTATGGATCAAGTCCATACAATTCCCTTAACTGGAATAAGCGTTTTCCATTTGTTGGGTTTTCATAAAAACCCATATGAATAAATATGGAAACAAATTTCATTGAAAATCTAATATTACAAACATAATTGGGTGCTTCGAACATGAATAAATCCTTATCTAGTCCTTGGCATCCTTTTACATACACCTCTCTTGGAATCTAGTGAAATTTGCATGAAAAAGATGAAAAAGAGTGATGTCAAATTTCACTTTCAATAATGCTGAGGTTGATAAATGAGCACATTTCTAGACTACTAGGTGAATAGGTCCAAGGATCAATAAGTGATAATCATAGCGTCAATAATTTGTAGAGAATACTATTAAAATATGGTATCACTAAAGTGTGAAATTTCTACTATGCTAATGAGTCCAACTCGCTTGGGAAAAAGGACTTCTACAAAGTATAATATGGAACAAAAGGACTTCTACAAAGTAGAAGATTCTTCCATTTACCCAGCCACATTCCAATGAAAATATCTATACTTATAAGGATGAAAGACATCGTACCATTCCCAAGAGAAGGATAAGCAATCTACACTTTATGGGTGTCATAGCAACACATTGAAAAAGTCAATAGGATGTTGCATGAAAATATATAGCATGAAAGATGCACATAACTTTCTTCTCTCCCAGTGTGAGATAGAAAAGTGTCCAACAACTACCAAGTCAACCCTCTAAAATTTTTCCACAATATGTCTTTCAACTTAAATCCACAATGAACTCGATCAAAGTATTGACTTAGATTTGTACTAGGGAAAAATTTAGGCCTTATTTACTGTCCCAAAAATCTCAATCTTCATCACATAATAGACTGCTTTCAACTATGAATGGGTTCAAATATTATCGTAGACATGGCTTTAAATTCACCCTCAGAATGGGATCAGACTTCATCACATAAAATTCTTGGAATTTATCTTAGATAAGCTCAAACTTCACAAATTCCATAGAGATGGTGTTCCACTAGAGGCTTGTTCAAGTGTTTACCTAGTCACGATAGGGCTTCAAGGCAAGCTATAAAATGATAAGAGATATCATTTGTTGTGGGTGGAGAAAGCTAATATATGACCTCTAATTCACACAAAATCTATTCTTCTCGGTCAAACACCTCAACCTCTATGATGGCACCAGATACACATGATATAGTCTACATCCTCTAGTGTAAGTGTCATCTTTCCTCGTAGGAACACAATGTTACTACTATACACGAAGAGGGTATTTAAGACATTTGTTTAAGACACAATAATCATTTTGTATTAAAATTATCATTTCGTGTTAACTATTTATTCCTATTCAATTATTTTATTTTGATATTTACACCTATAGGTGTTCCTCTGCGAGGTTTGGCTGGGAAGAGTCTGCCAACAAAAGATGCATGTTTTTTTCCTCGCCCTTCCCGTACAAATTTTACACGTGGCGCTCCTCACACAGGTCATTGCACACTCGAGCAACGCCTTCACCCTCATTTTCATCATGATGGGTTGCTTTGTCGCACAATGGAGTCTTGTAAAGTCTTCCTACATTTGTGTTTGTGAGTTCCTCGATTTTCCTACATGAGTTTAAGGCACTCCACCACTTGCAATAACTCTTCCTGACTTGGGCAAGGCCTCAACTCACAGAATCATCCATTTAATAATACATCTAGTGAATTACGATCCTATTTATCTGGAAGGGATCAATATGAATCTTTTCAAAGAAGTCAGAGAGTGGCATCATCTTCATTTCCATAACAATCGTATTTGGTATCACCACAACAAAACCGATTGACGATAGTCATGACGGAAAAATATGACTCTTGGCAGAGAACAGGGCAGACATTGTCCCAAAAAACACGTCACATATCACCTTTGCTATGGGAGTGGGACTCTTATCAATCCACGTAGATGCTTCCAGAGAAGAAGTCAGCGAATTCATTTCCAGATGATTTCACATACAAGGATTATATCAACATTCTATAATCCATGGGGAAAGTTGTTCACATATTTAAACCTTCAAGAGAAATAGCTTGTATGATTTTTCATTCTATCACGACATTTGAAAAACTTTCATATTTTCATTTATACACCTACTTTCATTGATAGCGTAATTTAGAAATTTTATTGGTATTGCTTAGTATGCATTGACGATCATTCCTATAGTTTAAAATTTGTTTTGAATGCATGAACATTTTATCAAAGTCCATTTAGTCCATATGAAATATGAAATAAATTCCATGGAATGTAGAATAAATCAATTATCATGAGATAGTGGCCTAAATAAGCCATTGAATGATGTCCCTGCATAATATTTTTTTACTGGGATTCAAGTGCTTGTTATTTATCTTTTGTGAATTATACCATAAAAAAAGGGACATTCCAAAATATACTATGAAAAAATATTTTTTAATGTTAGTTCTTGTTTCTCACATCAAATCCAATATACCATACAACTATGCAATTGAAAAGACAATGAGAAAGTCTTATTTTACCAGTATGTCACATTTTCTATTTTCTATTGGATGCTTGATGTTCTCAAACATTCCCCATCGAGTTTTAGTGCCTTAAATCCTTAGAGTACAGTCCAAGTAAACAATTTGATTATCTTCATATACTTTATGTATTACTTTCTCTATTGAACTTAGGGATTGAGGAAATCATGTTTTATTCGTGACATTGTAGTATTGTACATTGCACATATGTTATAAAATAAAAAAATCAAATAAGTTCCTTTTTGAATGTCATACTCAATCTCGAGCAGGCTAGATGCAAGTTCTTATCAAAATGCATCTACACCTGGTTTTCCCAACCTCATTACAGATAGGTGAGGAAGGAGACTATTATAATACCACAAAAAGATATAGCATATGAGGCTAGAAGGTGAGACATGAGAAGTTTATTAGAAAACATGAAGACTAAGTTGTCAGGAAATGAATATGGATCCAAATTTAGATACCGATCCACCAGATTGTTGAAAATCTAGGATTTGGATACAATGGGAAAAGACTTTGTTCAAAGTATACAATAATATATATATATATATATATATATATATATATATATATATATATATATATATATATTAATTTTAAAAAACATATCTAAAGTAAAAAATCAGGATCACTCATGAATCACAACATTAGAACTAAAACCATTAGATAATTTATAAGTCTAAACATTGAAGTCATGATGCATGATGCTATGTACAAAAAGGATAAATGCAAACAAAAATTTTAGCATCTCATCAATGACCACTCTATTGAGATGATGATCTAGATTAGGTCTAACTACATATCCATAAATGAGTCTACCTCCTCATCCTCATCATTCTGGTTTTTGCAGGATATTGTTTATTCATCAATGGAGTCCTAAATACAGGATGTATGTTTTTGTATTGGGGACTATTTGGGCATCACAAGGATTTCATTTAAAGTAGACCAACTATGTTTAAGAGTCATATTTGGGAATTCTATAGGAATGCATTGAGAGCCAAACACTGGTATGTTTGGATACATAGAAGGGCATGATAGAATATCATACCTTCTTGTGTATTGTGGGGAATGCATAGAGAGATGAAAACAAAAATATATATATTCTCATTTGTGAAGGTTTTGGTTGGAGGGTTGGCATTGAAGATCCAAGTCTCATCCAAGTGTAATATAACATGCATCTATCCTACTACTTCTCCATGCTTTTGTCAAATTATCTTTCCCAATTCCCCCCTTAGAATATAGTAGTCTCCCTAATTTTCCTAAGGCCATCTGACCCAAATTTCAATAACATATTATCCACCTTCCAACCTGAGAAGATTGAGCTGAAGAAGTTTTCTTCTTCTTATTTTGGGTCCTCAAAACCATGCTTGGAGATTGTATTTATGCGTGAAGGCAAGGGTCAACCTGTGGTGTGTCTATGGGGAATCTTTTGAAGAAATTCAGAGTGCCTTTGGACCTTGAGGGCACCCATGATAAATCCATTATTTTCCATAGTGAATAGGTATTATTTTCCATATTGAATAGGTATCAGTTGGAAAATATAAGTTGGATAGTTCACAACTAGACCTTAGGTATGTGTTTTGATTTGATGGGGACATCACATCAACTACTCAGGGTTTTCAAATTCAGGACAATACCAGACGCCCAATTTTCTGCTGCAAGTTCAGTTCTGACCGAAGGTGTTCTTTAAGGGATATTTCTTCGGGAATCTTGCGCCGTCTCTCCGCAACCTCTTAAAATATTCCATGTGTTAATGATTATATAACCACGTGTTATAATATTTTCTACCACATGTTCGTCTTCTGTGTTTTATTATGTAATAGGAAACTGCCTCAACGAAATTGGCTTCCTCTGGGTTCTGCAGGATGGCCAATTATGAGAAATTTGTTGCAGGCGGGTAACAATCCCAACAAATCGCTTTTCCACATTGTTAACAAATACGGTCTACTATAACCTTCTCTCTCGGAATGAAAACCACCATAGTGGTCTCATATTCCACCATGCCAAAGGAGTTTTACAAAACCCACGACCACATATTCGCAGGTCGGATCATCACACAGGTAGCCAAGGCTCTTTATCACTACAAGAACTCCATAGTATTTTCCGAATATGGATCTCACTGGATGAAGTTCCGAAAAAACTAATGTTACGAAAACTAAGAAGAATGGAGATCTTTAATTTCTTTGCTTCAAACCATACTTTTTAACATATGGTTTATTTTTATCTTTTACAATTTTCAATAATTTTGTCTAATTTAGAAGCCATTGGAAGAAACCAAAGATGCAACCTCAGAGAGAAAGAGAACGAGTTATATAATACAAAATGGTTGTAATGTTGGCATTGGGAATGCTGCTTGCAAGAGAACTTGAATCTCAGAGGCTTCATTAAAGGTTAACTTTACTAAACAAGAATTTTACACAGATATTCTCCAATTTTCTTCCGTGGAACTTAAATTAGAGATCAAAATAGCAAATAGGAACAACATAAAGAAATCAAATTTCCTTTACACTGAAACTAAAAGAAAATAAGTGAAGCTTCATGAAAATAATTTCACTGCTGGAGAGGGGAAAAAATCCAACGAGCGTCAGATCAAACTTCAAACTTGTTAAAGTCGATATTGAAGGCAGAGTAGAAGAGGTTATCTTACATTACAGGGAAGCTTATGTAGCAGTTTGAAGTCGTCTATATGAAAAAACAAAATAATCTCTAAGATTTACCAATATAAGTTCTTTAATTTTGTATCCCCACCATTTATATTGGAATATTTAGCCAAATGGTTATGTGAGTGGAGACTAAGTTCTTTAATTTTGTAACCCTTCCATCTGAATATTTAGTCAAATTTGTTTGTTCATGTAGATTTACTGTCACCATGAATGGTAGACTACTACACTACCTTCTATAACAAGACATCAATCATCTATGGCTGAGATTGAGGTTTGATAGGAAAAATGAAATATCGAAAATGTAGTTGCCATATACTTCTACTTCCATGTATTATTATAAGTGTTACAAATTATAAAATTACACGTACATTTCCAGTGGGGCTTTGGTCCAGTTAGACAGTTACATGGAGTTTTATGATTAGTTGGAATACCTGCGTTCCACTTTCATATAAATGTATCTATTAAATAAAGGAGGAAAAGGTGTTAATATTAAAGATTGGTATTTTTTCCAATATCATAAATAATGTAGAGATGTGTTTCAGTGAAATTTAATAAATTAAAATTATTTATTTACTTAAATTTAATTGGTAATTCTGAATATTTTTATTTATATTTATTTATAATAATTTTACTTTTATTTTATTCAATAATTAACATTGATATTGTGATGATAAATATTTTCATTTCATTAATAAAAATTAATGTTTTTAGTTTTTATTTTACGTCAATAACAGACATTTATATGTCATTAATAAAAATTAATGTTTTTTCTGTTTTATCAATAAAAACGTTACCCAGAAAGGTTTACTTTATAGTTTCCTTTTAATATTTATGGTACATTTGTGTGTGTTCCATAATGAAAAAATTCATCCCATTTTAAATGTATTTACACACTTTGTAATGTTCGAGAAGATATTGGGAGAATATATTGGTTTGGTTTTTTGAAATTTATTATTTCATTGTCCTAATTTCAATTCGAGAGAATATAATGGTTTTAGTTTTTGAAATTGATTCTTTCATAGCCAAAATTTCAATTATCCAAGTCAATTTCAGGCCAAAAATATTGCAATATTTGGGCAATTGTGTTTATTCTTCCCTCCGCTCCAAGTTGTGCCAAATTATATCATCAAATGAAATATTTTTTATTTTTATTTTTATTTTTAATTAGGCCTAACATTAGCTGGGGTCAACCACTCTATTAGATAAAAGAATGAACTACCCACTGATGATATGATAACTCCCCCAGGATAGTTTAATTGCCCCAAAGGTGGCTTCCATCCTCAATCCCTCTCCATGAAATTTGAACCTACACTTGGCGAGGTCTAAATCCCACACAAACCAACCGGTCTACACGTCATGAGTTATCAAATGCAATAAATTATTCCACCAAAGTGCAAAAATAACTCAGTTTTTTCGTCTAATCGACTTACCGTGAGTTTCCCATGGCAGATTTTGGTGCCTTACCGTATTCCCCAAGACCAACATGGTGATAAAAAATTTATTTGGAAAAATATTATGTTTGGCCATTCCTATGGCAATAAAAAACATTTATTTTTTACCATGGTCACTCTCATTCCTATCAAAACCTAGTATTTTGGTGGCAATGTGACGATGGTACATTTGGAGTGGTTTTAATCATCTTGCGAGTTTAACATTGAATAATGAGGATTAAAAGGGATGAAAAAAATTAAAAACATCCCCACTATTCAATATAGAATCTTCCTTCCAATTCCAAAATATCCAAGCTGATTCTCTTTTAAATTATTGATATTACATTGTATTTTGAGAAATTTTGTCTTACCACATCTGATGAACTGAAACTTACA
Source organism: Pinus albicaulis (assembly GCA_034641835.2). NCBI lineage: Eukaryota > Viridiplantae > Streptophyta > Pinopsida > Pinales > Pinaceae > Pinus > Pinus albicaulis. The sequence continues at coordinate 876,928,266 of CM076575.1, read as the reverse complement.
ATTTGTCTATATCTTATCACCCATTGACATGTGACATATGAAATCTATCTATGTATGCACCCAATTGAATTCATAAATTTGACTTATACTCCACGCAAAGCTTCACCCTTTTTGAAATATAAATAAGATGTATTTGGTTACAATGGAAATTTGTATAAACATTTGGTGTGTTTGAAATCTATATTGTTGCAGAGTGCATTTAGTATTTGGATTTTGATCTTCATCATGATGGAGGTTGAATTCAAACTAATTTTCTATTGCTTTAAAGGAAATTTTTCTTCTTTTACCCTTCTTCTTATCATGATGTTTAACCTATCTAAATGATAGATTTTGATCAATTTAGTTTTTCTAGTCTTCTCTATCATGTTCCTTTTCATTAGATAGCCTAATTTAAGTTCAGCTCTTTATTGAAGGTTTGAATTATGAGAGAGGTGGACTATGACTTCATGAGGAAAAAATGTTTATTTTTTTTCTAAGAATAAAAGTTATAATTGGAAAATGCTAAAAATTACTAGGCACCTAAATATTGTTAGTCTCTAAATGTTAGTGTGTTTTAATATATTATAAATTAAGTTAATTAGAGTATAGTAAGTATTACATTGATTAATTAAATAAATAATCTTTAATGAATTCAATAAATTTAATCTCATTAAAATGTTATGGTTAAGTAGGGTTTTGAAGCAGTAAATTGTTGAAGAAGACTTTAGTGCCTAAATCATTTTATTACTAATTTTGCTTCCACAAGAGTTATTATCCATAACTATAAAATTAAAATAGAATTTAGAATATCTTATAATTTTTTTGTTGTGTTTCCAAAACACAAAACCAAAAAAATAAATGACATAAGAAAATATCCATACATCAAAATTGGTTCTATCAATAAACTCTTTAAGTGTATCATTTAACAATAAATTCTAAATTCTAAATATGAACCCTTACTAATTGTATCTTTTAACAATAAATTCTAGATTATAAATAGAACCCCTTACTAGTCTCGCTTATGTGTCGTAAAATGAAAAAATATAAATTATATTTTATTTTTTACAACACATCCACTTTCTATTCTCTTGGGTGTTCCATTCACCTACATCATGGTATGCTAGTTTTATACCTTTATAAGCTATGTTTGTGAGATTTCCTAAGGTGTATAACAAGGTTTTGAAGGGAATTACCAAAAAAGGAGTCCTGGGGTGAAAAATTATGTTAATATTCTCAATAATTTTTTCCGGGGAATGGTTTGATTATGTTGAAAGTGAAATGTTTGATTAGCTTTTATTATTCCTTTTTGTAGTTTAATGCAACACGATAATAGCAACATGAAACGTTGTTTTTGCTCATTCGAAAATGTTCAAGACTGAGAATGAGATAGGAGGGAATGAAAAGGATCATGATCTGTCTGCTTCTCCAATAAAAACTGCATCCATGTTCACACCCTTTGTTCCTTCACTTGGCTCTGATCGTGTAATCCACTCAAATCCTAGTGCCTAGATCATTCTTAGACCTGACCACACCGATGGGGTGAAGCTAGTTGGAGACCATGGGGTCACCTGGAAGCTTGGAGAGAACGAGGGAGTGGTGGTGGATTGGGGTGAAAATTCGAGCTTATAACAAATGCTGTTGGTTTGGCTCGAATGGGAAGTTGTTATTAATGCTGAGAAGGGTGGAAATTTTCTTATAGATAGTGGTCATGGAAAGTCACACACACCTATCAGAGCCTTAATTGCCATATTGGAGCCTTCCACCAGAAATGGCGGTCAAAACGCAGCCTCCTGCTACCCTCCAAAAGGAAAACATCGAAATAAAAAGAGGTAAGGAAATAAAAAATAGAACCCCAATGGTTGTTTCTTCTTCCTTTCCATTGCTTCAATGAAAATGTAAATAAACTATTTGATGGTTATTGCAGACAAAACCTTTGTCCCAAAATTTGGTGGCCTCAAGGTGTAGTAGCCTCATTTATCCAATCAAAAATCTCTATCCACCATCACGAATAAGTTGAAGCCACCAAATTCTAGACTAGTGACCTCGATCTGCCCTCACAAGGTAGAGAATAATACCAAGTGGGGAGTCTCTGGATCATTTTCTTGTGCTAAGAATGGGGGAGTGGGGATTGTAGCTGGACTTGGTCTGCGTACTATTACGAATGGGGTGGAATCATTTAAGGCTTCGGAAATTGCAGTAAAACATAGGAAGAGTCAGGGCAAGATTATGAAAATGGGTCTCAATTTGAGAAATGAACTTCCAGAGGAGGAAAATCATAGTGCCTATGATTGGGTTGCTGAGGGAATCGAGAGGGTTAATTTTAGCAGTAAAGACATGGAGGTAATGAAGAAAATAATCGCAAAAGAAGGTATGTGGGTATTTTAAGGCGAACTCTAGTTTTTGTTGGTATCTATGTGCATTTTCAAGTTTTATGCTTTATAAGTGTTTTATCTTGGGTATGTTTTACGTCTCCACTTACAAGAAGACTCGTATCTGAAATTTGTAATGTGTCCAAGATTTGTGAGAGATTTTTTTTGACCCGGTTGAAATATCTTCATGACCAATATACACTCACATGATCACCATCCATTGGGAGGTCCTGATGAATTTGAAATCATCACATTGTTTTTTCTTACAATAAAATTCACTAACTCTGCATTGACTACTAGAATACCTTTTCTTGTCCCATCCCTGTTCTCGTTCCCATTCCCATCTTGACACTATAGTACTACATGAATAATCAAGTGGAGCAGGCCACAAATTATTATCTCCAAAATCCTATGTCCCTATTTCTTATTTCATTCTCATTTCCCTTTCCACTTCCAATTCATGATAACATAGATGGCTACAAATGACCTCTTGGATAGTACTTATTATTATGTGTGACTTTGGATATTCACTCATTTTTTCTCTGCTTTTGGGCTGCACGCATGTCGATAAGTCCCCATAAGTGAAATTCCACAAATCTCTCTCACCCGTGTGATTTTCCAAATAGCCACCTAAACATTATATTGTGTTTGGTGGATACACAGGTGCCCTGCTAATGTTAAATGTTGTAAGTGCAACTTCTGCAAGCCTTTCTAGAAGAAGGATACATTTAATTATTAGCATTTGACTTATTTTTGCCAAATAAATTTCCTTAGTGTCAGATACCTCCATGACATATAGTTACTTAGAAAAGATGATCTCTCTTCTAGCTCTGCATTTCATGATCTGTGTTTCAGCTTTGTATTTCATGATCTCTGCTTTTATTTATAGAAACAAGGATTTACCTTACATGGAAACCATGGCATAGGCTACACATTCATGTTGTCTGTAATACATAATATTTATAACCATGTAATGCATGACATTCTAAATTTCTTTAGGAATCAAATTCATTGAGAAGTATAATTTTAACTCCTTGATGCTATTACAAAATTTCTATAAAAGCATATTCTAAGCATTATCTAAAGAAATTGGCACAAACATGATTTATGAATTGCTGTCTCCCACTGCCTTGAATGTCCACTTTAATAAGTCTAGCATCTCTTGGATTCAAGATGCTTACATTTCCTTAATCATTGTTCCTATTGTTGAGACCTTAGGGGTCTTCTGATACAATAGTGTTAATGGTTGACTATCACTATTTTAGGGTGGATTTATAGAATAGAGATTGTGGATGGAGCTTGCAAGTATTATTTATTCGCTCGTTGTATTAATTCTTAGGTGTAAGAATATTATTCATATGAGATTAATGTATTGGGTTTGGAAAAAATTAGTACTTGTATGGGATTTATGAGAGATTGAAGTTTGAGCACACCCTTTGCTGAATTAATATATGTTAAATTATTTCAACTAGGAAAACATTTCCTCAAGTGAAATATCATTATTGAATTTGAATTGTCATTCTTTGGATTCGTTCTTAGATAAAAAATAATTTTAACTATGTACATTGGATATGGACCTAAAATAGTGTTTCTTTACAATTCCTTAGGAGTACCTGAGCCTCCCAAAATGGTACCCTAATATCTTTTTATTAATGGGAAAAGACCACATTTTCTGATTTGGTTGATGAAGGTTAGGGTTAAAAACTTGACTCCATGCTTACTAGTCACGTATGTGTTCACCTTGACTTGGGATTCCTACACCATCTCTATTGCACTTTTGATAATGATCTGCTAGCCACATACAATTTCACTCATAATGGTCCTTCCAGTGACCTGGGGAACTCTCCAATTCACTATCCCTGAAATTGAGAACAACATTTAATGAAAAGTTATACGATCCGAAGTTGGAAGAACAATAAGCTAGGGATATTTAGAATTTGGATTAATTGGACTTATCATATTTATTCGCTTAAAATTGGAGTTCACCATATGTAGAATAATCTTAGAATATAAATAGACTTTGTAGTATATCATTATCCTACTACACATAAGACATGCCTTGTGGAGGTAAAAATTTATTAAAATTATTGTTGAGATGATGTTGTAATATTTACTTGGGGCCAAGTCTTACATCACTTCTTAATCATTATTATTTTGTTACTAGGTTTAGCTTAAAGAAAACCTAGTCAACACTCAATTATTTTATACCTAGACTGTTAATGCTAACCTAGTCATCATAGTGGATCCATTGATCAATGATACAATTTCCTTATTCTTTAGGCTATGGACATATATCGTGTGTTGGGATATATTTTGATGGTCAATATGTCTCCTCTTATCGATATGGGTATGACTCTCTATCTCTCTTTCTCTCTCTCTCTCTCTCTCTCATGTTTTTTTCTCCTTTAGATTGCACACTAATTGTGGTTCATCTTCTAATTATACACATGTAGGGCTTGCGGATCAATGTTTGGATGTTGGTTAATTTTATCCTCTCCTTTTATTCTATGGATCTCTAACATTGTATCAAAGCAGTTGTGATCTTCCTTCATTTTAATTAGTACATTTGATTTGAAATTTTTTGGTTAGAGGCATTAAACAAAGGGTTATGGATCTAGGGTTTAAAGATTTATTTCTTTGTTTAGGGTTTCCTACGATTTTCCCTATGATCTAAACCCTTTGATAAGGTTCACTTCATTGGTCGATTTATATATGTTTTTACTAGTAGCAATTTATTCTGAGTTATTGAACATTTATTTTGGATCATCCCTTATTTACAGGTTTTCTCTAGCATTGTTTTATTGCAGGTGATTTTGTGGAGTTAAGCTAGTAGCTAGAGGGCACTGATATGAGTCCATGTTCACCGTCTACTAGTGTTTCCTTCTAAGATGATTTTGGTGGTAATTTTTTTAAAAATGGAATGGTTATAAGATGTGTTAAAATGTTGTTGCGGTCGCGCCATATAAAAAAATATTGCAAAGAAAAGAGGGCTTTCCATAATGTAAGTCTTTCAAAAATATTCCAAAATTTTAAATTGTTTCTTATATATTGGGTTATTGTAATTTCCATAAAGATATGTCATAGAATTTTTCTAGTTTAGATCCTAAGAAACTGGCTTAGTATCAGATATACCTTACCAAACATAGATAAACCTCGAATCATAAAAAAAGAAATGCCTGATATTGGATTTTTTCTCGATATCTATCAATAAATGACGTCCACATGTTTTATGTGTAAATATCATAGAGCTTGATGAAGAATTTTTTCATCTTTTGCAATCACTAGATAATATTAGTTGATATCCTTTGGTGAACCCAAAGACTTATGAGTCCTAAGATAAATTGGTAAAGCATACCATACCTAGCTTCAAGCTTCTCATTTTTCCTTTTCCAAATTTTCACAATATCTTGTAATTTTTCATGTTTGGAATGTTGAGCTTCAACGCCATCGGAAATGCTATTATTCATATTTGATACATGTACCTAATTTTTAATGAGGATACATGCCTTATGTGTCAAATAATGATGTGCATTTGATGGCTCACATGAAAAGCACTTACTTGAATGAATGTGCCCAACCATCCTCCAAACCCTTTAGGAATTGCATGAAATGAGCTTGAAAAGTTATAGTTCCAAACTCAAAATCATTACAAAATGGTGGATCATAGATTTGGCAGCAAGTTTGCCAAAACACAGGCATAGAAAAAATATTAGTGACCTAACAAAATAGAAACTGGAGGGAGGGGTCTGGTCCCTGAAAGCCACTATCATCCTTGAACCCAACATATTCCAGAACAAAACAGACCTGAATAATTGCACTTTCTATATCTAGAAAAATTTTAAGCCATTTAAGGTCCTACAATGCCATTATAAGTGATATATGAGAGAGTAATTAGTGATTGTGGTTTTTTAATACCCATAATTGTTTATTGAATGCACTATGCCATCTTGTCTCCACCTGTGCTCTTCATTGCAATTTGCAATTCGCTATTGAATTGCAGCTAATATCAATTATTCTAACAGATATGTGATGAAAATATTATCCCCCCTTTTGTCTTTAAATTTTCCTCTTCTATATGAGTTGAATGATTATCCAATTGATCCACTTTGCTAGTTTGTTCCCTTAGCACATGAAAATACTCTATCAACCGGAATCTCCTTGCTTCATTTTGATTTCTGAGCATGAACCTTGCTAAGTTTTTTTCCTTGGGGGTTGTAAAGTATTTCATATCCCTAACAACGATTGTTGAGTATTGTATAACCAAAATTTTCCCGATCCTTATTGAGTCTCAAGTCTGAAGGCACTAACAAAGTGCCAATGTCTCAAATTCATTATTTGTAGCTTCCCTAATCCCCACTCAAATTTATTTTCATGATTCTTTTCAGATTGAAGATGATCCACTCCAACCATTTCCAACCATGTTTTGTGTGCCATTATTAGAAAAATAGGGCATTGATGTTACGAGAATTATCTCCTAACTGGGTGGGAATAGTTTTGATAGATACAAACTATGATGTAGGGCTAATTTTATGCAGTTTATATATTTTTCTGCAAGATGTTGATTTTTCATGGTGATTTTATTAGCTAGAATAAGTGTCTTACTTGAGGCTATTTAAGCCTATTTTTTGTATCTACTTGGGAAATATTGGACTCTGGAATGCCCTACATCAGGCTTTAATGCTATTTTATTTCAGGAAATTTTCTAACAGCAAACCTGTGATTTTTTACTAGTGGAATCATTGTTTGTGATTGTGGAACCTTTTTTTTAGAACTTTTTTGTTCCTTATTTTGCACCAAATATATTAATATTTTGGCTGGTGGCATCATAGATGTTTTTGTGACCAAGGAATTAGGGCTTCTTATCACCTTAATTTGCGGTTGATTTGAAGATTGTTTACTAGTAGCATTTCTCTTTGGCTAGGGAACTAACATTTTCGGATCATCTATCTTCTAGGGTTTAAAACCTTTCATAGACAAGTTTTTCCTTAGGCGTTTCAAAAAATCTTTTGAAGACTTTATGAAGGCTTCCTCTATGATATTCCTCTACATTGTTCTTGGACCTGATATAATATTTTTATAGTGAAAATATGATGGTGTATTTTTCATATTGGGCCTTACTTGTTCCATGTTGTTATAATATCATTATTAACCCCACCATATTTTCATTTTTTATGTTATAAGAGTAGGTGGTTTTACAATGGATGCATTGCTTTTATTATGATGGGAGGCATGATTCTTGACTCATGGGGACATATGTGAACCTATGACCACTTACTCTTAGAAGTAACTACATTATTCTTACCCATATAGGTACAGAGGATTTATCCCCGCCAGTTTTTGATGGATATTTCTTCCATGAAGAAGTCTCAACCCATTGCAATGGAATATTTTTTTTCCATATTATGAAATTTTTTTGGTTTCTAGCTCTATTAGTGAGGTACACTTTTTACTTTTAGCTAATCAACATGTTTTAGTGGATTTTTCTTCCTTACTCTACTTAAGGCCGCCTTTGTGAGGTTGTGAAATGTTAGTGTAGGAAATAGGGTGTTTTTTATTATTATTTTTTTTTGGGGGGAGGGGGGTATATGAAATATTCATTACATGGCCGATGGCGCATGCTTAGCATTAGGGGATAAAAGTGTTATGCAATGTTCTCTCTTTGAGGCATCCTATTCATATTAGGGGAATATTTTGCATAAAACCAACTTGATTTTGAGATAAGTCACTTTTGTGTGGCCATGACCAACCTATATCAAGCTACATATTCAATAAACTCACTCTTAGTATTTGGGTTGTCTAGCTACTCACATTGAATTATGACTATGATAAAACCATCCAACCTCCTAGTTAATAATTTTTTGAAATTTCAATGATCGAATGTGTCTCACAAGCCTGCCAACAACAACAACGAAGGAAACAATAAAATGTAACCATAAGAATATTGTTACCAAATATGTCATAGGGTCGAATATAAGGGGTGGTTGTGCTTCCAAATTCTTGAGCAACAAAATCCTAGTTGGTTCACAAAGAGTGGATGACACTATATCATGAAAATATTATTTAAAGGGTAATGTCTAAGATATTTCTTCTTTAAAATCTTAAGGAAATTTGATAATGAGAAAAATGTTCCAATAATCCAACAAATTATTCCATCCATTTCAACAGATCAGTGCATACATATATTATATAACTACCCAAAGTCTCCAAATAACTAGAAAATGCCTCAAAATTCCCATGGCCTGAAATTAAATTCACAGGCCCCTAAATGTCTCAAAATCCCCAAGGCCCTAAAACCAAATTCATATGAAACCTTCTTCCAGTTTTCAACTTCCTTAAACCTTAAGAAATCTAAAGAAATGAAAAAATAACCAACAATAAAAATAATGAAAGTATTTCATTTCAATTACCAAATGTGAATTCTTCCTTCATTATTCTTCGAGGATCTTGGCCTCTCCTTTTTTGATCTCATCATGGACATCCTTAGGATCATTTCCATCCACCGTGAAACCGAAAAAGAGTCATGTGCCCAAAATATCCTTCTCTGTTTTGTAAAATTCCTTCGCTGTGGACCTCATCCTCATAACCCTAGCAATTTCAATGATGTGATCGAGATATTTCCATTGTACTTAATGTTTTCATTTTCTTCCTATCTCTTTGATAGGGCTCCTTGAGGGATTTTATGACTTGGGTATCTTGACTCAACACCACAATGACCCTTAAATCATCAAACTCTTATAGTGCTTTGTTGTTTCCCTTGTAATTTCTTCGCTGATATTTTTGGCGACAGACCTAAATGACCAATCTTGGGTGCCAATTACGAAGAAACTCCCACTTTATCTCCTATGACCTTAACATACACATCAACCACTTGGGAGGCATGGCTATCAAATTTTTCAGAATACAGTAAAGAGTATCTGATTATATTATTGCTATTGGTTGCTGCCACCCTTTGCAAATATAAATCCTCCTATCCCCAAAGCCAAATTAGTAAAAACTGCAAATGAAAGGGATTTTTTCTTTTGTCTTAATTTAAAACAATTAGATTGCTAGATTCATTTTTTTTCTTTTTTCTTAATCCAAGACGATTAAAAGGTTAGCATATAATTTTAATACAAAATTACATACTAAATAAATGTCTTAAAACACCCCCTCATGTAGTAGTGATTTGAAGCCCTACAATGTGTTAAAAGTTCTGATGCTCCATATAGAGGTAACCATAGGTGGAGAAGCCAAAATTAATAGGGAAATGCAACTCTGACCCATAGATTACACATTTAAGGAAACCAAAAAGTGTTCGATTATGGTTGCCCCATTGTTACCATGGCTGAATATTCAGATGAAGAATAAAAATGTTAAAATAAATCTTCCAGGAAATTTTTTGGACTGACGCGTTTCGAACTACTAAATGTATTTCGAACTACATTCAGTGGTTTGAAACACGTCGGTCTAAAAAATTTCTCATGTGATTTCCTGGAAGAGTTATTTTAATTTATTATGGATCACAGAAGTTTACACTCTCAAACAAAAATGTTGCATGAATTTGAAGCAAAAAGGTACACACGATAAATATGTTTAGGTAAAGTGTAAAAGCAGGAAGCAATTAAAAAAAATATGTGCATTCAATTCATGCTTGCAAGAAAATAAGCCAGGGTCATTGAAACATTATGACTATAACAATGAAGTGCAGGTGCAGGTTCACAGGTGGTGGGAGTCTATCACACATTATGTAGATGTTGATATTCCAAAGGTATATAAACTCAAATTAGACTATGCAATTGTCAAATGCACGTAAGTAAACATTTAGTATTCTGTCAAAGTGTCTTCATATTTAATTTGTAGTTATCTTTCTTTCATAAATGGAACGAATTTTAGCTATTACTCATAAATCTCTTTATCTTTTTCCATATTTCCATGGCTATTCTAAAAGGATGGTGATGTACGTAATGTTCTAATATTTGTAAATATGTAGAGTAATATTTTACTCAACAATCCAAACAATACGAAATATATTCCTTCCACTCTAGCAAAGAATTTACTGTAAATCATTGCAACACGTGAGATCCATGAGATTAAAAGATTTTGAAATAATTAACGAGTAATGTTCCTATGATATAACTGATGTGAATTAGAGCAATAGAGAAAACACTGGTGGGTTGATCGGTTTTTTATTTAACATCAGAACTAATCTTAACTAACGCAGACTAATTCATTTAGGTAGAAAGAAAAGAAAAGAAAAAAAATTATATAACAACATTTATAGGTGTAGTTGTGGTAAGTGTCTAGAGATCCAACTCTTTTAAATATTTTTTTCCAACCTAACGATTAATTACACAAAAATATATGTCATTTCACTTTCACGGAGAATTTTTATCCTAAAAAGGTGCAATGCCTAAGAAGGAACCATGGTTTATAGAAATATGGAATTAAAATATTTTGGAAAAGTACATAAATTCTGAAACCCTATTAAACAAGTAAATATAACTTTAATGCTATATTGTACCTTTAAGCTCATTGAGTGTTATATGCCCTTTTATGTTTGTTTTGCTGGTTGTGCATTAGACCTGGGATCAATTCCCAACATAATATTTTTGAAACATAAAAGCTCTTTTGTTTGATTCTCAGCAGATTTGTTTTGTTGAGGCTCAAAGTGTTGGGTCCAATTCCAAACCCCATCTCCATGGAAAATTTCGTGTGTGTTGTCTTCACTTTATTTTCTTCATCCATCTTCTTATTTTTCTATTTCTTGTCTACTCGTTGAGCTTTGAGCTTGTTTGCTGGTTGATCTTGTAAAGGATTTTTTCTAATGCAATCAATGGAGAAAATGACAATGAAGCACTAGAGTGTTGATAAAAGTTGATCATTATTCTTGATCGAAGTCATAGAAGGATTCCTTAAAATCATATTTGAATTTGTAAGGTAGAAGGACAATAGTAATCAACCACCCACCCATCCATCTTATTGAATGACAAAGTCCTTTTTTACTTTGTTTTATGTATTTTCTGCTCCCATAGATCCATTTATGGACATATTATAAATTATGGCTTTTAAGAAAAATATGTTGAATCACCTCAATATGTTAATAAAAAATGAAGGAAATTGGTGTTTATGAGTTTGGTTTTCATCTTTAAAATATCATTACAAGATCTATGAAAGGACTGAAAATATAAAAATGTGTATGTTCTATATATTTGGGTTGGGTTCCTCATTCATAGTTGTGGGGATTTTCTCCCTTCAAATAATGTTTGATAATAATTTGATTTCTTGTGAACAAAAATACACATTTATGGATTTTTCACCCTTAACAAAAAGTTTGATAATCACGAGATTTATTTCTTGTGACCTAACCTACACAGCTATGGATTTTAACCCTTAACATGGAATGTGATAATCATCTTTGGATTTTCTTGTGAGCTAAATTACACGTCAATGGATTGGACTGCATGCAAATTGTCAGGTATACAAGGTTTGGTATGTTTACAAATAGTGAGGTATTTATATAGTAGAAACTATTTTAAGTTATGTCCAAGACTCTATAAGTGTAATGCAAAGGCTTGTTTCCCAATGATGTAAGTTTTCAGTATACAACATTAGGCATAGTGGACAATTATTATATTCCAAAAGGTTAGTTTTTGGTGGTATCTAGCTCTTCAAAAGATCAAGATTCAATATAAGGTGGTCCATGTTTTTCTTTTTAATGGGGGGGAACCCTTACATTTAAATAAAGTATTGACATTAAGGTTCTTATCTATTGGAAGAGAAACTCCTAATTAGGTGAGGATCTACTAAAATATGTGTTTTGGAGAAAAAAATAGAGAAAACAATTATAAGAGAATTCATATGCATATGTACAAAAACCATGCAAAGAAAGTTAGCCACATATGCTAGCGTCTATGAATATGAAAAGGGAAAAACCTCTCCTAAGGGCCTATAGGGGACAAACCTCTCTAAAGGAGGCCTACAGGGGACAATTTCCTTCTATTTTGATGTAAGACCTATTTCCAGAAAGGTTATTTGGATAGAAACTTAGTTTACACTTGCAAATGAGCAAAAAATGTATCCCTCATAATTAATTTTTCCCTATAAGATAAAAAACAATAACCTAAGATATCATAATAACAACTAATTGGTAAAATATGATAGATATACCAGTGAACATTCTATAACATAAAGGAAAAATTATGGAAATTGAAAATTTTAAATAAAAACAAGAGTTGAGGGCCATTTTCTAGTTGATACAATCTCAAATACACACAAAATGTTAGCATAATTCCAAATAGTTATGATTCAAGTGGTTTTTTTTATGTATCTCTACACTACATTTCTTTAATATTTAAAAGAAAGGTGCCAATTGATTACATGTAATAGAATATGGATTTCAATCTAAGTAAATATCAGATCAATTGAGCCTTCAAAGCAATCGATGAAACTGCAACTTTGTTAATTTTTTCTCTAAATTGTTTCATGAGGGAAATGATACCCAAACCATGCTCATTGTTGAACAAAATGAAAACTAGGGAAACTTTGGCATATTTTATACTAAAAACCATGCCCTTGGGGTTCTAATATTGTCCAATATCTCTAACTTGGTAGTTAAATTTCTAGGATGAGACTTTACACCTGTGTCTGAGACACCACTTAAGCACAACCTAGAAGTCTAAGACTGGATGCCAAGTTACGCGGGGGACATTACCATGTTTGTTTAAAGATGATGGAATGATATATAGGATTTTTCTCCATTTGTAAGTGTAAATGCATTGCATAAGATAATATCCTTAGAGGTTCAATATAAATTCCAAAGAGATCCATGCATAGACTAAGGTAGCACCAGGGAAACTATCTCTTGAAAGAGGTATTATAAAAATTCCTGAAAATGTAATATTTGATAAATAATCTAAACTTGAAAACTTAAATTCATCCATATAAAGGTTGGGTGGATTTATTGAACCATATGATGGATTTTTTTCCAAGCTAGCTCTCTTATCCATGTCAAAAAAATTGGAATTCATATTGATCAATATATGAGGCGATAAAAAAGGAGATACAGAAAGGGACATTACAGTTGAAAGAGTGTTACCTAACCTATGGAGAGGTATCTTACCATTAATTCCAAGGGAATATAGTTGGGAGTTAGTGAAGACCATTCTTTATATCTCAATCAAATGGAAACATGAACCATATGAAGTAAATAAGAGATAAGAAGGTAACAATTGACATTCTTGAGAAAACATGCTAATTTTCATCACTCTATTAAAGAAGTTTATGTATATCTAGCTAATTCTAGACACTTTTAGAAAGTCACAACCAGTGATACTTTATGCATAATAGTTGATGGATTGAATCAATCACGAAGAAGATATGATTAAAACCAGCATCCACTTAGACACTATAAGAAGTAAAATCAACAAATAAAACATTTTTTAAATAATTATAGGAGACAATATGGATACACCATATTGTAGATGCCAGTAAATTTAGAAAATGAAAGTTCTATTTGAGATCGTTTCCTAAGTGAGAAAAAAAGTAAATGGTGTAATCAAAGTTCAAATTAAAGATATTAAAATATGTGTCTTGATTTTTGTCTTGTGACTTCTTGAAATCAAAAGTACATTTTGAAAGTTGAAAGTATGAAGTCATATGTTTTAATATGAAGTATTAGGTAAACTATGATGTTTAAGGTTTGAATCCTTCAATTAGCATGTATCTACAAGAGAGGCATACGGTAAACACCTAGAAGTATAACCATTAGGGGAATTTTGAGGTCTAAAATGAGCCTCCTAAGAAAAATGTACAATCAAAATAAATTTTATAAGAACCAATAGGATTGAAGATGATGATGTCAACCATGGGGGATGATTCACTATTTTTGGAGTAAAAAAGTAAAAAAATTAAAAAATAATAAAATAATAAAAATACCTTGTATTTTCAAGATATATCCCTAAGGTTTTACTCAAATTTTGAGCAGTAGTACTCGTTGGATGCAAAATTTAATTCCTCATCAAAATATTACCCATGTTGCATACCTTTTATGGACCTTGCAACATGACAAAATGTGATTGCAATAACGTTTTTCATGTATTTCTCATTTTTCGTGTAGAAGGTGTATCAAAATTATGCAACATGGGTACTCCTTGGATGAGCAATCAAATTATTCATACAACAAGTGTTTCCACTCGAAATTTGAGTAAACCCATCGGTAGTTAAGTTGAAAATACGAGTTGAAAAAATAATTTTTTCCTTTTTCCCTCTAAAATTTGATGATTTAATCTAATATTATTTTATTATTTCCATTATTATTTGATAATTTCCTCATGAGACCCATCTTAGACCACAAAATTCCCCTAATGATAGTATCGTAATACAAATATCTGTCTTCAAATAGTTTCTTGACATAGGAATAATAGACTTCCTCCTTTCTAAAAAAAATCTATCATGTAAACACATTAAACACATCAATAATACTTGGAATTACATTATCATTGGTTGATATGTAATAAGAAAACAATTTTTTTTTCACAAAAATATTTATCCATAACAGTAATGGACATTCACATTATGAATAAAATTTACTCTATCAACGACTATACTACATTATTTACAATATCTAGTATAAAAACCCTCAAATGAATATTTTTTCAAAACATTACTAGAAAACAGTCTAAATCCCAACTATGAACATGTATGCCTAACGGTATTGGTTGTTCACATTGTAAATAAAATTTACTCTACTGATTGCTATATCACATTCTTTCTGGTATCGAGTATAAAAAACCTGACATTGTAGGTATAATTTCCAACACAAATTTACCAGTAGATATGGCAAAAACAATATTTTCCCTTACCTCTACAATGTTGGATAAATGATAATATATATATAAATTATACCCTTCAGTAGTCTAAAACCTTACCATGAACATATATTCATAACAATAAAGGATGTTTTTACTACAAATAAAATTTACTCTACCGATGACTATATTGCATTCTTTATAATATCCACTATAAAAAACTTAACATAGTAGGTATAAATTCCAAAGCGTATTCACGGGTAGAGATGAAATAAAAAATAATCATTACGCTACCCTCTGGAATGTTGGATAAATGGTAATATGAAAATAAATTTTACCATTAAAATTTAACCCCAGATTCTTCCAAGTTACAAACGAAACCGATTAAACAACATAGGATTAGGAACACAAGGTATACCTGTAACATGTAGGTAAACACACAAGTTAAGGCGATAAAATTATCTATTTAAAAGACAGGCATAATTGATTACAAGTAACATAATATGCATGCCAAAATAAGAAAGATCAAATCAATTGATCCTTCAAAATTTTTGATGAAACCACAACTTTGGTGTTAATGCTTGGCCAAAGAAGAGCCACAAAAAATAGTGGAGGAGGAGGAAGAAGAGGGAAATCCATCACCTAGCTGAACTAGAGCCACAAAACAATAGTGGAGGAGGAAGAGGGTAAGGAAGAAGACGGAAAATCCATATCCCCCGCTTATCTCCAAAAATAAACTCTCAGCTAGTCCATGATGGTGAAAGGTCCCCATATTCCTCGTGTTATACAAAATTAACACCATTTCCCTAACTGGTAGTCCAATATGGTGAAATATCTCCATCCACCCAATGTTATACAAAATTGGCACCATTTCCCTTGCTGACAGAGAGAAGTCCAAAGCCAAAGACAAACCCTCCAAGAAGACTTTTCAAAGAAAGAACACATGTGGGGCCATAGCCTCCACGTCATTCTTATCTACCTCTACAAAGGAACTAAAGATATATGTGAGTGGGAGGAAGAGCCAACACATTTCAGATCAGCAGCGAAAGATACTCCGAAGTTACGAAAAAGAAAGTTGTAATATAGTTCATGCAAAGGAGATATCAAAATTAAATAGAGAA
Source organism: Pinus albicaulis (assembly GCA_034641835.2). NCBI lineage: Eukaryota > Viridiplantae > Streptophyta > Pinopsida > Pinales > Pinaceae > Pinus > Pinus albicaulis. The sequence goes on along the minus strand of CM076575.1, from coordinate 876,912,012 downwards.
GAAAAAATGAAAATTTTAAGAAGAAATGATAATTTTGTCTTAAATAAATGTCTTAAAACCTCCCTTTGTGTAGTAGTGTAAAAACCCAAGATGAGACTCACCCCATAATGTTGAGACTTCAAGAAATCCACTCCACACTAAAACTTCCCCATTTCCCTCAAAGTTCAAGGTAAGCATACACTCACCCAAAATGGGCCATTGGACAGAAAATCCCCTTTCCATCTCCATTTTCTCTCCATATCCATTCAAATCATGCATCCACAATGGACTTTTGGATGCTTTAGAGAAGGCCCCTATCGCCTCCATCGACATCATATAAGCTTGGGTTGTGCACACTTAACTCTCAAACCTAAACACTTGAGCTTAAAGGTTCAGACTCATGTGGCATGCACACATCCATGGGCCATTGATATGCTATATAAAACACTAACCATAGGGATAGAGTTATCAAATTGAAGGGCTTTTTAGTTCTATTGTATAAATAATTGAATTGGTTTTTCTTATTTCTTTGGGTGAAACACGAGTTTTTGGTTAAATTTCAGGAGTTTTATGTAGTTTCTTTAGTGTTAGTACCTAGATAATTGATAATTGATATTCAAAATATATTATATTTAACAGGTTTTATCGAGCTAATTTGAGAACTATTATATATCAATTTTAACCACAAATCTACCAATTGTCGAGTGGGATAAAATATTTTGATACGCAAATCACTTTTAGACTGCAAAACATAAAAAATGTTTACACCTCAATTGATTTAATACCCATTCTATTTATATATCCGTGGTAAATATGGATCTATAATGGTTGTGTGTGAATTCCATGTGTATTTTTTCATTATTTAAATTGCATTTTTAAATGCATAAATAGATACAATGACTTGAAAATCCCCTTAGGCACTCAGATTGTGTAGAATACACAATTAAAATTTGCAATCCCAACAAATATTTGATAGACCCAATAATATACCTAAAAAAAACCAACATATAAAATAGTAAGACTACTTGAAATTTTTTTAAATGACTTAACCATAAGAATTTATTTATATATACATAATTGAGGTTGAAATTGAAATATTCTACTATGAACTACATTACCCATATTAAAATTTCATTTTGTTATTAATATATTTAAATACATGTCAAACTTAACATAAAAAGTTATTTATATAGAAATATTTTATTTATGGATTAGAGTATGCATATTAAAATGTAATTTTTTTATTAATATATTTTCAGAGAAAAGCTTTCTATTTCAACCTTAGTGGAGGAAAGATGGTTGAGTTTTATTTTTAAATTTTAATAAATAACCGTAATAAATTATAAAAAGAATTCTAAGCATATCCTTAGTTTTAGTCCACGATCGGAGGACAAAGGAGAGGCCAACCGTCGAACAAATCGCTTGTCATAAGAAATAATCTCCATCCTCGTCCATCCCCATCTCCTTGTTCATCAACAGTGAAAAGTTCACGAAATGAGTCGAATAATATCATGGACGTTCTGAAGTATTCGGCTCATATGCTTGCAGAACTCAGAACATCGAGGTTTTCGCCTCATAAATATTACGAGCTCTGTATCCTTTAATTGTTCGTTACGTTTTTTTGCTCATAATCTGAATCCAATTGCGGCATATGATCCAATACTTTACTCCTGATTCGTAGACATGCGAGCATTTGACGAGGTAACGAAGTTGGATTTCTCTTTCAGGGAGGAGACGAGACTCGATTAATGGAATGGATTACTTTTTAAGAGGAGACTGAATTAATGGAACTGATCGTTGTTTGTAGCAACCCGGATACGAACAACTGGGTTCCTGCTTCTGTAGATTGTATTATATACATAATGGTATGTAAAATTGCAGTGAAAATTAAACCAGAAGTGTTGAGGAATCACCCTTGGTGAGCAATAAGCAAGTTATCAAAGATTCCTTCCATTAGTACTGAACCAGGCATTAACCAGCACACGAAATTCTTTCCTGCACAATAGAACAAACATGAAAAGCATGTAGAAATACATGATTCATGCCAAACCTCACGTGGAAGATGACGTGAAGAAGCTATGACCAAAGCTGGAACGTTGAAAACACTAAGTTTTCAAAAGTAGCGTAGAAGCCATGGTGCCTATTCATCAACAAATAAACCCTAAATTTTCTTAAGGAGAAAACGTACTATGATATTGATATTGATATCCATGTATATGAACAAGAAGCATTTCCACCCATCTTTTGAAATTTGTTTCTCCAACGTTGAACTAATTCAAGGAATTTCATTGGAATATTAGGTTTTCAGGTAAGTACTCGCTTTCAATTAGGTTGGAATGAATATCTTCCTCCAGATATGTCATAATGTGAAAGAAAAAAATTAACATTAAAGGTATTTAAGAAAAATGATAAAAGAAATGATATTGTAATATAAAATCAGCAACTTCTTAATCACGCAGTAACTAACGAGTAACGCTTATAGGGTTATAATTCACGGATTTGTCTTGCATAGGTTTCGGCTATCTAATGAGCCAAGGATTGACAGGATGATTCTCCCATGGATCCATGAAATGTCATTTACAACCATTAATTTAATATTCTTTTAATAAGGAAGTCCTTACATTATGAGGATATATTTTCCTTATTAAAGTTTAGCCTAAGGCGTAATGACAATGTTGAATAGATGAGACATCTAACATTTTATTTTATTTAGAATTTTTTTTTTTTTTTTTTTATTTATTAATTATAAATAAATTAAATCGAATTAAAGGAAAGGTTTTAGAAAAAATAATAAATATTTAAAATTGATATAAAATTGTAAAAAAATTGGTAGAAAAACAACACTGAATTGTCCAATATGAAATTGATATATTTTCCAGAATGAAAGAAATTAGAACAAATAGTAAATTGTAATTGAGGTGAATTCTAATTCTCCTCATTATAAATTAGTTTGTAAAAAAATAAATTAACATATTCGAAATTGACATAAATTGTTAAAAAGAATGATGTGATTAATTCGAAAAACATTCCTTTTTGCAATATGGATTATAAAATTCTAAGATTTAACAAAAGTAATATACCAATACCATTATAAACTTTAGTTGTAGGTTAGGAAAATGGAATACCCATTGTAAAATTTAATACCAATACCGTTATAAACTTTAGTTGAAAGTTATGCAAATGGAATACCCATTGTAAACTTTAGTTGAGAGTTAGGCAAGTGGAATACCCATTATAAACTTGGGTTGAGTTGTGATGAATTTCTACCACTACCATTATAAGCTTTAACAAAGGGTTAACCAAATGGATATAATTTATTATAATTATTTATAAATGTGAGTTATCTTTTTCTATTTATTTATTTGACATATATTATATTTGATCATTTTATTTTCATTAATAAATATATGTAACTAAGGCTAAGCAAGTGGAACACGTATTATAAATTTTAATAGCTAAACCTTAGTGACATTATTATTATTATTATTAATTAATCGAGTTATCTTTAGTGTGATTTTTTGGAAACTTTTCTCATGGATTTTTTCAACCAAATTTCTCTAAAATCCGACAACAATTCATTGAAATCACAGGCTTGATGGATAGCATGTGCATAATCGAAGTTCCCTAGAGGTTTTTCAGGGTGTTGAATCCATATATACAATAAAAGGACCAATTTAAATAACACAAATCAAAATTTCACTTCAAATTTTTCCATTGGATTTAGCTACCAAAAACTCCAAAAAATTGCACTAAAGACAACTTCTTAATTAATATTGCTACTATTATCAATCAATATTATTTTAAAAGAATTAAATAATCATAAATATTTTTAAATTAAATAATAATAATAAATATTAAATAATTAAAGAATATTAAAGAATTTAATTAAATATTATTAGTAATAATATTATTATTACTAACACCATTAACTAACACAACTATATAGTTGAAGGCTTCATTTGTATCTACCACTTATAACGATATAACAATAGAAATAATTAATTAATTAATAATTAATATTAAATTAATTAAATAATAGTAATAATAATTAATGAACAATAATTTATTTATTTATTTTTATTAAAAAACATACATAATAATAATTATTTAATTTTTATTTAAAATAATTAAATAATTAATAAATTTATTAATTTACAAGAAAAAAATTATTTGATTGAAAAATATAAATATTCTTTTTTTATTTTATTGAAAAATATAAATACTAGCACAATCACATTAGTAAATGTGGTTGATATATGTCAAAAGATTATATCAATCACATACACCACCTATAAACCTTAATTGTATAGATTTAACATTAAATATTAATATTAATATTCATATAGATAAATATATAAAAATAATACAAATAATAATATTATAAAAATAACTATTTAAATAATAATATTATTATTATAAATTTATAATAATAATTATTATTAATTAAATATTGTTATGATCATTTTAAAATAATTATTATTATTAGTAAATAATTATAATTATAATTGTTAACATTCTTGTTATTCTTTTTATTAATTAATATTGCTACTATAATTAATCAATATTATTTAAATATTAATAATAGTAAATGAATAAGAATTTATTTATTTATTCATATTAAAAAACATACATAATACTAAGTATTTACTGAAACTTAAGTGAATGATATTAAATCCAAGAAATTAATATTGTAAACCCAAGCTACATAAAACTAAAGATAAATATTATAAACCCAAGGGAATAATAAACCCAAAGTAATGAAAACTAAAAAACCAAAGGATTATAATCCTAAAAGAATAATATTAAACCCATGGGATAAATATTATAAACTCAAGGTATATGAATGCCAAAATAAATATTATAAACCCTAATATAAACATGGTCAACCATAATCGAATATCGCATTGTGACAAAGGTTATGTCAATATGAAAATCAATCCTGATCAACCATGATCAACCATGTTTATTTGAGGGTTTATAATCTTCATCTTATCGTTTATATACGTCTGTTTTATAATATCTATCCCTTGAGTTTAATATTATTCCTTTGGGTTTATAATGCCTTCGATTTTTAGTTTTAATCCCTTAAGTTTATTATTCCCCTGGGTTTATAACATCAATCTCTTTGGTTTATCAATCTAAGGGTTCAAATTCCTTGACTATAATATTATTGATAAGGTTTATAATAGTAATCTTAGGGTTTGATATAAATCCTGTGGGTTTATAATATAAATCACTTGGGTTTATAATCCCTCTGGTTTTGAGTTTTAATTCTTTGGGTTTATAATATTTATCTTAGGGTTTATGTACCTTGGGTTTATAATATTAATCACTTATGTTTAATATTATTACCTTGGTTTTATAATACCTTCGGGTTTTAGAATTAATTCCTTGGGTTTTTCAATTTAAGGGTTCATATGCCTAGGGTATAATATTATTCATAAAGTTTACAATATTAATCCTAGTTTTTAATATAAATCTCTTGGCTTTATAATCATTCTCAACCATGCACAACCATCATCCAATGTCACATTGTGAAAAATATTGTCTCAATATTAAACCCAACCATGGTCAGCCATGGTCAAATGTCACATTGTGACAAAAATTTTCTCAATATGAAAATCAACCATCATAAAACATGGTAAACCAGGTTTATTTTAGTGTTTATAGTATTTATCTTAGGATTTACATACCCAATTTTTATAATATTAGTCCCTTGGGTTTAACATCACTCCCTTGGGGTTTTAGTATTAATCCTTTTGGATTATTATTCCCTTGGGTTTGTAACATTAATACATTGGTTTTATTAATCTAAGGGTTCACTTTCCTAGGTTTAATATTATTCCCTTGGGTTTACAATACCTTGAGGTTTTAGAATTAATCCCTTGGGTTTATCAATCTAAGGGTTCATATCCCTTGGGTGTCTTAATTAGTTGGTCCAATGTCATATTGTGACAACCATGGTCATCCATGGTTAACCATGTTCCAACGTCGCATTTTCACAAAGATTATAAACTCAAGGGAATAATAAGACCAAGGAATTAAACCATGTTTATTTTAGGGTTTATAATATTTATCTCATGGTTTATATACCTTGGGGTTATAATATTAAGCCCTTGGTTTAATATTATTCCCTTGGATTTATAATCCCTTAATTTTTTAGTATTAATCCCTTACTTTTATTAGTCCCCTAGATTTATAATATCAATCCCTTAGTTTTATTAATCTAAGGGTTCATATTCATAGGTTATAATATTATTCATAGGGTTTATAATATTAATTATGGGGTTTAATATAAATCCCTTGGGTTTATAGTCATGGTCAACCATGGTCCAATGTCACATGATGGCAAAGATTGTTCCAATATGAAAATCAACCATGTTAAACTATCATCAACCATCACCAACCATGGTCATTCATGATCAACCATGGTTCAATGTCACATTGTGACAAAGATTGCATCAATATGAAAATCAACCATGGTCAATTATAGTCAACCATGTTCAATCATGGTCAAACATGGTTAAATGTCACATTGTGACAATATTTCCTCAATATGACAATGAAACATGGTTAGCCATCATCAACCATACTCAACCATGGTTAATCATGGTAAACCATGATCAACCCTGGTCCAACGTCGCATTGTGACAAAGATTGTCTTAATGTGAAAATCAACCATGGTTAACCATGGTCAAACACGGTCAACCATGATCAATAATCATGATCACATTATGCTGAAGACTATCTCTTTTTCCAATGTCACATGATGACAACCATAGTCATCCATGGGCCAATGTCACATTGTGACAAAGATTGTCTCAATATCAAAATCAACCATGGTGTACCATATTTATTTTAGGGTTTATAATACTTATCTTGGGGTTTATATACCATGGGTTTATAATATAAATACCCTTTTATAATTATGTTCAACCATGGTACAATGTCTCATTATGAAAAAAATTGTCTCAATATGAAAATCAACCATGGTAAACCATGTTTATTTTAGGTTTTATAATATTTATCATAGGTTTTATATACAATGGGTTTACATTATTAATCCCTTGGATTTTTAGTATTAATCCGAAGGGTTTATAATAGTAATCCTTGGGTTTATAATCTTGGTCAAGCATGTCCAAATTCACATTGTGACAAAGATTTTCTCAATATAAAAATCAACCATGGTCCAATGTCACATTGTGATAAAGGTTGTCTCTGAATGAAAATAAATCATGGTCAACCATGGTCATACATGGTCCAACATCACATTGTGAGAAATATTGTCCCAATATGAAAATGAACCATGGTGAATCATGTTCATTTTACGGTTTAAAGCATTTCTCTTTGGATTTTTATACATTGAGTTTATAATATTAATCCTTTTGGGTTTAATATTGTTCCCTTAAGTTTATAATATATAGGGGTTTTACAATTTAACCCTTGGGTTTATAATTATTATTAAAAATAATAATATGAATTAATAAAACTAGTAATATAAATTAATAATAATAATAATAATAATAATTAACAAGTAATAAGGAAATTTATTTTAAAATTATTGATAAGTTAGAGGAGTGTCTGCAATCTGTGGGGTGCAAGGGCACTGAACTTGCTGGTGTTATCATTACGCTTTTCCTCTATGTCGATGATATTGTTATTCTTGCAAAAAGCCATGATGAACTTGACAAGAAGCTCCATATTCTTCATGAATACTGCTTCAAGATGGTTATGATAATTAATACCAAAACTACTAAATTCATTATCATTAAATCCAAAAATATTACCCATGGAAGTTTCATGTATAATAACCAATGCTTAGAGCAGGTTTCTTCTTATAGATATTTGGGAATTGACTTTCCTCATCATCTCAACTGGAATTATAGCATTGAGAAAAGGATTATCGGGGGCTGGAAAGCTTATTATGAGCTTGAAAACAATTGTAAGTCGGTCGATCTTTACATTTGGATTAAAAAGAGGTTCCTCTCTGAGACCCTTGTCACCGCTGTTGTCTTATATGGATTTGATGTTTTGGATTGTAGTATATCCAAAGAGTCATGGAGGAAGATTGAGACGATTCAAAAGAAATTCATAACCTACAACCTTAATTTCAAGGGAAATTCTCCCTATCCTATCCTCGTGATCAAATTTGGCTTTCCCCCTATTTAAAGTACAACTATGTTTAGATATCTGATGTATAAGAAGAAGCTTGACAACATGGAATAAAAAAGGCTCCCTAGAATTGCTTCTAACTGTAGTCAAAACCCTCACCTTCGCCTCAAAAGCGGGTGGCATAAGGATGCCCAATTCCTGGCTCAACCATTGGGGAATTAAGGAGCAACTCAATATGGGAGGCAACGACAATATAAAAAATCGCTATTACCTCCAAGTTTAAGGACAAGCTGTGGGGGGATCAGGAGCTAGAGGGTAAAAGGAAGCTAAGATACTACAAGGAGGTTATCAAACCCACCCTTGATAATCATAATTATCTCTCTGCGTTGTCTAGAAATAAGAAAAAAATGAACCTCGCTAAGATTAGAACTAATTCCCATGAGCTTTGGAGTGAGATTGGGTGGTGGTCTATTCCCAAGACCCCTTGGAATGATAGAATTTGTCATATTTTTTATTCTAAGCAGGTGGAAGATGAGAAGAATTTCCTATTAGACTTCCCTTCTCTTACTCACATTCACTCTCAATTCCCTACCATCTGGTCTTCTTGACCTATTAATCCAACCCTCCTATAGCGATCTTGGAGCACTTATTTCCCATCTCTTTGACCATAGAAACAAGATTTTGAAGAATCAAACTTAAATTATTTGTCCTTTCTTAGGATCTGATAGACCATATTGGTCTCAGTGGATGGTAACCATCATCATCATCTTCAATATTAATATACAATTTATATTAATTAATATAATTTATATAATTAATTAAATGTAATCAAATGACAATATTTATATTAATAAAACGATATGAATAAATAATAATAATAGTTAATTATTATTATATTATATACATACGAAATATATATATATATATATATATATATATATATATATATATATATCAACTGAATCAGTGATGAGAATTTATTTATATGACAATCTAGGTTGGGCCATGGCCTAATCAACCTTTAATACAAGATTGTTGCCCTTTCCTATTACATGCTTATTTTCTTTCATGGGATGCAAATTTGTACCAATGCTCCTTCATTTATACTAAGATCTCCATGTTGTAGTAGGCAGCCTTTATTGGCGTAAATGTCCACTTATTTATTTGAGTCTCTGAGAATGTGGAAGCATTTGAAGGAGGTAAACTCGTGAAGAATGAGTCTCAGCCTTTTTATATTCTTGTTTAGGGCAGCGCCATTAAACTGGCCTTTCTGAGATATCTTTTTTATTAGGATTTCAAAATTGCCAAATGCTTGCAGCTCCTTAATCCCTCTTTCTTTAGCAATCTGACAGGATTTTATCAAACTCAGTATTTCTGCTTGGTTATTAGATCAATGACCTAGCCCCCAACTGAAGGTTTCTCTTAAGAGACCGTCCTGAGAATATATAAGGCCTCCATCTGCCGCAATCCTGGGATTTCCTTTGGAAGCGCCATCAAAGAAGACAATTGCTATTTGTTGCTTCCTCCACCAACTCTGGAAGATTTCATCCTTATATTTTTTCCTCCATTCCGGATTGGATTGGGGTTTTACAATGATTTGACTCCTATATCTGGATACAAAGGTGCCAAGCCATCTCTTTTCCTCTTGATGTAACAAAGTTTCAGGTTTGAGAAATTGTGTGCTTAAAGTTTCAAGGAGCAGACCTTTTGCTTTGGCTGCTACAATATTAGGGTTTAAGGATATATTGTTGAAAATCTATTCGTTCTTGGCGAGCCATAGTTTCCAGCATACAAACTTGGGAATGGTAATCCAAATCTGGGCCCAGAGAGGGTTGTTAAGAAGGGTCAAGGGGTATCGATCCTTCCAGGTTTAGAAGAGTTCCACTACAGAGATTTTGGAGGGAGCAACAACATTTAGTCCAAGGAGAGCAAGAGTCCAGACCTTAGAAGCAAAGGGGAATTCCACAAACAAGTGGTCTATGGATTCTGAAGCTTGTTTACATAAGGCACATATGTGTGGTCCAGTAATGCTTCTCTTGAGAAGGTTCTCACCTGTCAGGATTTTTTTGTGCATTAATGTCCAAAAAAAGAAATTTACCTTCGGTAGCGGCATTGAATCCCATACTTGGGCCCAGAACTTTGCAGGAAAATTCCTTTCTCTCTGAGGTTGAAGTAGTGCATATCCTTTGGCACTGATGTATATGCCTGAGATTCCCCACCCCCATGTATCTGCAACCTCTCTGTGGACCGGGGCAATGTCACAGAGCTCGTGTTTGAGCAATTAAGCCTACTGCGTGACATGGGCTGGGACGTTGCTAATGTTCCATTCGACCCAATTGCCAGCTCTATCCCAGACTGATATATCAAACAATTTTTTAATGCCTTTATTTTCCAAAATTCCATGGAGTTTGCCAATGTTGGTGTTGTTTGTTAAGGGTACGTGGCCCATAAATCTATCAGTCCATATTTTGATTCATTTTCCATTCCCGAGGACTCTGTACAGGTCTTGCATGAAGAATTGTATTCTGTTTTTGCAAAGTGTCCATAAGTGCGTGCTTTTCTTGCTGGATGAAAATTGGATGTTCCTGAGCCATGCTTTTGGAATGTATTTCTGTTTGAGAGTTTGACTTGCTAGATGCTCAGGCTCATTATGCAGTTGCCACCAAATTTTGCATCCCAGCGCAGTGTTTGCATTGTCCAGATCTTAGATTTGAAGCCCACCATTGCTCAGAGGTCTTTTAACTATATCCTGTTTAACCAAATACAACTTGCGTTGGTTACCTTTGCCCCCAAGCCACAGAAATCATGCATGAGCTTGTTGATTTTCCCAGAAATTGATTTTTGGGCCATGAGAAAGGATGCTTGGTCAACCGGGAGTGAAGATAAAATTGATTTGATGAGAGTGAGCTTACCTTCTGAGTGAACCATTGTCCACCCCAAGATGTGATTTTTGCTCTAAGTTTTGTTAACACTCCTTCCCACAGGGATGTCCTGTTTATGCCTAATGTTAATGATAGCCCAAGATACATGATCTTATCCCGTTTGGAGTAGCCCATAAATCCCATAGTGCAAGATATTTCTTGTGTCTCATTCTCTTCAGCACTCCAGCTGAAAAAATCACTTTTCCTTTCACATATCATTGTGTCGGAGACACTGCAGTAAGTTTGAAGGGTGGCATTGAGTGCCAAATCAATTTTGCAATAGGCTCCTCCCAACATGAGGAAATCGTCTACGAAAAGTGCATGGTTTATAGGATCTAGATCCTTCATAATTCTCAGTCTTGGAGCATCACCTGCTACCTTGTCCTACTCCAATTTCCTGCTGAGAGTGTCAGCCAATAAAACATATAAGAAGGGAGAAAGAGGGCATCCTTGCTGCAACCCTCTCATCGCTTGGAAATAGCTAGTTGGCCTCCCATTTACCACTGGGGCAATCCATGGCCTATTAGTGCATGCTTTGAACAAGTTCACAAATTCTTGTGAAAATACGAAGGAGAGAAAGACTTTATAGAGGAATGACAAGTTTACTCGATCGAAGGCACTGGCCATATCCAATTTGACGAACATGCCTTTCTCTTTTCTAAGATTACTAGAATGGATGGTTTCCTGGACTTGAATTACATTATCCAATATGTGCCTTATTTTGACAAAGCCTCCTTGCATAGTGGAGATGAGACTAGCTAAGAGCGGCTTAATTCTATTGGCCAGAAGCTTTACAATGATGTTATAAGAGGCATTACAGAGAGAGATAGGCCTGAACCTGTCAAAGGAGACTGGGTTTGTTTCTTTTGGAATTAATGCAAGGAAAGTTGAATTGGTGCTACCCCCAATTTTTTCTTTCTAGAGCAATCCTTTAATCATTCTGATCAAATCTGTTTTAATAATGTCCCAGCAAATTCTGTAAAAATGGATTGTGAACCTGTCCGGCCCATGCACTTTATCTGGTTCCATAGACCAGATGACTTTGTTGATTTCTTCCTCATTGATTTACTGCAGAAGGACTCTGTTGTCAACCTCAGTAACCAACGAGGGGATGTTGTTGAGGAATTCTCTATTTTCTTCTTTGTTTCCTTCATTCCCTTTGCTGTATAGCTTTTGAAAATGTAAGGCAGCGACATATTTGATTTGTTCAAAACTTTTACAGTGCAACCCTTCAGTAGTTGTGATCTATGTGATGTGATTTCGAGAGAGTCTATCTCTGAATTGGCGATGAAAGTAGGATGTGTTCCTATGTCCAGAATTCAACCAAAGGCTGCGGGACTTTAGTCTCTAGTACTCTTCTTCATTTCGGAAGGAGCAGAAGGATCTACATTAGGCATCTTGCTCTTTGTCAAATTCTGCTTTTGTTATGTCTATGGTGTCCATTCCTCTCTGAAGCTCTTCCCGTTACTATACTGCTTCCTTCCTTTGACTGTTGGGTGTGTTTGTGGGGAGTTTGCTCCATTCCTTAAGTGCCTGTTTTTTGTTTTTTAGCCTATGTTCCCAGACATAGCTGGGGGAACCATTGACAAGTTTGGACCAAGCCATTCGTATTATCTCAAAGAATCCAACTTCCCCTCCCCCCCCCCCCCCCCGCACAGTGGGCTGAATTTGAGCGGGATTGGGCCCAGATTTTCTTCCTCATCCAGCAAAAGAAGGATGGGTTTGTGATTTGATGTGAGCCTGGGGAGAATGGTTGAGGAAATTATCCTCCTTTCTAGTAGCATGGTACTTTGAACTAAGAATCTATCCAGTCTGGCTGAAATGTGATCAACCCCTGTCCTATTATTGGTCCAGGTATATAACCCTTTCTTTGGTTTGAAATCTATTAAGTCCCATTGTTGAATTAAATTTTCCACCACATGGATCATTTCATATTTACTGTTTCTCCCTCCTCTTTTTTCTTTTTCATTCATCACTAAATTAAGATATCCACCGATGATAATATTGTTTGGGGAGTGCAGTTCCAGGAATTCATTTAAGGTTTTCCAACATTCTTTATTTTATGAGTACAAGACTGGGACATATACATTGAAAAGGGAGAAATTTAACTTACTTGCTAATTATTCAGCTCAATGAAGCTCCAGTGCTGGGTGTTGGAGGAGCTGACAAGCTTGAATTGATCTTCCTTCCACAGGGTGGCAATCCCTCCTGAGGAGCCCCTTGCACTTATTGTTTTCCCTGCATTCTTCTGCCATTTGTTTTTACGGATCTCTATTAGGGCATCCCCTTCAATTTTTGTCTCTTGGAGCAAGATGATGTTAGTTGGTTCTATTTTCATGAGGTCCTTAACTGATTCAACTTTTTCCAGATTCCCGAAACCTCGACAATTCCAAGAGACGATTCTCATTACTTACTGATGGGAGTGGTAGGAGCTCCTCCTTTTGAAGGCCTTGTTCTGGTGCTCTTTCCGATTGCCATTTCTATTGTAGGTTGGCTTCCTTTAATCTTTTGTCTTTCTGCCTATTCCTCCCTTGCTTTTCTGTGAGACTTTCTTCCTGCTCTTTTTGCTGGCCTTTCAGTGATCTCATCCTCCGAGGAGCTTGGTGAGACTCGTATTTTATTTCTGGCTATATCTACATATGAAGGAGAGGGGGATGCTTCATGGATTACCGTTTTTTGCCCTTGATCCTCGGTTCCTTTTCTGTTGGGGGAGATCTTTGATTGTTCACTATTGTCTTTGTTTAGTTCTAGTTCTTCTCTTGCTTTATTGGGCTCGATGCTTTGGTTCCCTTCAATAAGCATAGAGTTGATGTTCCCATCATTTTGTTCTTTCCCTGTGAACCCGAGGTTGCTTTCTTTTATTGGGCCTTTACCTCGAGGTATAACTATCCCTGTCTTCTGCACAATGGTCTATTGATCAGGTTTCTCATTTTTTCTTTCTTCGACGATCTTATTTTTACAATGCCTTACAAAATGGCCATAGCTGTGGCAGTGTCGCCGACATTTGAAAGGTAATTGCTCATAGTCTAATTCCTGAATGTGCGTCCAATGTGCCATGGCTAGCTTTATTGCTTCTGGTAGCCCTACTTCCAGATCCACCTCCACACAGATCTGTGCACAGGAATACTGATATTTTCTCACTACTTGATCTATGTGCCTTCTGAGTGAGTTACCAATAGCTTGCAAGGATTTCTGATTATAGCAGTGTAGTAGGAGATGGGGGAGACAGACCTAGACTGGGACGGCGGAAGGCACATCCTGTGTTGGATCGAAATCAGGGTTCCTTTGTTGAAGTATAAACCTTGTGGCCCCATAAAATATGGCTCGTTTCTGAAAATGAGATTTTTGTCTTCTACATTTTCGAAAACGAAAAAAAAAGAAGCCTTTCCCAAAAAAGTGGCTCTTGATCCTGTTGGAGATGAGCGGCAACCAGTTCTGCCGTACCCAAGCATCCATAGATTTTGGTGAGGGCCAGAGCCCTATAAACTAGCCAATAAGCCCTATGTCTGCAAGATTGATAGAAGATCTGCATATTTCTTCGATAGGAAGCTCGACGATGGGGATGCAATCGAGTTTCTTGACGAATTTCTGTTGTCTCATACAGTGGTCTTTTGAGGTATCCAGCTACGAGCTTCTAGAACACGAGTAGTTCAGGCAGGGGAGGGGGAGGATCGGCACTCCCACCGGCCTCCATTGGATCTGTCAAAATTGTGTAAATGTGCTCAGGGGCAGCGCTGTCTAGGTCACGGGTAGTGCAGTCCGCCTCCAGCCTTGAACGATTTCAGAAAAAGAGATGAATATAACATGATGAAATATTTAATTTTTAGTAATGAATGAATGAATTATTTATTTATTTCATCAATTATTAAATTAACTATTTAATGAATGAATCAAGTATTTAATGAATGAATTAATAATGAATAAAAGATAAATCAATTAGTAATATAATAATAAACCACATTTTCCAAGAGATGAATCCAAGTATCAATGGGCGTATATCAAGTCTTGAAGGTGGTTACCACATTTATTAATATTATTATTATTAAATAATTAATTTATATTACATAATTTAAAATTAAATAATAACATATTAAATTAAATAAATAATAATTGATATGAAATAATAATTAATATAAATTAATAATTATTATTAATTATAATGATACTAATAATATTTGTATCTTAATTTTTTTTTTTTGTATTATTATTTTATTGTTATATATTTATCAATAGTAGATACAAGTGAAGCCTTCAGCGATATCAACCACATTAATATTTTTAATGTGATTGTTCCAACTAGATACAACTCAAAATTAATATTTATAATAAAATATTTTATTTATAGCCTATATTAAATAATTTTATAATATATTTTGAATGTCACATATCAATTTTATATTAAGAAATGAATGAAGTAATATCTTCCCTTAATTATTTTACTTTTAATTACTCATATATATATGGCTTCCAAAGTGAAAGTGAAATATTTTTACCACATCTCCTTCATAGTGGGTTGTAATATCAACAACTAACTTAGAAAGAACAGAGAAAGTGAGATTATTGATATTTTATAACATTTTTAATTAAAACTAATCAAATATGTATATTCATTTATGTTTTACTATAACCAAAATTGTCTTTTTTTCAAGTATCTTTTATATTTATTTATAAAAATACACTTGTGAATTGAGAGAATGGAGGGAATTACATATCTCCCTTATACTGGATTGTAGAATGTGCCTCTTGTCGCAAGAACCAAGCTACTTCATTTAAATTTATTTGTAAACCTTGAAGAGTTTATCCATCGACCTGATTCACGGCATCGAGATATCAAATATTCTACACTCTAAAAGAGGTTTGCACCTCAAGAAATTTGATCCCTATGAGTTGTTGGTAGATCTAAAGTTAAGATGGATCTAGGTTGGTTTATATAAAAAAATACGATTTTTAGTTTTTATTTTTACCATAAATATATAAAAACATTAAAAAAATAACAATTTAAATGCTATTTTTTCTAATGTTGAAGTCGCTTATATTTTTGCAATAAAAAATTCATCATATACATTATTGTACGTTCCCTGCATGATTACCTTCATCATAAACCTAATTTATTACTCCAATTCTTTCTAGTGGTAATCATTTAACTTAACTTGAGTCTTGGATTGCTTAAGGCTCAAATAAATTATATAATTTACATCTAAAGTTAACCTAGCTTTCTTCCCTCTAGCTCTCCTCTCTCCCTCACTCTCTCTCAACTCCTACCTCCCTTCCTTCCCTTGTCTCCCTTTTCGTCCCACATTCATCTCTTCTCTCCCCCCATGTATCTCTTCTATTCTCTCTCTCTTCCCTAATCTCCTCTCTCCCTCACACTCTCTCCATCTCTCCATTGTCACTCCCTCTCTCTCCGCCTCTATCTCTCTATGTATTTGTTCTTCCCTCCCTCTCTCTTCCTCTTCAACTTCATCTCTCTCTCCCGGCCACTCTCATTCTCTCTTCGTAGAATATCTATGAAATATTTTTAGTATTTATGAGAATAAAGAGTTGAAATATATCTCAAAAGTAATTATTACCTTTTTCTTTTATATTTAATTAAAAAAGTGTTGTAAAAATAAATTTTATTTATTGTGAAAGTTACGGTTTTTGGGCATTTGGTATTGATAAGCCATGGTATTAGCCCATGGCATTTTAACTATTTCTATTTACGAAATCATTATTTTAATTTATATGGATTTTACATTTTACATTTATAGATGTTTTAATTTGTTTTTTATTCCTATATATATTTTTCATGAAATTTAATATATTTTGACAAACTTACTTACATTACATTACTTACATTATGCACACCTCCCGTACACTGAGTTGTAGAGCGACTCTCGACGTAATGACATAAATAATGATTAGACATAATTGCACCAAATAGTTGGCTAGTATGGTTGTCAAAATTAATAAATTGAATATGTTTGATATTTCCAAACTATATAAAACATTTACATCTATGATATTAACTGTTTGAATTATATTTTTATGGTGAGAAGGCAACAAAAAGATTCGAAATAAAATGAACATTAAATTTATATTAACAAAAAAATATTTTTATATTCACAACAAAAATAATATAATATATGATATTTAAATTATGGATAAAAATAAATATTAAACTTCATCTAGAGGACAATTTTAAAAAACTATACCCATCATATTTATACCTTGCTTGGATTCAATTAGGCGTTCAAGAATCTTATAAGTTCTAAATGGGTTTTCATTTTGATCTGGTAGATATTCAATTCATAACCTCAAATAGAAGACAATTTCAATTTCAAATATTGTCTCCAAGATTTACTATTATCAACTCTAGAGGTATAGTTTCCCGCCAACCTTCATATTATCCTGAATGAGTTTGCGAAAAATATGGGAAGAACGCCATATTTATGGAAGAACAAAAAATTCCTTCAAATAAAATGAGGATAGATCACTAGCAATTGGATCAATTTCATATTGGAATTATTAATTAGTCCATGGATGAGATACTATGAAACAAGCATTAGGCACTCAACAACGACTCCGACAAAAAATGGCATCCATGCCCAAAATATTTATATCTGTGCAGAAAATATTTGAGGTATTCATGATAATAATAAATAAGAAAGCAACGGTAATGTAAAAAAAATGTGACATCGCCACCCAAGGTTCTGACATAAACCACATTGTAAATATGATGTAAATATTATGCAATGTTTGAAATCAAAGAAAAAGGGGATTGAGACTAAGGGACACAGATTCCAGAGCTTGTGGAGGAGGATTTTTGCTTAGGGTGTTAATGTTTCCTGTGCGAACAAGAAACTTGAATTTGTAGGAAAACCATAAAAGGCTAGCTAGTTTACGAAATTAATGAGATAGTTCCTGAAACTAAATAGGCTAAGGAGAAGTACTCAGGTCATGTTTTCTTGGGAAAAAACAACAGGCAAGGAGGAAATAAATTTATGAAGGAAATTAAGACAGAGAGTAGATCAACATTCGAAAGGAGGGGTGACTCAATTTGAACAAGGGGAGACTTTTTCTTAGGAAGAGTCCCATCAGAATTCCACACAGAAAGGGAAGAAAAAACCTTTTTAGTTTTTGAGGCAGACTGAGAAGGGAACCAGAATCGAGCCTCCAGCTGAAGCTTTCAGCACACAACGCTGAAGGGAAGAGAAGAGAAGAGAAAGGGATCCATTCTCTATCCGTGGAGGCTTCGGGTTCAAATATGATCCCTAGAGCCTTGTAAAAATTTAGGTCCTTTGAGGCTATGGGTTGAGAAAATGGTCTCTGGAGCCCTATAACATCTCAAGTCCCTAGAGGCTATGGGTTCGGATGGAATCTCTCGAGCCCTGTAACAACTTGGGTTCCCTCGAGGCTGTGGGTTGAGATAGCTTACTCTGGAACCTTGTAACATATTAGGAATATGCCATCCTGAAGTAGGGGTAGAAGAAGACTTGATCACATATTTTTAGATATTTCCTTGTTGGAGCAATAGATTCTAGACTGCCTAGAAGGGGTTGAATCCTTGTGTGTACACTTGGGGGTGAGGTGGAGAACCTCTGGACTCCATAGAAGAGGTTGAATAATTATGTGTACACTTGAGGGTGAGGTGGGGCACCCTTGGACTCCCTATGATATCAAAGAAAGAGTAAATCAACTGGTTGGATTGAAGAAGGAAGTACTATGGAGTCCCTTTTGTAGTTGGCAGTTGGTGTGTAGTCCCAGAAGTAAGAATTCCCCCCTCAAACTCTGAAATATAGCTTGAGCGTGGCAGTTGCAAGTAAAAGTGGATATAATTGTCTATGGTTGGGTGGAGAGTCCTTGTACAAGACTCAGTTGCCCTGCAAAATTCAAGATAAGTATTTGTGTGTTCATGTTTACCCTTTGAATGAATCAAGTTGTATTATTGTTAATAACTGTTTTGCAATTTAGGGACTGTAATGATGTTGATAGTGCTTTCATATGTGGTGCATATTCGTGGGGATATTCCATTGACATATGTGTCGATTGTATATGTGTGTTTTTATTGGATAGGGAAGAAAAATGTGTGTGATAATTGTTAATGGAAACCACGGTGTAACTGATGATTAAGAGGTGCAATAAACAACATAATAATAATTTCTTAGCTATAAAGCCGAGATGCATCTAAATATGAATGAAATGCCTAACTGTGTTACGAGTAATATAGTAATAAAAGTAAAAGAACTCCATGTTACGTTATCGGCCATATCTAAATCCATGTGATCCTTTATTGGGCAGATCCGGTAACGGTCTCCAAGCTATGTATTCACTTACAAGTTGATGTTTCGTCATACAAGTAAGGTATGAGTGTTAAATGGATATTCATTGAGGCGGGTCGAGTTCTGCAGCTTTACCTAGATGTTCGCCAACTTTACCTAAATTTCCTTCGGCCTTTCATTTTAAACAGGTTAGAAATTTGTAAGTGCCTTCTTCACATCACTCGTGAGGCACAGGAAGGATTAGTATCACTCCACGGAGCCACTGGCAGAGTTAGCATGGAATTTGGAACTGTTGGCATGTGGTAAGCGAGGTGGGAACCTCTCAAAAGCTCGTACCAAGCCCATGGTAGGAAATAGACGCAAGAGCGCCTATGCCGCCATGTGCGGGATTCCCTACCAGAAGGTAGGGGGCGCCCATGGGCTAGAAATACCTCAATGTAGTTAACGCCCAATCTCAGGAGGGGTAACATCGTGGAGTGTTTTATATTGAAATTGAAATAGTGTCGAGACCTTGAAGAAGATCTAGAGGTCTTCCCGACCTCTGAGACTGAGACGCGGTCGAGGAGATTATTCAGGAAAGCCTGCGTCGAGATGGATCTTGTATTCGAATAGATTGCAGAGATACTTATATATGATATTGCATGGGGTAGAGCGAGAGTTCCTCAATCGATCCATAAAAGGAGTAGCTGCAGTGAAAAGCAGTGAAGCATTAATCTTATACAAAAGGTTGGATGACCTTATCCTTTGAAGAATCATAACCCTAGGCAGCGAGGCTTCCTATTGGAGAGAACATATTTTCCCTTCATGAGATTGGTTGGGAGAATGAAAATGTGGTGGGAAAAGTCCAGGACGGGTTGAATCCATTAGTTACGTTAATTAGTCATTCGGAAGTATGTCACTTGAAAAACTAGGGATCGTCATTAGACGGATCCCGTAACTGATTACGAATTGAAATTTAATTGGAGATCCGGGGATTGAGGACCACCCCCCGCCAAAGATGGATGCGTGGCAGCGCATTATTAGTCATGAGGAACCGACGTGGCCCAGATATTTTCCCTAGAATATTTGTAAAGGCGCAAGTAAGGGAGAGTTGGGATTGAAGCATACGGATGATGTCACAAAATTATGTGCGCCCGAGAGTGTTTCTATTGGTTGGTTCGTTGGCCCAAAACCCACATAAGCTCGAGCCCATAGACCGGAAGGACGGAAGGAAGGATAAATGTATAACGTCGGGATGACGTAAAAGAGGTATGTGTACGGGCCCATACAGTGATTAAGGTGTCATTGGTTGGGACTAGCCCACCACGTAGTTTAAGAAAGCAACGTTTTGGGAAACATTTTGAAAAAGTTTGGCAAAGATTTTATCAAAATCTTGTTTAGAGTGGTTAAACTTTAGTATTTTGAGTGACCTAAGGGTTTTTGATAGCGTTGAATCCATTTCCACTATCAAAAATGGATTCCAAACATTCCAAATACTTGATTTTTTGAATTTAGTTGACCGGATTCTGGCAAAAATCTGCCGTCTGGGCTATTCCACTGCCTGGGTAGACAACTTCCTAGCCCACCTGCCAAGTCAGCCTGAAGAAGTTCGCCCCAATGATATTAAGTAGGAATGAATGGAAAAATGTCAGGAGAAAACTAATGGGATGATATAAGTCACACCACGCGCAAATACGCGGAAAGTCGGTTAGTGGGAAGGTTCTCTCTAGCCAAGTCAACCCGACTGTATGACCCCGAAAAAATAAATAAGATCCATAAGGGAGGCTCCGGGGTAAGGGAAACAAAATTACGAGTGTTGGTTGCATTGACTTCCACAATCCCAACAAAGCCCTCATTGGAAGAGGAGGGACCCATCGCCAAGTCATTCTGACGTTGTTTCTCCTGTGGAATAAAGAGTCACCATAAATGACAATTCTTCAGGATGATGTGAACATGTGGTGGCAGTGATTGTGGGGCCTATGAAGAGGAGGAAATAGAGGCTCATTTTCTATGTAAGCCCAGTGAATAGAGACCGACGAGTAACCAAGCATGTAGTTTTGGAACTGCCATGAGAGGGATCAAACGAAGGGTGATGTTTCCATTGGGACCCTCTCAGAAGGAAATTAGATAACAAGTAGTCTAAAAGAAGTGTTTTGGCCCAAAAACTGGCAAAGATTTTGAAAAAATCCGGCAAAGATTTTATCAGAATCTTGTTTACAGTTGTTAAACTTTAGTATTTTGAGTGCCTTACGGGTTTTTGATAATGCTCAATCCATTTCCACTATCAAAAATGGATTCGAAACACTCCAACTACCTAATTGTTTGAATTTTAGTTGACCGGATTTTGGCAAAAAATTGTCGTCCGGGCTACTCCACTGCCTGGGTAGACAACTTCATTAGATAATGTGTAGAGTAAAGGATTTTTGGTTATTTGACAAGCCATATATATAATAAACAGGGAACTATTGACACGTCAGTAAAAGAGAGAGAGAGAGATTATTACCCCATTCCTCTGACGACAACCTGAGGGTTCGTGCGACGTCATAAAAACTATCTTAACGAGAGTTTTTATTAGTTAAATCTCACACACATCAAATACATAATAGAGTTACATTATATAACAATGGTATTGATAGAATGGATAAACAAAACAACCTACTCAAGTCCAACACACTCTTACAATGGAAAACCATACATTCTAGAACATGACATTAAAACTTTAAAAATATGGAATCTTCATTTTGATATTATCTCTAACACTTCCCCTTAATTGAGAAATAAATTATTGAAACTATTGTCTAGTAATGAAATGGAAGAGATGGTGGTTTAAAGATGATTGAAACTATTGTCTAGAAAAATATGTAAATAATATAATAAATGGTGGTATAATGATGCCCACAAATTAAATCGTGCTCATGTAACATGGTTATTTTTTTGTCTAAAGCTATCACTTTGGATCTAGCTAAATTTGGTTCTAGCCACTGA
Source organism: Pinus albicaulis (assembly GCA_034641835.2). Classification (NCBI taxonomy): domain Eukaryota; kingdom Viridiplantae; phylum Streptophyta; class Pinopsida; order Pinales; family Pinaceae; genus Pinus; species Pinus albicaulis. The sequence goes on along the minus strand of CM076575.1, from coordinate 876,889,775 downwards.
CTCAAGTGCTAGATGTGGCTTAGACTTACTTGTTTATGTTTGATTGATAGGACTTCAAAACTAGAAACCTCATTTTCAATCATTGATATCCCCCCTGTTAGATACAAGGTGAGAAAATGAAAATGTCATTGTTTCAAGATGCATCAATTCTAGATAATGAATTCTTTGGTATGATCAATATAACCTCTTTCCTCTTGATGACAATTGCCAAGAAGTAGTACACACATAGTGAATATTTATTCATGCGGGGTTTTTATGTTTGGAACATCTATTTAAATGATGATTATTCTTTCCACATATATCACATGGATGAATATCAAAACTTTGATCCTACGTGTGGTTAACTTGATGAAAATATTGGCATTTAGGCATACAATGTGGAAGTGGAGTGGGAGAATATGAACTTTATTGAAGGAACCCAACACATTGGAACTAAATTGGTTTGGAATACTTTGGATATTGAAATATTACTTCCTTTTCATATCCAAGATCAGTTCTATGCTGATTTTTAGTGACGTTACCAAGGTCTAATAATGGTCTTGGAAAGTGAAAGTGGAACTTTTTCAAGGCAAACTTCATCTTTAATTGAATCTTCTCTTGAAGTGGTGTCACTGATATGATCATGTGGTGCTTGTCAATAATAATATTTCTAGAGCTCAAATTTTTTTTCTTCTAAAGGAGCAATTCATAGTGTTGACCATTTTGTTGTAATTCATTTCATTGGAGTTGAGATTCAAGCTAGAGAATTTAATTTTTGTCCCATGAATCTTGTAAAAAAATAGAATGTATTTGAAAGTGCCCTTGCCAATTTTAATTGTATCACAAAAAATGGAGAGTATTGGAGTATTTAGTAGCTCTTCTACTTAATCAACTTGAGAAACTTTTCAACAATTCAAGCATAGTAAATGAATCATGTCAGCTTCTATAAAAAATGCACCACTGTTAAGGAACTCTTTTATAAGGGGTAGTAGGTAAATATATCCAAGGATCCCTTCAAGTAATTTTTTTATAGAAAATTATTTTATTTAAGGAATTATTTTCATAAAATTAGAGAGCATGACAAATGACACACAATCCATATAGTAAAAATTATTCACTAGTACCAGGCTTGCAAGACTTGTAATCATAAATTAAATGAAGATATTATTTTAGAGTATTGGTATCACATCTCACATCGTAGATTGCTCCAATTTGAAATAAGAAGAATCTTTGAATAATGCTCCCAAAGGTAGGCACACTTGTTGAGATAATAGATTTCTTTTCCATCGTATAAATGATACTAGATGGTCTAATAGATATTATTGATTGTTTATAGTAAGCATGAATTAATGACTTATCAATGGTCTTACTATGGTACCATGCACAATGCATGGGTTTAAATTTGGTATGAAGTATCCTTTTATTCTTTTAAATCTACCACATAACATAAATATCTTGATCTATTGAAGGCTTTATTTTCTATTTCCCCTTGTTGAATTTTCTCTATGATGCATTTTAATTACTTTATTTTCATATATTAAATAGCTTAGAGATATCAAGTATTATCTTCCCTAATTTATCATCTTAAGGATTTTCTATGACTACCTTCATATTTCCTTATTTGGAACATTTTTTGGCCATGTCAATAATCTAGAACATTAGTAACTGATCTTATGAAAGCTCATTTTTGTATTTACTTGAAATATTTTTCAAAACACCAAAAAAGAATATATGTTATAAAATGTAAAAATTTGTATGTCGAAGAGGAATTTTGATTTACATTTTGGTGTACTAAAATTATGTGCGAAGATGTGAGGGTCGAGTCAAGCTTATTGATGTGTTCAGAACATTGCACACAGGTCAGGGTCGAGCCAGGCTTATTCACAAGCACAGGAGGGACTAGTGCTAGAGAATACCGAATAAGCTCAGGAGGGTTACACCGTGGAGGAAAAAAAATTAGTAATTAAGATAATTTATTCATCAAAGGAACGTATGCGAGCTTGTTGAATGAAACATTGTTCATTATTGAAGAAATTTTATCGATTTCCTGAAGGCAGAGAACTGGATAACACATTGAAGCACAACACAAAATTGAAGCGGACAGATGGACAACGGAGATAATAACACATAAATGGAAGTCAGATGGACGGACAAGATTAGATCGCGAGATCTAAGTTAGAGATAAGTGACTAAAAATTGATATCGCAAATAAAGGTGCAAGAGAGTTAATAGATCGGAGGTTGTGAAGAGAAGCCATGCATCGGCCATATGTTCCATTGCACATTGCACATCGTACTTCACAAGTTTTAACACTTACCTCCCTATTTTCATAACAAAACTCCTGATTTGCGATTTGTGGGCGGCCACACCTCTGTCCTACCACGTCACCCTCTACTCATCGCACGTAGCACATCGCAAGCTCAAGAGGAATGGAGCTAAGGAGTATGTTATAAACATCGAAGGATGAAATGCAATGGAAAGGTGGGTGTGATACCATTTAAAGGTTAATTTTAATTTATTGAAATTCCAAGGCTATGTGCAGTTGCGTTAGTTTTATGAATAAACGTGGACGTGGGTAGTGGAAACGGGTAAGTGACTAGATGCAAAGCAAAGGAGAAGAGAAGATGGAATGCAGCAGGCATGAGAAGAAGAGGTAGAGTTGGGCAGAAGGGGACATGATAACCTTGGTTGAAACGTAACAATTGGGTCAAGTTGAGAAAGGATGTGTTATCGCAGAACTGCTCAAATACTGCATCTGAAGAAGAAAAGACATGACAACAAGCAGAAAAGACAAATATTGAACTCTGGAAGAAATGGAGGGCAAGGATGTTCGATCTGTCATGGAGACACATCAACAATCCAGGGAGACGCATCAGCAACAAGTCAGATTCAACAAACAAAATAATATTCCAAGTTTTAATTTGTTTTCTTTGTCTGTTAAGATCGAAGCTAGAGTGATGACCTCAATTGCAATGTAATAAGTAGTTTTAACAGTTTAGGTAGTCAAATTAGTTTGAAGAATTTTTAGCAGTTATAAATTGTTTTTGATATATTTAAGAAAGATAGAAATAAATAAGAAAGTGTTCCGAGTTGCAGACCTCTGGAAGACTAAATCTTTGGTATTTACTTTTCTGAGGAATTAATGAAAGAAGCAGAAATTTTCCTGTAACTGTTGATGGTGATTCATTTTTCCTGTGCCATTTTGTGTCCCTTCATCCTTGAATGAAGTGAATTATTGCAGTTGCTTGCCTTAATTACATATGTAAGTAAGTGTTAAATAACCTTAATTTGTGCTCCTTCACTCCAACACATCTCCCTTCACAAACTCTCTCTAGAACTTAAAAGTAATAGATTCCGTGTTTAAATCATATTATTTTGAGTTCCCTCTCTCCATAAATTCATTCTGAAATTTAGAGTGGTAGATTCTGTGTTACAACATATAATTTTGAGTTTCTTCTTCAGTTCTTCTTTCCCATTTAGATATCAGCAGTTAATGGCATTGTAATGTCTTTCATTATACCAGATTGTTAAGGATTTTAGAGAATTATTTTCCAAAGGGATTCAATGAAGACCCCTTGATATAAATACTTTGTGACATATTTATAAAAAAATGTATTAAGCACTGATTCCTTTCCACAGCCAAGGAATTCTCTTAAGAAACAACATTTTCTGGCACTGTTTCTAGGGACAAAGAGACAAAATTATTTTCCCTTGGTTTTTCACATTATTTCCTCTGGTTGTTTAGTGAGGAGGAAATATTTGGTTGTGTTTTTTATTATTAGAATTATGGCTCACAAAAGGCCTCACATGAGGTCAGATACCTCACAGCTGAATTTCCCTACTTTGTCAGACCCTGAAATATTAGTTTCTAAAAGGGTTCGGAAACCAAAAAATCCCTCAACACCTAGTCCTACACTGTCCATTCCTGACAGTAGTTCTAGTAATATTTTGTTTGAAGATATCTCTAAAGTACTTCCTTTCTTGGAACAAGATTCACCCTTCACACCAATTTATTTTCAAGAACCTAAGCTGGAAGAACACTCCTTTGAGCTTGTTTCTTTTATTTTTACTCAAGCTCAAAAAAATCTAGTTGTTGGTCCCTCCACCATGGTCCATCAACCCACTCCCATATCAGTTTTACTTCCACCTCCATTCATTTTCACTGCAGGTTCATCGACTGCATCTAACCAAAAACTAGTCAATCAAGGTGCAAACATGACAACACTAGCCTTTTTGTTGAACACATATTCTCCACTAAACCTTCCACAACCAATGAATGCAATGCCTCAAGATTATATTAAATTACTTCCATGTTTTACTGGAGAAGATGAAATAATTGCAAAAAAACACTTGCCTGTGTTTTGTAATTTTGCAGAAAATCTGAATGTAGAATATCTTGGTGTCAATGTAATGAGGCTTTTTTTCAGTCTCTTGATGGAGAGGCTAGAAATTTGTTTAAGGGATTTCCAATTGATTCTATTAATACATGGGAAGAACTAGAAAATAAATTCACTTAGATATGGGGTGAAAAAAGGGATCATGGATTTTCCGTAACAGAATTCAATGCGATCAAAAGAAAAAAAGATGAGAATATATCATATTTTATCAAAAGGTTCAATAAATTTTATAACAGTTTTCTTGTATAAATGAAGCCCCCTCCTATTGGAGCAAAGTTAGTTTTTGCTGGGGGTTTTGAAGCCAATTTTAGTTTCACACTTAGAGGAAGGAGATGCCCTACTCTGGAGCAAATACAGACATATGCTTTACAAATTGAAGCTAATATCACTACAACAGGGAAGGTGAAAGTGAAAAAACGAGTCCAAGAGAAGGGGAAAGAAAAAGAGGAATCATCACAAGATCAAAAAATTGAAGATATGACAAGGGTGATAAAAAAATTGTCAAATAAGCTAGTTAAGATTGAATTGGAAAACAAAAACTGCCAAAGACAAGTACAAAAAAATTGACGAGGATTTAATCCTCAATTCAGAAGACAACCCCTACAAATTTTGTAGAGGGGAAGAAAATATCAAGACCACTTTCAAACACCATTGTATATAGAATAGGCACTTGGAGAGTCAGCAGAAGATGATCAAAAGGAAGTTGAAGATCAAATATCTGCTATGTACACAATAGAAGAGGATGAAGAGGAAGATTGTGAGGGAGAATATGTTGAAGCTAAAGTATCTTTTGCCCAATATGAAATGGATGAATACTGTAGGAAATTCATAGATTTCATGCAAGCTCAGTTGCATATAAAGTATGATTTGAGGTCTAGCAAGAGATCTAGAATGTAGGATAATGAATGCGAACAAAAAGATTCTATCCCTCCTCCAATGGCGACTCCACAACAAAAGGACCCTGTAAAACAACTCAGTAATGGGAAGCAACCTGCAAATTCAATTAATAGAACATATGTGCAACAAGGTGAACCTTTCGAGAGAAAATAAGTTGATACGAATATTTTGAAGAGAGTTATTCCTGTACCTGAACAAGCAAGAAATTCTATAAATAGTGAAGAAGAACCTGAAAATAATGTTAAACAAACTCATCCTTTCAGTTTGACAAAAGAGTTGGAGAAGGTAAACATTTAGGTACCTCTTCTAGAATTAGCTAAAATATCAGCCTAGAAGAAAGAAATTTCAGGATTTATTAATATCAGACAGATTGAAGATATAAGTGACACTGTGAAATTACAAGAAGAGAAGCCTGTGGTCACCTTTGGTCCTCATGTAGAAGAAGTAGACCCCTCTATTCCACCATTCTATATTTCTCTGTTACTTCATGATTTTACTCTCCATAATTGTATGCTGGACCCAGGAGCATCCCATAATCTCATGTCATTCTTTGTTATGAAGGAATTAAATTTGCATATTACCAAACCTTAGAGGGATATGTATTGCTTTGATTCCAAAAGGGTGAAATGTATTGGGTTAATTAAATATGTAGCAGTTTCTTTGGCACAAATTCCAGCAAAGAGTATAGTCATGGATGTAGTGGTTGCTAACATTCCAGCCAGGTTTTGAATGCTCCTGTCAAAATCTTGGGGAGAAAATCTGGGAGGTGTTATTAAATTGGATTTCACTTATGCTGTAATTCCTATTTTCAATGGGGAAGAAAGGACATTGAACAGGGAAATAAGGTTCGTAAAGACTACTACCAAGAAATATGCAGGAAATTACCCTATTTATAGTTGAGAAACAGAAGATATTTCATGTTTCATGCTGCATGAAGATGCAAAATTTGCTGAAGACACAAGGAAGCAGCTCTCTTCATCAGTTGAAAATAATAAGCTGCACTCAAAAAGGATTTGAAAAAACTACTTTGATGGTGCCTACTCCAAGGAAGGCAAATGAGCTAGATTCTTGCTGATATCACCATAAGGTAACCTCATGCCTTTTCCTTTTAAGTTAGAGTTTGATTCAACAAACAACATGGCTGAGTATGAGGCCGTAATCTTAAGCCTTCAAGCCACTAAACAGATGGGAGTCCAGTGTATTTCAATTTTCGGTGACTCTGAACTGATAATAAGACAAATCAAAAATCATTGTCAGACCAAGAATTTGAGATTAAGACCATACATAAATGAATTTTGGGAACTCATAGAGAACTATTTTTAAGCCTTCAATATTCATTTCATCCTGAGGGAGGAGAATAGGTTGGAAGATTCGTTAAAAATTGCAGCTATTACTGTTAAGCCTCCAATGAATCCAAGGTTAAGGTATGAGATTGAAATTATACACAGACCCTCTATTCCTGACAATGTGAAACATTGGCAGGTGTTTGAATAATATGAGCAGATAAATCATTTCTTAACAGTGATTGGAAACTTTGAATATGCTGAGATAGATCAAGAAGAATAACAGACAGATTAGAAAAGGGAGGTAAGAAACCTCAAGCAGTCAATAGGTGAGCAGAATATTATCCAATTGAAAGACAATATCCTTCCTAAAGGACTAGTTGCCCTTGAAAGACTATTTGACTCTAATGATGTTGCTATTAATTCAAAGGAAATACATCCACAGGGATGGATGGAAGATTGCAATTTGGGAACTCAGCAGGTGCCAAAAATGGTGAAATTATTCAAGGGTGTACCCAAAAATTACAAAGAAAGATACTTTGAACTTTTTAAGAAGTATATGGATGTGTTTTATTGGATATATGAAGACTTGAAAACGTATGATAAAAGCATAACACAACATAAGATCCCATTGAAAGAAGGAATCAAACCACATAGACAAAAGCTCAGAAAGATTAATCCACTACAAGGAAAAGACCCTCTAGTGGATGTTATAAAGGAGGTTTTTAGAGTTATAAAATTGACCAAAATTGTCAAAAAAACATATGCTACCACATCCGTCTCTGGGAATGGAGGTTTTGGCAGAGCCTTTAATGGAAATTCAACACAACTAAAAAAAAATGGGTGACCGGAGGTTATTACAGATGTTTTTCCATCAGTGCACTACTCTGGCTTTAACGCATTGGTGCGTACATGTACATGACGCCCTAGGGCAGTCTAAGGAGAATGCACCGAGCCGTTAAGGTATAAAACAACACCGGGCGTAGTGTTGGTGATACAACGCACGGGGCCATTCTAATTGGCCTTGGGATTTGAGCAATGCCCATAGGTCTAATCCGAATGGAAAATGGCATCCACCCATGGTATTCATCTACCCATGTTATCCATCCACCCATGGAATTTACCCATGGTATTGTAAATGTCATCGACCCATGGTATTCATCCACCCATTGTATTTATTCGCCCATGGTATTTTAAGTGACATCTATCCATGATATTCATCCACCCATGGTATTCATCCACACATGGAATTTACCCATGGTATTGTAAGTGGTATCTACCCATGGTATTGACCCATGGTATCCACCTATGGTATTTATGCATGGTATTGTAACTCAAAAAAGGCTATAAATAACAAGCCTTAGTTTATATAGGATAGATTGTCCACCACAATGTAGCTTCTACAGTTATTCTCTGTTTTAATAAAACAAGTTTCTTTGTGGGTTTATTTGCAATGTGTTCTCTTTTTTTTTATGGCATTCTAATTTAACAGATATTGTTAGATTGATTTCAAATTTTTAGATCTTAGGGGCCTCCCCCCAAGATCCTGATCAAGGTCGCATCAGCGCACCAGTACGTATACCTTTATGATGCACCGGTGTGCCATATCACAGAAAGGCATCGAGATTTATAATTGATAACGATATTCGTGTGGTGCACATGGATCATACAAATGCACCGGTGCTTATAGATACATGAATGCCACGGTACGCAATATCAATCAAACACACTAATATTTATATCTGGTATCGATAGTTGTGCGGTGCCCATAGATCATAAACACACCGATGCGTATAAACATCGGTGCATATAGGCACTGGTGCGTATAGACACATAAACGCACCAGTTTACAGTCACTGACACGCACCAGTTTTCATTTTGTTTTTTTTAGAAGCATCGACCTGTGACAGTCCAATTATTGTGATTGTTTTAAATTCATTATTCATCAAAAGTCGACACATCTTATAACAATATTCATATTAATTACATTTTTATTAATGTATTTGAATGTGCTGTTTGGATTACTTTGCTATATCATATTAGACTATTATGGTTTTTTAAAAATTCATTATTCATCAAAATTTGACACATATATATATTATAACAATATTCATATGAATTAAATTTTTATTAGTGCATTTGAGAACGACAATGGAGAACGCAATAGCGACAATGGAGAATGCAATAGAATAAACTTTGTAGTAGGCCAATAGTATCCTGCCTGCAAAACTTTGTAAAAAATTATCTTTGCATCAAAGTGGCCTCCACATGGATTGTCTTCACATGGGTTGTCATGACATTCTTGAAAATATTTCCCCCGGTCCATGTGAAAGGGGAAATTTTTCTAATGATTCTTCTCTTCTCCCTTAATGAAATATTAGGAGGGAGTTTACCATCAACCAATTAGTTGGCTATATCAGAAAACCATAGTGAGAGTAATGATATAGAAAAGAGATGCTCATCTGGTAGTTGGTCATCCACCATTCCTTCTTCACCTGCAGGGAGAGCTAACTTGGACAAAAAATATGCAACAACATTCTCCTTTCTAGGTTTATCAACAATAGTCAAATCAAATTGTTGTAAAAGTAACAACCATATAATTATCCTAGCATTAACATCTGTTTTGTTCATTAAATACTTGATGGTTGCATGGTCAGTGTGAACAAAGGTCTGATATCCAGTTACATAATGTCTGAATTTGTTCAAATCATGGGCAATGGCTAACATATCCTTCTTAGTAACAGTATAATTCAGCTCGTCCTTAGACAAGTTCTTGCTGATGAAATAGATGGAATAAGGGATTTTGTCCTCTAATTGTCCTAATGTCTCCCCTACCACTTTTTCAGATGCATCAGTGTGGATGTGGAAAGGCAGAGTCCAATTTTGACCTCAGAGAATGGGGGCAATAGTCAACTTTTCCTTAATGAGCTCAAAAGTCGCTTGACAAGCACCAGGCCAAATAAACTCAGAATATTTGGCAAATAACCCAAATAATGGTGAAGCCATCTTGCTGAAATATTTAATGAACCTTCTATAATAACCAGCTAAGCCTAAGAAACTCCTGACATCTTTCTGCTTTTGAAGAGAAGGTACCCTTTTGATGATGGTGATTTTTTTTGGGTCTACAGGTATTCCTACTTGGGAGATGGAGTTCCCTAACACAACTCCTTCTTTCTTCAGGAATTCACACTTTTCTGGGCTCAGGGAGAGATGCATTTCAATGCATCTTCTTAGTACTTTACCCAAATTGGAGAGAGCTTCCTAGAAGTCATCTCCATATGGTGTGAAATCGTCCATGTACATTTCAAAAGAGTCATGGACTAACTCAGAAAAAATTCTTAGGACAAAACTTTGGAAGGTGGTTGAAGCATTGCACAACCTAAAGTGTAGGAATCGATAAGTGAAGGTACCCCAAGGGAAGGTGAAAGTAGTCTTATCCTAGTATTAAGGGCTGAGTTGAATCTGATTGTACACACTGAACCCATATAAGAAGGAAACGAACTTCTTCCCTGCAAGGCCATCTAGGACTTCATCTATAAAGGGAAAATGGAAATGGTATTTCTTGGTGGCTTTGTTAAGTTATCGATAATAAACACAAATTTTCCACTTCCCATTCTTCTTTGGGACTAGGAGAAGAGGAGATACCCACTCAATTTTGGATATAGGATATATGAACCCTGCATCCAATAGTTTCCGTAGTTCTTCTTTGACTATGTCCTTCAGAGTCGGGTTCATCCTTATTTGGGGTTGTCTCACACGATTTCATCCTTCTTTGATGTAAATATGATGTCTGCATAATGAAGGATGCACCCCTTTCATGTCCTTGTAATCCTAAGAAAATGCATCTAGATTCTCTTTCAAAAGTTGGCATAAATGCTTCTCTTCCTCGTTCGAGAGGTTTGGGTTGGATTTCAGAGATATGGATGGGCCAAAATCGATAGCCTTGGTGGTTTCAGAGGTTGAATAAACTGATTGCACTTCCATCCAAGGTTGGATTTTAAACTCTTTGACTAAGGTTTTGAGAGGGATGTTAGTGGAGAACTGGTTTTGAATGGTATGGTCGATGAGTTCATATTCATCCAGCTGCCCCCCTCTAAGGATAACATATATGGTACACATTAGGGCAATGATATATAACTCATCTTCTTCATCCTCCAACAATATAGGTAGATCATGATCAATGGAAGGTTGAGTTGGAGGGTATAACACTAGCTATTTGGACAAAGGCCCATCTTTTATAATCATGTTTCTAGCCCGACAACTAATATAAACATCTGCAATGGCTAACCAAGGTCTCTCTAAGATGAGAGGATAACCATTAAACTTGGTTTTTGGTTGCAAGACCAGGAAATCTGTAGGATACTCCCAAGATTCAATGGTAACCATAACATCCTCAACAATTCCTTCTAGATTTACTATGGATTGATCTGCAAGTTACAGAACTATTGTGGTTTTCCTTAAATTCCCTTGGAGATTAAGTTTCAACATATTTTCCTTGGTCATGACATTGATGGCAGCCCCTAGATCAATAAGAGTGTTGGGGACTATGACACCATCGATGTGCACATCAACAACTGGACTACTAGGGTCCAGGTACTTTGGAAATATCACCATTCCCAACATTAGGTCAAACAATTGTCCTACCGCATTGATGGTAGGGGTATCTCTCTTCTTTCTCCCAGGTCTCTTGAAGAAATTTTCTTTGATGAGCCTGTAGATAGGGACATCCTTAATGGCCTAGAGAAGTGGTATCTTTACACACAAATTTTACAATTCTCCCAAAAGTTCAGTCTCCTCTAGGGTGTACTAACTAGGGTGGATCAAGCACTCGGGAAAATGAGGTTGTTGGATTTGAGTGTTACCTTCTTCCTTTTCCTCCTCAAGATATATAGGTGGAGATGGAGGATGGTTGTCTGGGATTACTCTTCCCGACCTGAGATTAACCTCCTGTATCTCCACAACATAAGCTAGATAGGATGTTTCTCCACTGGGAGCCTACAGTGTCTATCTGTTGTTCAGGTTCGGATTGGGCTGTGCAGGTATTTGAGGTGGCCTAGGTGGAGCAACATGATTAAGCTGAGGTTGAGGTTGGGGTGGAGGAATTAGAGCAGGTGGTTGACTCTGTTGAGGTCTCCACCCCTGGGATGGATTGTTCCATTGAGGTTGTTGTGGAACATACTACTGAAATGGTTGATTCAATCGCTGAGGATGATATGGATGGTTGTAATGCTAAGTAGGAGGTGTAAACCAGGATGGAGGATTGGAGGTCTACCAAGGTTGAATGGGTGCACTTTGATTGTTGTGATACTAATAGTAAGGTGCACCTTGCATACCTTGTTGATATGATCGAGGGCCATGAGGCCTTCTCTGGTTGACAAAACAGAGTTTCTCTGGAATTGCTTCCCCACCTTGATGTATAACCTTAAGTCCAAGTAAGGAGGGACACTTGTCTATGGCGTGATTCTCCTCATAGAATAAGAAAACCTCCATGACATTAAGTGGACATTCATTTCTTAGGTGCTTCCGGGTACATCTAGGAAAAAATATAGCCAAGGCTCTCTTTGTTTCCTCTTACTTCCTTCTGACCTACATCGTGTCAATATGCAAAGCAAGGGTGTGCAACAATTCACTCTTGAAGTCCTCTAGCATGTTTTCAATCTCATGTTTTATGTAGGTGGAGGAGGAAGGGGTATTGGATGTGTTTTGGCTAGCTCTACCCGTCTTCCTAAATTCCCTAGAATGGTTCCTGAAGACAGTTTTGATTGTTTCATAAGGCAGTTGGTAGATATCTCCTCCTAATAGCATATTCAAGGTTTCTATCATCTCTTCTCTGATCCCTCAAAGAAGTACAATTTTAAGTGATGAAGGATCAAGAGTACATTTGGCTCTCTTATATTTTAATTGAAACTATTTTTCATAGTCCTCTAGGGATTCATCGGGCCCTAGATTCATCCTAATTATCTAATCCTTAGTTTCCTTGGACCTACAATAGTCTCTGTACTTTTTGTTGAAGGTTTCTTGCATCTGTGCCCAGGTGGTGATGCTGTCCCCAGAAAAACCCATGAACCAGCACAAGGTTGCATTCTTAAGGGTGGATGGGAATAGCTTAAAATTATAATCATCAGTGTAGTCATAAGTTCTACAGACAACAAAAAATTCAAATATGAATGTGTCAGGATCCTTAGAGGTAAGTCCATGGAAGTGTGGAAGAGCTGAGGGGCTAATGTTTTTCATATTAGTTTCCCCAACTGCCTCTCTTATGGAAAATTCTCTCGGGATCCCAGCCATGGTTAAGATAGGTGAAGAAAGTCCCTCAGTTGGACCAAGGTCTTCTTATTCTTCCCCAATAGGTTCCTCATAGTATTCAGAGGGCTCTCCTATAGGAATTTCAGTCTCACTGCCACTGAAGAAGAGTGAAGGGTGGCTAGGAGGTGATGTGGGGGTTTTATTTAAGATTTTTCTTTGAGTCTTCCTACTCCTATGAGGCATGAAAATTAGATCTTTTTTGTATTTTTTCAATATTTATGAAATAACATGAAAAGAAAGGAAAGTAGAAAATAATGCTAAAAAAAAATTAAAGCATCTACTAGGCACCTCCCCGACAATGACACCAAAAAGTGGTGAGCCTTGGTATTGCACCAAAGTTGCTGCAACTCCTAGGGGTTGCCCTACTTTACTTTATCAACCTGGGGTTCGTACAAACTTGGAGGTGACAATGCTATATACACAACAGATGCATTTTTCTCATTTCATCCTCTTCTACTTTATGAAAGGGTGATATTTCTTAAACTATGACAATAATTGGAAATTAAATTGCCTGAAGGAAATGATAGAAAGGAAACTAACTTAAACTGCAAAAAGGAAATGATAGAAATGAAACTAATTTAATTTTTAGAAAGGAAATGCCAGAAATGAATCTAATTTAAATTTCACTTAACTTGGCCAATCAGCTAAACACACCCTGCTCTATCTATCATGATCCTATCTATGAAACTATTCATGACCTAATTCTAATTTTAAGAGGTGTTGCTTGCACTTTGGATAAGAAAGGGGTAAAGTTGCTAATGGAGGGCATAGCCACATGAAACAAGGCTTAGAAGTGTGAAAGAGGGCTTAGAATTTATTAAAACTTATGATATCGCAAAAATACTTTGGATTGGAAGGCCTTTAAAAGTGTGATGGTGGAATTGTGATGAGAGGGTGGTAGTGGGATATATGATATGTGATATCGCAATCACAATATCGCAAAGCGAGAGGGGTATCAGAAGTGTTTTTAGAGAGCGGGTGCGATATGCGAAATCGCAATCACAATATCACAAAGCCATAGGGGTAGCGGAAGTGTTGCTCGGCAGTAGGAGTGAAATGTCAAATGCGATGGGATAAAAACTTTGAAATGCGAAATGTGACATGATGATGTGGCGGTAGAGTCGATGGTGGAGTACATAGAATTATCGCAATCGGCGTTTGGAGTGGTAAATGTTAACAGGAACCAAATGGAAAATGCAAATTTCGATTTGCAAAAGGAATTTTCGTAAGCCTTCTAAAGGGAAAAAAAAGGAAAAGGTTGTGAAATGTGAAGTGCGATATAGGAAGGTGCAGCGATGTGATTTTGATAAGGCCGAATTTTGCGAAGTGCAAAATGTGATAATACCGAAATTTCGAATTGCAAGATGCGATGGGTGACGTGGAAAAGTGCTACAGTAATATCGAAATCAAGGTTCGGAGGCAGAAAGCATTAACCGAAACCAATAGAAAATGCGATTTTCGATATGCGATATGCGATATCGCAATATTGCGAGGTTGGCAGAGAAGCAACAGTGCAGTCGGGAGGAAAGTGAGAAGTGCGAAATGCGATATGGGAAGGTACAACGATGTGATTGCAATAAGGCCAAAATTTGTGAAGTGCAAAATGCGATAATGCTGAAATTGTGAAATGTGAGATGCGATGGGTAACATGGTATAGTGCTACAATAATATCGTAATTAGGGTTCGAAGGTGGAAAGTATTAACGGAAACTACGAGAAAATGCAATTTGTGAGGAGTGAAGTATAGTAGTAGGAGTTTCGAGGATCAAAGGTGGAGGTCCAACTTTGATACTTTTTCAAGCGTTTTTCATTAAAAAAGGGTGCAATGGCTTTGACTATTGAAATCAAAGGAATAAGGCGGGTTATAAATTTTAAGTGTGTTTTTAAGAATGAAAGGTGGGTGCAGTAGTTAGGATAAGCAGAAAAAGGAAGGGAATGGAGGGCGTAACAACAGTGCTCAAGATGTGAAGACAAAGATGGAAAATGAAGTGGGGAGGCACCACGGAGCTGTTTTGGGGCATTAACACTAGTTCCTACAATAAACCCTACTAACTTATGCACAAAGAAACAAAAAAATGTGTGAAAATACAGTACAAAAGGAAGGTTGAAAATGGTAATGAAACTCTACTCTAATCTCAGAAACAGTGAACAGAAATCAATTTTTGGGTCTATGGGAAGGTTCACCCTCCTTGAGCTCTATTGACATGGATGAGAAGGGAGGTATTGGTCCATAGCTTTTAGATTTTTATCCTTTATTCTATTACTCATAAGAAAATGAAACCTACAACAACACATTGAAAGAAAAAACTAAGCAGCGATGAATAATCAGAAGCGAAACTAACAGAATGGCAGAAAGCAAAGAACAAGTACAATAGAGAGGTTGAGGCACATGGAATGGGCCCTAACCCACATGCCTAGCTCTCTGAAACTTAAATCAGTAAAATGAAATCAGTTTGCTCATTTCATGAAAGAATAGTCTCATAAATTTCTCAAAGTTTAATCACTGAGTACAATAATCAAAAGCTCAGTATACTGCAGCAAAGTTCCCAATATAATCGAATCCTTCCTAGCTCTACCTCTGCTCTATTTATTCTACAGGGTAGCTACCAACAACTCCCTTGAAAATAGTGATTGAGTCCACTTGACTCCAAGTAAACATAGATGGAGTGCACTTTGGTCTTTGAGTTGCTCGGCTGCCTCTGGAATTCGAATTGTTGGAGAAAATCCTTGGGGATCCTTTGGCTGCCTTAGAGAGTTAAGGAGGGTGGAAAATCCTCCTATAATTTCTCCTTGTTGTCTCTTTCAATTCTTTATGGTAAAATCTTCAAAAATAATTCCAATTACTCATGATTTTCTACACTCAACCTCATATTAGGCACTCAGAGTATGTGAGCCTTAATCACCACCTATACTAGCATCATAAAACCAAATAAAAATAAAAATGCAAGAAAAAGAGATTTAAGAAGGCAAAAAGGTAACCATTAACCCCTCCAAATATTTCTAATGATGGAGCTCATCAACAGTGATTTATGTGTTCCACTTCCAGTTGTTTCTTTCTCTGGTTACAAGTACTTACCTTTCATTGATGATTTTTCCAAATGCACTTGGGTATACTTCTTATAACATGTTCTTGGCCTTTAAGGCCTTTTTTGAGAAACAATATGGACATCCAACTCTTAAGTTAGGGTATAACAATGGAGCAAAATATGTTAACAAAAAATTTATCAACTTTTTCACTGAGCATGCCCTTGAATTGAAACAAACTATTATGTACAGTCCACAACAAAATGGTGTAGCTGAAAGGAAGATTCACACTCTAAAATAAATGGCTAATTGTATGCTTCAATCTAAAGGAATTAGTCTTAATTTTTGGGAAAAATCAATTAACTATGAAAATTACATAGTAAATCACACTTATAATCAGGTTTTAAGGAATATCACTCCAGAAGAAGCCTTGGGCTGAATCAAACAAGATTTATGTCACTTTTGTGTTTTTGGAAGTGAAGCCTTGGCCCATATTCCCGATGAGAAACATAAAGCCTTAGAACCTTAGAGTGGAAAATGTATTTTTGTTGGATATTCTGAAGATTTCAAAGGATATAGACTTCTTCAACCCAAATCCAAAAATGTAATCATTTGAAGAGATGTCAAATTTTATTAAAATATATTGGCCTGCAAGCCTATTTGGGTTGGTGTGCCACCTTTGGCCTGTGATTCTGATTCGGCATATGTCCGATCTCTCTCTATCTCTCCTACTTCTGACAACATTCCCTCTACTTCGGATGATGATAGCGAGGATGAAAATCATCCTCCACCTCCTCAGGATCTCCCTTAAGCTCCACAGCTTCAAGAATGGGTCCGCTCTACTCAGGATGCAAGAGGTTCTCTTGCAGGTTACCCTGCAGATCAATGTCGTACATGTTCTCAGTTCGAGAGAGGCTCTTCTTTATTGGCTCGAGTTATCGAAAATTATGATCCATATGCCTTTGAAGAAGCTTCAGGTCACCCATATTGGGATGCAACTATGAATGAAGAATATCGTTCCTTATTGGCAAACGATACTTGGGATATTGTTCATCTTCCAAAGGGAAGAAAACTTGTTAGATGCAAATGGGTTTACAAAAAAAAAATTGGACCAGATGGAAAAGTGAATAAACATAAAGATCATCTTGTTTCTCAAGAATTTTCACAAGTTGAAGGCATTAACTATATTGAAACCTTCTCCCCTATTTCCAAAATGAATTCTGTGCGCCTTATTCTTTCCCTTTCTGCCTCATTTAAATGTGAATTCCATGAGATGAATGTTAAATCGGCCTTCTTACATGGGGAATTGCATGAAGAAATATATATGGAACAACCCCCTAGATTTATCCAAAAATACTCTAGCCTTTTTTTTCGCCTTAACAAGTAACTCTATGGTCTCAAACAAGCCCTTCAAGCTTGGTATGCGAAAATGGATAGCTTTCTCTTAGATAATGGCCTTTCTAAATGCAATTTTGACAACATTTTCTACACCAAGAAGGTGGGTAAGTCCTTAATCATACTTGTTCTTTATGTTGATGATCTTATCCTTACTGGTAGTGATCCCAACCATATAAACCATGTGAAGTCCTACCTCAAAAAGAATTTTGAAATGACAGACTTAGGAAACTTGCATTATTTCCTTGGTCTTCAAGTCTTGCAATCCAAAGAATGTATTACCCTTTCTTAGTTCAAGTACGCATGTGATCTTCTACGCCACTTTCACATGGAAGACTGTAAGCCATCCCCTTCTCCCTTTCACTTTGGAGTCAAGCCTTCAGTCAATTTTACTTCCCATGAGGTTGATGCCACCTTATACCATCAAATTTTTGGTAAGATTTTGTATCTAACCCATAACCGTCCTGGCCTTTCCTTTGTCGTTTGTCTTGTTGCTCGGTTTATGCACAAACCTCATGAAATATATTGGAAAGTAGCTAAAAAAATAATTCGATATGTTCGAGGTATAGTTCAGTTCGATATTCATTACAGTGCAGGAGCATCTCCATTGCTGGTTGGTTTCCATTATGATCGAAAGTCTAATGCAGGTTATGTATTCACTCTTGGTTCAGGACCTATTACATGTTCTTTTCAGAAACAAAGTTCCATCTCTATTTCTTCGGTAGAAGTAGAGTATCATGGTTATTTTGAAGCGAGCAAACAAGCCATGTCACTTCGTAAGACCCTGTCTCAATTTGTTCTTCATCAACAACATCCAACTACACTTTGGTGTGATAATCAGAGTGTCATTCAACTATGAAAAAATAAATTTCAACATCAGCACAACAAACAAATTGAGCTACACATGCACTTAATCAGAAAGCTCATTCATGATCATGTTCTTGAAGTGAACTATTCCTCAACCAATGATCAAGTTGTTGATATCATTACAAAGGATCTCACAGAAGCAAAGTTTACCAAACTTCGATCTATGCTTGGAGTTCAGTAAAGTTATCATTAAGGGGGGATAGGCTCTAATGCCTCATTCCTTCTACTATTGTGTCACCTTTGTAAATCCTTCAATCCTATCCTAAGTTGTTCTTAAGGGGGGATGTTAGAATATTCTGACACATAGGAAACAATTAAGTATAACTTGGTCTAGCGTAAAGTTAGTTAAAGTGTGTTTCTTTAGTATGTAATTTTGTAACTTATAATCTGACGACCTCTATATGTAGTGATCTGAGGGTTCATTATCTCCTCGGTATTACCGACACTTGATATGTGGCTTAACACCCAATTGGTCCATGATCTCTATTTAAAGAGCATGGAAGGTCATTTTTCCAGTGACCGTTTATGAGAGAAGCTTATGTAAATTTATTTTTTTATACTAATAAATTTCCTAAAGTGGTTGTGTTGGCTCAGGTCGTGGACTGTTTCCCTCTTCGAGAGTTTTAACCACGTCAATAATGGTGTATTGATCTGTGATCTCTTTGTGAGCGATGACCTTTGGTGTTTGATCTAAGGAACTTACCTTGTAAATTCCTAAAATCTTTATGATGGTTGTATTGGATTTCATGTATTTCCCTCATGTTTTTTGTGTGCTTTCATGTGGGCATATGTTAATGAACTCATTCTTGGATTATAGCTTTCATATCCACTTTGAATCTCTGCTTTATTACTCCATGCCATGCCAGTAACTTGTTGTGAAATGATTTGCAATTAACCTATGGAATTTTCTTGTTCATGTATATATGAGATGGTTTTAGCTTATTGATCCTTCTTGTGGCATGCCTCTTCATGTTGTTTTGTTGTTATATCCTTGTATCTCATTCTACAAGTTATCAATCATGGGTTGACCTCATTCCCATTGTCTAGGAATTTCTTTCTTGTTCTTGCTCTAACATCTCCTCTTTTGATAGCTAGGAGTAAAACAACCTGTAGGGAAAATTTTAGGAGCGAAATTTTGCAAATGAGATATTTTTTGAACATTTTCTGAAAAATAACATTTTCCAATTTAGTTTAAAAAGTTGCCTGTTTTTTACACATATATGATTAAATGGAATATATTCACCAAATTTACCAGTTTTAATAGTAAATTACATATTTTTTATTGAATATTCACCTACATTATATACATATGAATTTTCAAACTAGAATAGTTTCCTACAATACTACATATCAAAAAAATAAATCCTTAGAAAAAACCCTGACAACATGATGGCAGTCGGGCCTACGTATCGGATGGGTCTCCTATTCCAAATGGTGTGAGGTATGATTGGGACTTCACCGTAGGGAGACCCCCTAGCTATTAGTTGTAGATTCCAGCCTGTCAACACCAAGCTAAAAATAGAATACAACTAATATGAGATACAAATGCAAGTGTCCAAATAATAATAATAATAAATAAATAACCACACATGCTCTTATCAATGACACAATAACTAGTTTTATGTGATTAAATATGATAATATGAATAGATGACTGTAAACCTAGAATAATCTAGCATTAAAAAACCATTTATAGTCTTATGATCATAGATGTAAACACACATTTCTAAAAGACTAGAAATAAAAATATAACAGTGACATATAAGAATAATCTACAATGTACAAACATTCTTATATAACTTTTGTTTTGAATGAAGTAGTAGAATAGTCCAACGCATACATAACCCAAAAATCAAAGTTCCATAGAAAATGGCTTCTCCTTTACAAATTTCTGGCAATAGTTTAAGAAAGCTCCAAGAACCAAAATCCCTCCTTGAATATAATGACTTTATTTATTAAAACTTATTTTAATTATTTCCATTCTACCTCCTCAACGCTAAGACTTTTAGTTAAAAACCTTTCTCATTATCCTAAAGAGGAGGATTAGGACATACTTCCAATAAAAATATTCATAAATTACAACTCCCCACATCACATGCACTTACACCTTGAATTTTGTGCTTTAGAGTTTGCAAGAATATATCTTGGAAATAGTTTGCATATTAAAACACAATTGATGACTTATAGACCAGATGTCTCCTTTCTTTCGTGGATCAAAATTCCATATAGGGAGAATCCGTGCCTTAATTTAAATATATTTTTTCCAATTTTGTTTTTTTTTTTGTGGTAAAGTGGTAAAAATATACAATCACAAAACCTTGATACATAATTTTGGAGACTTATAATATTGTGGTATCATCAATTCAATGGGTTCTCATTTTCCTTTGCAAAAAATTAGTTGATTAGCATATTTCCTTTTAGGGTATTAGATGTTCTTCAATAGATTTATGCAATATTCCAATACACTAGCTTTGCATGATAGAATTTCATTACTTATTATTTTGGCTTCATATATTATCATTGCTTATATGCTAGTACTTCATCCTTAAAAAAAAAAAACAATTGTAGAGTCGTTATATACAAATGAGTCTCCCTTTCCATGATATTTAGAACCCTTATTTCTACTAATCAACCCATCAAATTAAAATGTATAATATTGTTTTTAAGTATTAGTTCTTGGATGTCATTACCATAACATACATAGGTAGTAAATATACAGAACTTCAAATCACACATTAAAAAAATGTGCATTTAACATTAAAAATTTAATTGGGAATTTAACAAGAAATTTGAGTTTAGTTAATTTGAGTTTAGTTCCTTGAGTTTAATCCTTCATTCATTTAATAATAATTTTTTAAATACCTTCACTAAAATGATAAATTATTAGAATTCTTGATTAAGTTTTTTATGCAAATAAGAAGAGATTTTTTGTTAAAAAATTTCTCGGTCAGAACAAGATATCTGGGATAATTACATCATGTTCAAAATGATCAAAGCTTATAAGAGGAAATAAGAAGTTCTATCTAAAACATCTTAGTTGTGTTTTTCCAAAATACATCCTACTTCCTAAACTTATACTTATGTTGTTGTAAATTCTAGAAAATTGGCCATTAACCAAAATAGATTTGTAGGGAATTGTCATATCCTACTGATGTGGATCAATTGACATTTGATTTGTAGGAGAACTACTTGTAGTGCTTCTTAAGTCTTCATTGTTACTTTGGGCTTGCAGATTTTTGTTTTGAAGTTGCATCCCATCCATCTCATCCTCCATACAATGAATTGTAACCTACTGACTTCGCACAATTTCTGATGGGGCTTGAATTTACTAGTGAAGCTCATAAACCTTAGCATACCAATCAAGAATAGGGCAAGGGCATAAATGATAGAAGTGATCCATTAGAGTTATTGCACCGTCCCTGATGATAAGTGTGATGAACAAAGTGACGGAATCTATAATATTCAATCTCGAAAAACTTTGAATGGTAGGAGTCCTTGCAATATAATAAACAACCGAACCATTTGAGCTTACAATATACTTTTTAGCTAATAATAAACCCATATGATCGCTCGAGAATTGAGATCTGAGATAGTGTATGTGACAAGTTGCAACAAAAGCTGCCAAAACTCCTCATCTCTTAGATTTAGGAAGAAGGAAACCTTCTATCCTGAATATGATATCTTGAAGAGTGATTCTAATTATTGGTATAGAATTTACTTGGATAAAAAATTCATGAAATAATTGAAGACCAGGGGAGGAATGATGATTAAATAAAAGAGAAAAAAAAACAGAAATTTGAAGTTGTTGAACTCTATCCTTGTCATCTGATTGATCCATGTATTTATCCAAGATGAGCTAATTTAGTAAATTTAGCATGAGCTGAGCACACATGAATATTTTCACAAGATGCAATATCTCCCATGATTTCATATTTCTATTAATGACGTTACGTATAGGAGATGACAATCAACTTCCATTTTGTAGGGTATAGGTGAGTGTGAGCAATATGGTGAGGAGAATGAAATTAAATCTAAACCAACATAATTGTTCATACAATTCAAATCGTTGGACAAGGGATATGTTTGTAAGGGCTATGGCATATTGAGATTGCTAGTTGGGAAACTTCACACAAATAATGAGCACATGAGTGACGAGGGTGATAGCGCCAACTTTTCCATAAATTAGGAGCAAGACATTCCAATGTTGAAGGGACTTAGAAAATAACTTTGCCATGAATAAGTTGTGGAAATTATTCCTTTGTTGGGTTTTCTTGAGTAAGGATTGCATTTTGATCATGGGATACATTTTCAGGTGAGAATTTCATTGATCCTCATTTTCCCTTATTTAGTATGGAAAGCTAAATTAGCTTTCTCATTAGCTTTTTTATTCTATTTGTGGATAATATGATGGAAATATTTATAAATGAAGGATTCCAATATGCCACAAATTCTATGAAGGAGGAGAGAAAGAGTAATTTTCAAAGGGAGATAATTTGAGTAGTGGTGTTGAATAATAAAAAGAGAGTCCCCAAGAACTACAATAGAATAAATACCATGGTCCTTCGATGTTTGAAGGACTAGAAGGAGACCACACATTTCAGCTACGTTGCTCGATCTCTTCCCCAAGCCCCAGGAATACTTGATCTTTGTTTCTCCTTTGAGATTTATGGTAATCCATCCCCCTCCTGGCACTCCTGGATTTCTTTTAGAGGCACCATAAAAAAAAGGAAATCAAATTTTTTTGTGTTCTCCATATTCTAAGTTAAGCATCAGATAACCCGAGTCTCTAGTGCAAGGAGAAAGGGTGCTTTGGACATCCCTTAATTAGGAATCCGACTCAGAGAATTGCAATATGCTCTATTCATTGCTTCTCTTGGAGATCCAAACTAGGGCCAGGGTCTCTTAATTTTAATTGGTTATCCTTTGAACATAGCGAGAGAGTGTTGGAAACCACTAACCTTGAAGGGGTTTTGATGTCCTCGAATATGACCTCATTTATCATGAGCCAAATCTACCAAAAAATGAACATTGGAAGTGAAATCCATTTAAAGCTCGGCTTACCTGTGAACAAACATACATATTCATTGGGCCAACTAGTCAATATATTGGTTATATCATTTGGGAGATGAATCCTAGAGAACAGAGGTAAAATAATAATATTCCAAAATTGAAGAGTAAATGGGTATTATAAGAATAGGTGGGGGATCAATTCTTCATGAAGGGAGTAGAGGGGACAACGAGATGGACTAAAAATGTCTCTTCTTTTGAGGTTTTCAAAGGTAAGGATTTTCTTATGAAGGAGGGTACAAAAAAATGAGTTAAATTTGGGGATAGAGTTATTGGACCAAAGCTTTATCTAGAGGGATTATTTAGGAGGAATTTGTTCTTGTAAAAGTAATTCTTCAAATATTTCCTTTACTGTGTACGCATGAGCTTTGCATCTAAGATTCTATTCCGGTTGTAGATCAATGGTAGAACATCAAAATAGCTTAAATTTAAGAAAATTAGACACATGAATGAGATTAGGAAGGAGGTATCCAAGCCATAAATAAAACCAAGATCCATATTCCTACCATGCACTTATACGGGCTAGTGTGTAAATTCCATGGAAAGATACATGTTTCTAAAGTGGTCAAAGAACTTCACAATCTTTAAGAGGGGAGTGGTAGAGGACGGAATAAAAAAAAATACTCCCCTTCGATCCACACCCAATTGTAGAACTTACATTATTGTTAATAATAGAGGATGAGGTCAAGATGAGTCTCCAAATAGGCGAGTATATTCTAGGAGGGGGATCGAGTCTAGAGGTGGGATTTTCTCTCATATATTTGTTGGACAGAACTTGCACCCACCAAGATTCTGAATTATTTTTTAGCTTCCAAGCCATTTTAACTCCCATTACATGGTTCGTCAGTGATATATCCATAATCCATAAACCTCCATGATATCTAGGAGATATGATAGTCTTCGAGTTGATAAGGCGAATATTTTTTGAGGTGGTTTTGATTTCTTCCCAAAGAAATAGTTGAATCTCCTTGATGAACGCTTGCAAGATAAATTCGGGTGTCATAAGAGTTAGAAATTGGAAAATAGGAATTTCATACTAGAAAAATTTAACAAGGATATCTATCGTGTTAGAGTGAGCCATCCTACTCCCCACAACTCAAATTTGGATTTAAGTTTTCAAAGGACTGAGATCCAAGCTTGAGAGGAGAGGGTTTTTTGGAATATAGTAATGCCAAGATATTTCAAGTATATCCAATTCGCAGTAGAAGTGAAAACAAATATGCTACTAATTTGATGTCTCTTATCAGTTGAAACATACCAAGAATAGAACTGCAATTTGAAAGAATTTTTTGATCCCCCAGAGGCTACTATAAAATGATCCAGGACCTTCTTGAATCTTCAGGAAATGGTTGTCGAGTCCCCTCCCAAGAGAATAGTGTCAACAACAAATTGGGAGTAGTTGATGATATTGACGACCTGTGTAAATATGATGCCTTGAATTTTTCCTCTGCTACAGTCATATTCCAACATTTTTCTTCGGTTATATTCCACCAAAATATAGAGGAAGGGGGACAATGAGTAGCCCTATCACAACCCCTTTAAGGTTTTGAAGAAATTTGTGGCATAGTCATTCATTAAAGGAGTGATACAAATGGAGCTTAAGAAGATGGAGATCCGATGGATAAATGTGCTACTAAACCCCATCCTACTCAAAAATTTAAATAATAAATTGTCTTGAACTGTATCAAATTCATCAACCATATCAAGCATAATAGCCATTCCCTTCTCCCCATTTCTTTGCTTGTAAGATTTCCACTTGAACCAAAATAATATTTTCAAAGATCTGTCTCTCAGGTAAAAATTTTCCTTGATTTTATGATATCACTTCGAGGAGGATTTTTTTTTCCTTTATGCTGATCCAAGTGGCTCCATAAAGGCTCAAAAATCAAAGGTGGCTCTAGAAACAGTCAAAAATCAAAGGCTTCATATTTTTTCGAAACCAAGACCAGAACGTAGATATGGTCCTCCTGATTCCAACGACATAAACAACACTCAAGTCTGAGTTCATATGCTCAATATATTCACCGTCAATGTTTTGGTCAACTAGGCCCCACTCGCTAAATTTAGCACAGAGCTAACTAAATTTGGAGGTACCTAAAATTGGAAGTTTGAATAAATTTGGAGGAAGCTGCTAAATTTGTTGGTTGAACTAGACAATAAAACGACACTTAATGACAACCATTTTCGATGGTCGAAAATGGATAAATTGTTGCCTCGTTAACTTTTCTGGTTACCTTTAAAATCTCGTCAGATTTTTTTAACAATATTTCTTTTTAAAAATAAAAATATAAATACAAAAAAAAGGAAAATTCCACCACCCTCACTAAACCCTCCCATCCATACTATATATGTTATATATATAAAATATAACTCGGTCAACATCCCATCACCAAAAGTGGAACCAGCAGGGTTTGAACTCGCACCAGCTAGGTGGCCGACCCACCCAATGCGACATCCCATTCCCAATGCAAACAAACCTCCAACTCAAAAAATTATACCACTAAAAGGAAAATACACTCTAGCGGAGGTTATAACAGAGGTTTTTAGTGTTATAAAATTTTCCAAAATTGTAAAAAAAACTTTTTCTACAACATCTGTTTTTGGTAGCAGAGGTTTTGGCAGAGCTTCTAACGGAATTTCAACACACATTTGGGTGGCCGAAAGTTATTACAGATGTTTTTCTCATCGACGCGCTAACTAGGTGTCAATGCACCGGTGCATTTTAGAGTGAACGCACTGGTACTGCAAACCTACCAAGCATCAGGATGGAAAACATATAAAGGATGCCCCGAGACCTTTAGAAACGTCCTAGTGCATGTCATATAGACAGTCACCCTAGGGTGGTCAAAGGTGAATGCACCAGACCGTTCTAATTGGTATTGGGATTTGTGCGGTTCCCATAGGTCATATCAATGCGTCGATGTGTAGTATTATATAAACACACCAATGCACAGTATCACACAAACACACCGATCGTTGTAATTTGTATTGGTATTTTTGTGGTGCCCATAGGTCATAGAAACACACCAGTGAGCAGTCTCACATAAATGCACTGGTGCGAAATACCGCACAAACATACCGAGCGTTATAATTGGCATTGGTATCTATGCGGTGCCAATAGTTCATAGAAATGCATCGGTACGCATTATCATACAAATGCACTGGTGCATAGTAACTGGCACACACCGATGGTCATTTTGTATTTTTTAGAAACATCGACCTGTGACAGTGCAGTTATTGTGATTTTTTAAAATTCATTATTCATCAAAATTCGACACATATCTTATAACAGTATTCATATCATTTAAAGTTGTATTAGTGCATTTGAATGTGATGTTTGGATTAATTTGTTATATCATATCATAATTATTGTGATTTTTTAAAATTCATTATTCATCAAAAGACGCCACATATCTTATAACAGTATTCATATCAATTAAATTTTTATTAGTGCATTTGAATGTGATGTTTGGATTAATTTTTTATGTCATATCATCAGATTTCACATCTCTTCATTATAAAATTTAATCATCCATATATTTAATCAGTGGTGTTACATTTCACAACAACAATGAAGAACACAGTAGAATAAATTAAAACGTATATATATATATATATATATATATATATATATATATATGAATTAGAAACTCTTTGTCATACAAAATGGGACAGTTATTGGTATACATTTGTCTTTCAATTGGGACACTACGTCCATTACATTAAACAAAATGTCCGATTTCATGGACAAATATTTCAAAAAATACAACACGTTGCTTTGATATCCAAACATAATGATCATCATTCTTCCCTTGAATTGTTGTCACTGCTCGAGCTACTTCCATGACTTGGGTTATTTTGAGGAATGTTTTGTTCACAGTGTTGATTATTTTCTTCCTCTTCACCTTCCATCTATAAACATAAAAATAAATTGTAATGAGTGTATATACATTGGTGAGAATAATGAAAATTGCAATATTAAATAATATACATCAATGTAAATCGAAAACAAATGACGTACCATAGCAACAATTGACTCATGAACTATACACATTCTTTCAAAACCAAATTTCATGCCATCTATCAACTATTCATTTTTTTGCGCAGTTCCATATTTTGTTTCTAGCAAGTTTTATACCCCATAAAAAATCATATATTTAATATAAAAAACATTTTTGTTCTATTAATTATATAGGGATATAAGTAAAACAAGACCGATAGATTCTTACAAATTAGACAATTAATTTCTGATATGCCAACATATACTGACAACCCATATTTAACCCAATGTCAATCAATTCATCTGATGGTTCTTCTTTGTCTGTTAGCACATGTTTGAAGACATTTAATGATAATTGTTGTAAAACAACTTAAAATATACAAAAATGAAATATAGTTAAGTTGTTATAAGGAAGTAACAATTACTCACAAACTTAGATATCAACCCTTTTCTTCCTTGTCGTCTTGTTTTATGTGCTGAATGCGTTCCATTTTTTTTTCTGCAAAAAAATACATGAAAATTAATATTTAATTCTAAATTGTTTATTTATTATACCTAATCAAAAAATTCAATGATGACATATTACATTTGAAGCACATTGTTGTCGAGATGGCTCCTCGTGTGATGCAATTATGTCCATTTATTTTCCCATATCCTTGTACACCTTTTGGACATTCCTACTGGCATATTTATGATATCAGCTCGTTCATCCTTTGAGATTTTCATAATATTCCTGAAAATGTATCATGACAATAAACTATTTAATTTTTATATTGATATATGAAAAGTAAATATAACAGAAGAGATATTTATAAATGATTGCTTTCTAGTAATAT
This sequence comes from Pinus albicaulis, assembly GCA_034641835.2. Classification (NCBI taxonomy): domain Eukaryota; kingdom Viridiplantae; phylum Streptophyta; class Pinopsida; order Pinales; family Pinaceae; genus Pinus; species Pinus albicaulis. The sequence goes on along the minus strand of CM076575.1, from coordinate 876,861,726 downwards.
ATACATATAGTTCTAGAAAAACATTTAAAGGAATATTACTTTTTCATTACTTCTTTTTTGTTGTAGTACGTTTTTGCTATTAAAAGTCTAACTTGTCCCATTGACCAATTCTCTAGAACCTCATCTTGTAGTTTAGATAAAATTTGGTTCTTGGAATCATTCAATTGATTTTTGTATTGTAAGTGGAAAGAACGTCTATGCATTATTTCCACTAGATCCCTCAAAGTTTTGTAAAAAAATTTCCCCCTTTTGTTAACCTTCAGCACCACTCTAGATAAGCTAAGGATGAAATTCATTTTCATTTGCATGTTCTATTTTTTTTTTCTTAGAACAAAATTCCTTTTCTGAGTTGTTGGTCCCTATAGAACATTAAATATATGTGAATTAATAGATTGTTTGAAACATGTTATCTATTAATTTTAAGTATATTATTAATTAAAATTAAAAAAAGAAACTCATATTGGATCGATAGTATTTTTTTATTTACTTCATTCATCCTTTTGCAATTTTTCCATCAAGATTTTAAGCTCTTATGGTCCTAGATCAGAAATAACCTTATCGAGCTTCATCATTTTCTAGCTCTCCATGATACACAGTAAACAATACATCTTAGTTAAACTTACATATAGTTCAAAAATAATATTTTTTGTAAAGAATTTACAAAGAACTTGCCTTTTTTCTTTTCTTAATGTGCTATCAGTATTTTTGTTACTAGATCTCTTGTTAGCCATTTATTTATCAATATGAAACATGTACCATACCACTCATTAATACATTTTATAAATAAATCATAAAATTTTCAGGTAAAAAAAAAAATCAAGAAACTGGTGCGCCTTTAATGATCTACGCACTGACGTCAGTGAATCGTGTTCTTATAAACCCACTGCCAAAACAGTAGAAACATTGTACGGTGCTCTATGTCAACAAGGATCACCAGTGCGTTATATGTTAACCAGCGCATATATTAACACAAAAAAATTAATAAAAATCCTCTAGTGTTAGTTTTTGTAGCATATGGTGTCGTGGAGGGGCCGGTGCGGCCTATTCTTATAAATGCACTGTGAAAACAGGGGACCACCGTACGGTGCTCTCTATCAACAGGGAGACCCAATGCATTATATGTTAAATGGTGCACCGATTAACACAGATAAAATAAAAAATTGTTTTTGCAAAACAGTATGTGCGCGGTGCGCTATAATGAAATAACGCACTGGTGCCCTATTTTACATATGGTGCACGGATTAAAAAAGATCTGTTTTTAATTTTTTTTATCAAAAAGTACGTGCATGGTGCATTGTGATAAAATAATGCACCAGTGTGCTAGTTTCACGTGGGCATCACTGATAAAGCAATATTATATCACGTGCATTCATATTGGGGTAAATTTGCTTAGAAAAACCCAAAACATTATATTGGACATATAAATAAGGTTTAGAGGGTTTTTTTTATTACATATGGAATAAAATATTTTAGGGTATTCTTTATTTATTTATTTGGCCAAATGAGCTTGTTTTGCGGGTATGGAAAAATAAAAAGAGTGCGTCCGAGTGTGATGCTTCATTGCCATTGGATCACCATTTCCATTCGACCCCATTTCTGACTGAACCATTCAAGCACCATTGCAAATAGCAGAGGCAGAAAAACTACAAGTAGGTGTGGCCGCGAGCAGACGCATTTGAGATTTCGCAAAGGATGGGGTGAAGGGAATTGCTAAATGATGGAGAAGTAGTCGAGATAGTAGATTGTGGGGAATAGGAGGAGGCAGATTGAGCTAAGGTGGATTCGAGCACAATTACCGACTGAACCATTCCAGCGCCATTACCAACTGAACCATTCAAGCAAAGAGGGCAAGAGGATTTTACTGAGAAAGAGCATGCATTCGATAAACATTGTGAGAGAGGGAAAGAGAATTTGTGTATTCATCTGAGCTTTGTTTTCATTTTGCATCACGAGGGCAACAGGGGGCCTGCAACACTAGAGGTTAGTCACGGTGAACCTGCGGAGAATAATGTGATAGATTCTTACTGTTTTTGTACCTAGATGCTAGAGTTTATTTTAGCAAACAATGATGTGCTTGAAACTAGGTTAACTGAGCCTAGATGCTAGGGTTTATTTTAGCAAAAAATGATGTGTTAGAAACTAGGTTAACTGAGGTATATGTTAATTGATTTATCTGTGAAAATTGATGGGGAATTTTTCAAATTGATAATATATTTTGACAGCGTGCTCAAATCCTAGAACTATTTCCCTTTATGGTTGTTTCTTGACTTGAACGGGAAATTTGAATAGGGTTTGGCAAGGAAATAGTGGTAAATCATTAATTTATTTATTTTTTGGGCTTGACCTAACAAGTCGGGCAAAAATCATTGTTTTTCAAGATGGTTTTTATCAGGAAGATGGTTTTTTATCAGGACTTCTTTTAGCCATAGAATGCACTTGACACCCTCCCATTAAGATTTCCATCGTTATCCTCTACTCTGTGAACAATAACAGTATTTTTATTAGCATATCCCTGTTACGCTCTAATGTACCAAAAAAGGGATTTTGAGCATCTTATCTTCTTTGCGATGAATATATACAAGATCTAAAATTTAAATAACTATCAGGTTTTGCATTATTTTTTTAAAATTTAATTTAATTATGTATGAGACCCAGGTATTTTGTTGGAAGCACATTCAGGACCAATCTTTACTTCTCCTTCAAAGGTGGATTCATTGGCATGCTTCCTTATTTGGTGATTGTAGCTATTCAGTTTGATCCTCATTTGGATTTGGCAGTGCTTGAGATTCTCTGCTCTATTTAGTATTCACCCTTTGGAAGATTAGGTGCATGTTTGATTAGTTTCAATTGTTCTCTACAGCAATATAATTTATGGCAGATATATCATTTGTTTCATCAATGGCATCCATCAACCCTTATTCTCAATGCAATATGGGTTTTCCTCCATCCAAAAGATAGGTGAGTGTGTAGATTATACAATAATTGGTCCATACGACTTTCATATAAGCTATGGGTCTTTGCATGCTTGCACTTATTAGAGGATTCCCTCAAAGGCCAAATTGGTCAAGAGCAGACTTAATGATGGTCTTTTCCATATTTTCCACCATCCCAATATAGTAAAGCATATCTTGTGGAACTTCCAGTTCTCTAGGAGTTGTTGGAAGCACATTCATGACCAATATTTACTTCTTTAGCAGTGGATTCATTGGCACGCCACCTTATGTGGTGATTGTAGTTTTCCAGTTTGATCCTCCTTCATTGGGATCTGTCAGTGCTTGAGATTTTCTGCTCTATTTAGTATTTACCATTCGGAAGATTAGGTGCAGGTTTGATTTTGAATACAAGGCAAGTTCTTTGTCTACTTTCAGTACCATGTGGTGTGAGACGTACATCACAAATTGTTGTCCAAGGGTGCTTTATTGATCAAATATTCACAAGAATTAGATGCAATTTCCTATTCAGACTTTATTTATCCCTTAATAGTCTTATGGAAGAAAAAACATCCACTGTTTTATATACCCATCCACTCCTTGATTTGTTTTTTTTAAATATTTTTATGTAAATATAAGACATACTTACTGAAAAGTGAGTTACATACCTAATAACTCATCTTGGCACTACCCATTGGGGGCAGCTTAATTGGTGATCGCCATGATATTAAGTATAATGTAAACATTGAGATTCAAAGTTCAAAATCCCCGTGAGTCAAGCCAACAAAATAAATAAAAAAACTCACCTTGGCACTAAGTTCTAAGGATAATGGTTTGACTAACAAAAAACACAGCACTCTCCTATAATACAAAAATAATGTAAATTATGACATACAACATAGAATGCTCCTCACTATGAGACAAAAGTTAGCTTTCCAAAAAATGTGAAACCAACATAGTCTGTTTGTAAACACATGGCATGGAAATGCAGTCTAAAACATCAAGCTCTCGAAGAAGGTAATCAGTAATTATCTGTGACTGACTCTTAACAGGCATAAATGTCATTTCATGTTCTATCAACATTCTCCGAATTGAACCAAAATTTCAATGTGTGTCTTCATTGATATAATGTCTTCAGAGAATTAAATACTTTCACAATTTCTTCAAGATTTAGTATGATAAAAAAAATAAGAAATGGTCTGATTAAACCAAAATTCCATTGTATGTCTTCATTCACATAATGTTTTCAGACAATTAAATAGTTTCACAATTTCTCAACATACCTTGCGTGTGATCATGGCAAGTGGGAAGTTCCATCGAGTAATGGCACAAACAACACTTACAGGCTCTCCCAAACCTGATTTTATAGGCTTGTCATTTTCTAATGTCATAAGCTTCCCCAAATATTCCTTTTGTGCCATCAGTAAATCATACCATTTTCGAAGAATTTTTTTTTTGGACATAGAAAAACTTCACTATTCAAACCAAAGGCACATGAAATTAAGTGGGAAAAACAAAGGAATAGCAGCTTGCCTCCATCTGTATTTGCATTGTCTCCAACAAGCCAACAAGTCCAGGTGTTCTAGTAGGTTTACTTTGGTGATATGAGGCCCCTACCATCAGTTGCGCAGATTAGGACAAATGATAAAAACAATCAAAATATTTTCCTTTTATAGGAAAAAAACACAATACTGTGCAGCTTTTTCCCCACTATTAATTGACCTTCAACCAGATATCAATATTTACAATAGACACATCATCAAAACTCACACTGCTCCTCCTATAGATGCAAGAAGAACCTCATATGTTGTTTCCCTAAGATCGTCATCAAAAAAGCCGACAAAGAGTATATAAAACATAAATAAGCATCATTAGAAATACCAGGTAACTATGAAAACGTGAATGCATATAAAAGACATTTAAAATAGCTAATGGAAAGGCTATTATCATATTCCTATCAGCACAACTAAGGTTCGACCCTTACTGAATATTGTTGCATGATTAATATGAATATTATTGTTAATTAAAAGAGAGATAAAACTTACCCTTGATCATAATTAAAGTAAAATTTATCCAGAAATAATTCAGTAGTATACCCAAGATCAAGGATGTAGAGGTGATTAATGAAAGTAGCTAAACCCATATAAAAACTAGATCAGAAGTGGGAACCAACCTCAAGAGTTCTTTGCAAGGAAATATCTGGACACCACTATTATTACAGATTGTGAAATACTTAATGATTTTTAGACTACCAGTAGTCACAATTACGTTACATGTGGCAGTGATAGGGATTTCCCATCCATTCAATACAACACAATATAGAGCATCCAAGGCAGAGAGTGAAGGAAAAATTTCGACCAAAGTGGTCAATAACAACTGATTGACTACAAAGAAGTGAAAAGTGTTCATGGATAGGCTTATCATACCTTATTGAGGTCATACGAAGAACCATGGGGATCCTAAGTGACAACCTAGTATTGGATCAAGTAGAACCCCAAAACCGATGTTTAAAGTCTCATAGTGAAACTGATACATGTGTATGAAACTGGATAAGAAGTGATTCCCTTAGAGAGTTCAATTTTTTCTATTAGACTGTGTTGAAACTTGATACCCCCTGCCTGATGTACATTGTGTTCTTTTATGTAATGAAAAACTTAGTTTCCTTACAAAATAAAAAGTCTTTTGATTTTTGATATTTAGATAAGGATTTAGAAATTGTGTGTACCTTTTTTTGATGCAAAACTTGTTCCAAATTTTTTTATCATGCACTCATTCCTCATACTAAAATGCCTTTTATAGTTTCTTAAAGGTGTTAGACTGCAAAGCTTCTCAATCAACCACTTATTTACATCTGATCAGACGACTATGTAAGTTGCTAAAGGTTACATCATAACACCTTAGACACCATATACAATATTTAAAATGGTTGACCTGATTTATTTGCAATCAATGAACAATCGTTTTTGATGAATGCCAATATCTTTAGAAATAACTTTCCTTTCTTTGAAACTAGAACTATGGTGGATCCACAAGGTAGTTCCAAAAGCATAGAGATCAAGCACTGTCCTTACCCATTGGTAGCTCATAAAACATAAAAAATGTATTTATCTCTCACAAGCCCTAGAGACTAGCGAACAATAAATTGAATAAAATTCATTTCATACCGGTGAATAATAAAAGCTATGATGGTTTGGTTTTGACATGGTTTTGACCTCTTTAGGACACAAAAAAATGATGTAAATAAGGCAAAAAATGAGGCATATTTAGGGCCTAAGCTTGCTTATAAGGTTGTCAATGTTTGAATCAATAAATCAACTCTCAAATCTATTTTAGTACCTTTTTTTATTTCTATTTTTAGTTCCATTTGAGGAATCCATCGATAGTACCTTTTTGAATCAAGGTGTTTCATCGCAATAGTAAGAGTTATTCATGTTTTTTGGAGCTTTGAATTGAAAGTGCATACCTTGATTCCTTGCTCTTTTTTTCATAATAAACCAATATGTTTGTGGAATTTTACTTACGTTTTCATTTATTTGTGTGCAAAAGCAGATGGACTTGTCTTATAAAATTACTATCGATGAAGAGAAATCTGTCATTGGCATTGTCAGGTGTCGAGAAGGTTGTAAATTTGTTGAAATCCGTGATGAAATTGTGGATGATGGAATCGTTGAATACCATTTTGATTTTATCCAGGATGTATTAGCTTTAAATCCAAAGCAAGAGAAGAATTGGAAAGTTTATATAACAATTTTAAGCATCAAGAGGAAACTAAGCACATTTGACGTGGAAACAAGGGGTTCAAATGCAGTGGAAACAATACCAATATTTGAAAACATTCAAGAGAATGTGAAGGAACCTATGCATAAACAACCAAGATTTGAAAATATGCCTTTGTCAGTGGAAGAAGCCACAATTGTTGATCCTTGTGTATTGGCATATTGGGAAAAAAAATAAAAAGTTTAAAGGAAGAGTTTGTCAATGAGAAACTTACTCTCAATATATATTCAAAAAAGGGAGAATCTAAAATAAAGATCCATTGTGAAATATGTGGCATTGATTATGGAACAGGTGATGTATCCTTGGTAGCTCAAACAATGATCAACTTCAAAAACCATCATATGAAAACAACGTCCCATCAACAACGCCTTTCAATGCCAAGTGGTATTGAAATTCCTTCATGTAACAAAGTACAAAAAACAACGGTGGTTGGATATCGATTTCATATTGATCAAGAAATCAAACTTCTAGATTATTTCAATAAGACGCAAGAGCCTAATTTGTTCAAGGTGGTGGAGGCAACACCTGTAGACTATAAGGACATGAAAAAAGTGAGATTCTAATGTACACGATGCAATAAATGGTTTTTTTTAGTGCCAACAAGTGGTAGTATTGTCAGTTCTCTAAATGAACACATGAAATCAAAGAAGCACACTACTACTACTGCAAATGAGGCTTCACATCAAGAGACTGGGTTGAGGAGTGGCACAGTTGGGAGACCTAAGAAGCCTGCCAATGATAAATCCCAAAAAAGTTTAACTAGGTTCTTAGTGCCATCATCACCATCAGTATTACATAGGGGTTCTACAACTTCAACTCCTTCTACTTCAAGTGTGTTAATTAGTGGTTAATTAATAATTTAGACTAAAATTAAATATGATTTTGTATATTAGTTTATTTATCTTACTTCTAATTTATCTGTTTTTTATTGTGTTGTCATCTCATTATAGCTCAATTGTCTCCCTTGTTACTACAATGTTGGGGGTATTGGTATCCTTATATTGATAGAAATGGGGAGAGATTGGAAACAAAGGTCCTAATGGATGATCAAAGGGGTGGAAAATTATGGGCCATAGAGAAGCATACCAAGATCATGCTATGTTATGAGGGTATTGAATGTTGTATTGATGGTACATATAAAGCCAAACATGGTATATATGGACCAATTCCTGTATGCCTTGCTGAATATGAAACAATTGTGAAAAAATATGTTAGGTGGGTAGCAAAAAGTGATACACTGGTGGGGTTTTGTGGTTTGAAAGAAGAACATAAATGCCAATCACATTTCTTGGTGACAGTTGGTGAGGGAGATGCAGGCTATGATATTATAACAAATTCTTTTAAAACAATGTTATTGGGAATTATGCACGTGTTATTATTGCAAACCCTTTACATGAAAAAATTCCTCGTTTGGTTGTGTTTGTTCATCCAACATGCAATAAATTCAATGAAAATTTTGTTTATCAACAATGGGAAAAGGTAGAATTTATGTGGAAGAAACACGTAGAAAACAATTTGGGACCTATTGTTGGTCATTCCTCAGATGGGGATAGTAGAAGGAGGCAACTTATGTTGAAGGATTATTCTTCAACATCAGGTCTTCAATATCAAATTCTTTGGGAAGGGTGGAGGCTAACTGGGTTGTAAAATGGTTGCAATGTAACAGGATTTCATGACTAATATTACATCCAGAACAAAAAAAATCTAGTGAATCCTTTGTTTAGCGGTCGACGAGAATTGGTTTTAGGAAATGAGTACATAAGTTTTGGCCATGTCAGAATGATTTATCACACTTTTAAAGTGAATGATTTCAAGCTTAAGTGTGAAGATATAGAGAGGATGGATCGAAAAAGTTGAGGTTCCGCACAACGCATTGCTTCAAGGCATGTTCAGAGGTGTTTGAAAGAGTTGAGAAGTACACCAAGTGGAAAGTTAGAGAGGACACTAGCTACAGAGACTTACCTAATGATTGTTACTAACTACATTGACATCTTTATGTCTCATTGTTTGAACCTCTGGGAAAGAGTGAAAAATGTTCACGAGTTCATCATTTTTTCGCATTATGCTTATGTTGGGTACAAAAACAATCTCATACTAATGTCAACATAAATTTCATCAGTAGAGAGGCATATCAAGATGTGAGAATTTCTTGCCATTTTGCAGTTTTTTTGATGAGATTGTTTCAAGATCAATAATCTAACTTGAAATGTGTTTTGCACTTGACTGGGTTAGATGTATGTGAGAACTTCTTTAGCAAATTTGGCGGGATGGTTGGAGTGGAGAGGGCCTATGATTTCACTGACTTGCTTCATGTTGTTGGAACCCTTAATAGAGTTGTTGAAGAAGAATCAAATTCCCAAGGGCTTCATTTTAATAAATCCCATAAGAAACAAGAAAAAATTTGGAATAAATGGCACCAAGAAACAATACAAAACATTGACATATTGTTGCAATATGATTCAATATGCACAGACGCTAAATTGCATAAGCCCTTAAGAATGGATTGAAGGATGCACAAAACATTTTATCAACTCTTGGAATGAAACCAGAAAATTACACTTAATGTTCTTGGTGGGTTAACCCATGGATAGAGGATAAATATTATCCAACATTCCAAATTGTAGATGAAGTAGTTGATGATTCTCCACAAGATGTTCCAAATCTATATTTCAATCTTCATCTTCATTGGTACACAATGAAAGTGAAATGAAAATAATGGAAAGTGAGTTTAGACATGAGTTGGATGAAATTTTAGATTCCTATGATGAAAATGTAAGCAAGGTTATAAAACCAGTGGTGAATCTTGATGGTAAGAATATGTTCAAAGCATGTTCCATTAGTAAGTTGAATGGAAATCCAACATTATCCAAAGATAGGTTGACAAAAGTGAGAAGTGGGGTCTACTTTAGGTGAGATAGGAAGACTCTACAAAAGGGTGTTTCAATTGGCTTTGGAATTGGATCAGTTTGTGGGGTGTTGTTTGAAAACAACTCAATTCTCCCCATTAAACGTACTGCAAGAAAAGGTGTGCCTTGAAGTACAAAACAAGGTGTTTCTTGTGGAATGTGGTACATTGGAAGGGTTCAAAGAATAAGGAAGAAGGATGGTAATAGGGTGTTTGATTACCATAATGACATCGACCTTTTGGATAGATTAGAAGGCATCGAGCTTCAATTACGTTGGTATAGTAGAATAAAGGGGCAACGCATGTATAAGTATGATTTGAATGATCATGCTTTTGTACAACTTGAATCTATTATAGAAATTGAAAACTTATCGTATTATGCTAAGAATGATACATACAAATTAGAAGAAAGTGATTACAAAGTTTTTTCAGATTTTGTGAAAAAATTGAACAAGGTTAATTTTCAAAACATTCTACTTTCACTTTCCTTATGTATTTCCATAAGTTGTATTATTTATAAATAGTTTTTGGTTATATTTTTGTTGATTTGTTTGTATGAATCTTATGTTAATTTTGTAATTTTTGGCTTTAGGTCTAGTGAATACTTCAAATGGTGAATGTTCGAGATAACTCAACCTTTTTTTTCTACCTACTTTTTGGTGTAAGTTTTTTTCACTAGCCATTGATATTTTTGTAGTTGTGTTTCATTCAAACATTAATTTGGTATTTCTTCCATAAAAAAATATAATTACATAACTATATAACTATATGTACCCTTTACCTCAACACATATATACAATTTGAATATAAGGGCATCCCTTACCTCAACACTTATGTTGGATGCCTTCTATTGTGGTTCTTTTGAAGTTGGTCCATTTAATCATGAAAAGAAAGAAGAATTGTTTCCTTTTTTATGAATATGTTTTGAAGAAAAGTATGTGGTTCTTCTCACTAATGTTAATGTTTTCCTTGAATTTTTAGATTAATGATTCGCTTGCTAGAAAGGATATAAAGGATCTAATGGCATGAGGTTCAATCAGGATGGTTTTTGTTCACTCAAGTCAACACATTTACACCAGAGAAATGGCTAACACATGAAGTGCATTTTATTTTGAATGTTTTTGAGGTAGTTGGATTTCCTATTTTTCAAATTGGACATATAAATCAAAGTTTGTAGCTCAAATGTGCCATCAGAGTCTTTTTGCAAGTATTTATATTTTGGCCATATGCATGAGGTCTAAAATAGTTAAATTGAACTTGGTTATGATTGATAATTGAGTCCTTAATCATCTTTTGGGCATTGCATTTCACTAAACGAAATTAACGTTAATTACTATATGTAAAGGTTTTTGGATAGGTGATGGTAGTTGGTTTTCAAATTGTTTGCAACTTTATTGAGATATGTGCTTTTGGTAGATTGGAAGGGTGATGGCACTTTGATTTCTTAAATTTTCTTATATTGATATATATGTGTTCGATGGGCATTTCAATTTGTGCATCTGATACAAGGAGTATTTAAGGTGAATGGTATCTAAATTTTTGCAACTTTTGGATTGACAATAATTTGATAGGGTGAAGTTTGAAATGGAACTTTGCATTCTTATTTTTGCCTATATTGATATATATGTGTTTGATGGGCCACTTAGAATAGCTCTAGGTTTCAATCCACCTGATGAATATATCATGAAAAATCCCCCTCGAAAAAGAAATGATTATCTGATTGATGCCTAGGTGTTGTTCCACTACTTAGTTATTGGCATGTATGTTGGCTTAGCTATAGTTGGTATATTTGTGATATGGTATACTCATGAGTCATTTTTGGGCATAAATTTAGTAGGAGATGATCATACACTTGTGAGATTTTCCCAACTCAAGACTTGGGACCAAGCTTGAGGAAAATGTTACACGATCTCTGTGAAGAAAAGAAAAGGGGGGGAAGATGTAGCTCTCTCTGTTACATCCTGAAAGCACGCAAACATGATAGAACCTCAAGTGTACGCAATGATGAAGATGAGAAGAGGGTTTGATTGCTACTTCCAGACATGGAACCTTTGTTGATTACAGAATTATGTCCAATTTAAAATTCTTATGAAGTGTGCTTTTCTCTGTTCCTGTTATTTTTAAATTATTGTTTGCTTTTAGGTCACATAACTGGCTCAAAGTCCAGAAGTAGGATGAATATTTTCCACTGGTACTATCCATGGCTACGATGCACCTGGACTCTTTGTACTTTCCTGCAGGATATCATTTTCATTTTCAGTAGCATTCCATAAGTGATAATTCAAAACACAATGATCCTTTACACCGAATACAAATAATTTATATAGGTGGTGTAGTATAAAGACCCACCTTGACATCATTTTTATTTTTATTTTTGCAAAAAGACATTTATTGTTTGGAAAAATAGGCCCTTGTAATTTGGCCTATAAAAAGGAAATGTTTTTGTAATAGAGGGGGGTTGGATATTGGATATATCACAGGAGAGCTATTGTACTTGGAGATTTTTTTTTGATAATACAGAGGCAGTTGTAGTAAGAATTTTTGGATTCATGTGGTATGGCTCTATAGCATTGTATCTCCTTCATGTTTCATTTCATCGAATTCCTTCTCAATTCCTTTTCATATCTTATGCTTTCATTGATTGTTCTAATGAGTTATAAACATAATTCATAAATCAATTTATGCTTTGTTTTGTAAGGGAAATTATGTTGTGTTACTTTATTCATATAGAATGAATTCATTATCTAAATGCTAATTCTAATTCCATTTCTCATCCTACACTGCAATGACAAATCCCTGAAAGTTATCAAAGTCTACCTATCTTGCCCCATTATCACTACTGCAATTTTTTTAGCCCCAGTTCCTAGTTTCGTTCTTCTAAGTTTGAGATTCATCACGTTGTTTATGTTTCAATATGTGTTTCTTTAAAGATAACAACTCATGAGGTGTTGTATACTTTTTCTTGGTGATACATCCACAAGCCTAGTAATTCTTGGTGATACATCTACAAGCTGAGTAATTTTCCTGATGCATACTAGTAATTCATTTCTAATGGGTGATATTCAGATGGGTGGTATGTCTGTTAAATTTTTCAGATTAATTTTATATTTGACTAAACTGTCTATCTGCAAATTTGTTGTAATATAAATTGACTGAATTACAGAGATTGGAACTTTAGGCCCTGGTTTGATCAAGGATGCAGTACAAGAATGTATGTCTGTTAAATCTTTCAGATTAATTTTATATTTGATTGAACTGTCTATCTGCAAGTTGTTGTAATATAATTTGACTGACCTTGAGAGATTGGAACTTTAAGCCTTGGTTTGATCAGGGATGCATATCTAGGACGAGGCCCCAATAGAAATATATTTGTAGGAAAAAGGAATACCCATTGGGCGCTTGTAATATTCATCGTTTTATCACTTATTGTGGGTCAAGCTATTGCTTCACTTCTTAGCAGGTATTACTTTGATACTAGTGGTAATGGATATCAACTCTGGTGCAACATGACATTAGTCATCAATACATTCAGGCCACAACATGCATGTATTTGTTTAATAAGTGGGTTTACCAATATGATGGATCCTTCCACAAAAAGCTAGTATTCAAAGTTAATATACCATTAGGTATGTGTTATATAGATATGTACAGTTTCACATCCAGTGCAGGTGGATTAGAAATTTTTCTTTGGTTGCACATGTCTATCATATGCAGGTTTTTAAAATTTTCCATTTAGTGAAGTTTTTATTTGATCCATGTTTTCTCTATATTTCTTATTTTAATCATTAATTTCAAACAGATGTAGGTACATTTTATAAGGTGATGAACCAGAACAAATAGAACTTCTTGCTAAGGATGGTGACATCTATAACAAGCTTGCGTGTTCTTTAGCTCCAGAAATATTTGGACACGAGGATGTCAAAAAATCCCTTCTTCTTCTTTTTGGTGCCCCAACTAGAAAATGCAAGGATGGAATGGAGGTATAATTCTTTTACTGAAGAGTTGTTACAAAGAAACTTGATTATCCCATTGGTGACTGTCTGAGAAAAATGCATTGTTTTTCTCCCTTATCTAGTCTCTAGAGTCTGTATATAAAGGAAAATTTATATTTATTGCTCACATTTTTGTTTTACTTGAAAATAAGAGGTGATTTGCATGCCTGTTTGAATTAACTAAGGGAGGAGACCTCCATCTCTGGAGTCCCTCATATTTAAAGGGAAGAGTCCTATGGCTGCCTTAGGCTAGATTCCTTGTTAAACGCTCAAAATTAGTCACTTTGAATTCCCAAAATCCCTAAAATAATCCCTAGAATCCTTAAAATAAGTGAGGTTTGGGGATTTTCATCTCTGGAGTCCCTCATTGGCTGATGGGTGGAGGAGAACTACCTATGGAATCCATTTTTTATGGGCAAAGGTAACATGTCATCCTCTAGTATAGGAAGGTCCTGCAATAATAGTTGAATGCTTACTAAATGGTATCTCAGTCTGTATAGGTACAGAGGCTAGCACCTGTCTTTCCTCATTCTCCTTTTCTGTTTGTTGTAGGACATTTTCCTATGCAACCTATCACCTAATCCTGCTCATCTTCATCTAACAATTTAGATGACTTATCCATAACATGCCTATGCCGCCACCAACTATTTGTAGCTTGTGTCAATATTTTCTATAAGCAAATGGTGTCCATATCAAGTTTTTTCTCAATTTTCTTCAGCCATAATCAAGAATTGTATTAGATGTAGATTGTATTATTAAGACACAGATATTTTAACCTGTTGCACCTTTGTGTATTTTTTGTAACACACTCCAATTTGTGAGTGTGAATTTAAGCACAAGTCTGGCTAGGCATTGATATGGAAAATCTCTATAAATTTGGTGATTTTCCAGCATTATTTTCCCACCACATATCTACAGAAAATAAGAAAATAAGAAATGACTTATATTACATTTTTTTCTAGTAGAAAATATGAAAGAAAGAAAACAAACTAGTTTTTCTTCCTTGTACTCCCATTTCAAAGACAAATATATTAGTTCCCAATTTATACATCTCCATGTTGCTTGTTATGGTTGAATGGTCAACTGGATTAGGCATGATCCTCCAAAGGTGGAAGAATTTCTTCCATAGTGTTTCCATAGAAACTAAAATCATGGTCTCGGCTGAGGTACAACTCGATTTTTCAATGGGATGATGGTTTAGATGCATTGTTGATCAATTAAATCATAGATTTTTATATGTTTTCATGCTCCAACTTACCCTAGACCTCATATGAAGGATTGGTAACTTATTTTGCACTAACCATTGCCTCATATAGGTAGCCTATTGTGTATTAATCACCATCGACAAGATAAAAAATATTTACCAAACGTTCTATAACTTGTAAAACCTCTAATTTTTCCCTACAGTACACTACTTTAGTAATAGCTTGCCCTTCCTATTTATTTCTAGATATAATATCATACTAATCATCTAAACTAAACATCCTTTTCATCTCCAATATACAATTGAGGATAGATTAAAGAGAAATGATGATGGTGGCAGAAGACGTGAAGGTAGGATGCACCAATTCTTTTTTCTTTTCAATTTCCTCATTAGGCTAATATCATACACATGGTTATATAACAATTATGTGATGTTCCTCATTGATTAATCATCTTTGGTAAAGTAAATTTTTCCCGTGTCCTCAACAATTAGGCCGCTATAATGGGCAGCACGGGTAGTCCAAATGAATATGGGGTGTTTCTCCATTAACATCTTATCAGTGTCCACATAATTAGAAATAGAAGCATTATCTATTATGACTTGTACAAAATGTTGCACACGTATCTTTTGGATAAATGCATTCAAAAATTCACATAAAAATGCCCCATATTTTATTTATGCAAATGCGTAACTGGATTTAATAAACATTGTTCCTTTGGGACAATAAAATGAAAAAGTTAGGAGGGTCTTACTCTTCCTATCCTTACAACTGCAAGACATTATTGTGCATCTTTTGTTTCCCTTTAATTTTTAAGGTTTCTAATCTGGTGTTGTTATTGCTCTTTTCCTTTTGAAAATTTGCTTACCTAAACCTGTCATAAGTAGGGCCCTTATATCCTCTGCCAATAATATCAGCAAAATGAATCGTTGCATGGTAGAGAAACTGAGAAATGCTAAGTATTTCATTGCATAGGAAACCATTTCCCAAAACCCTATTAGTTTCTTCATGTTTTTTATCAATTGATTTGATGGATGGCTATGCCCTGACTTAGTTATGGGAATGAAGAAAGGAAATTTTCTTGTAGAAGGTGAACCTTTGGAGTCCTTCTCCCTTCTGTCCATCCCCAATATGCATGTGGTTCTTACAGTTCTTTCTATTCTTCCAGTTGCATATTCAAGCCACATATCCTATATCTTCCTTACTATTCGGATAAGCTCTTTGTTTTAGTTCCGGTGTTGATTGGCTGTGAGATTCCTACCCCATGTCCTGGGATTTCTGAAAAGGTGGTATTTGAAATGGCTTATCGATCCATTCATCTCCTTTCCAAAAATCTTACAATTCAGACTTTCGAAGTTTGACCCCTTATGATGTTATAACATATTTTTGTTTTTTTTTTTATTTTAGAAATGGTTTCATGGAGTCTCTTTAGCTAAAGCTATTGTGCTATGAGGGTTGCATATCTAAGTCACCTATGATCTGCACCTGGTCTCATTTTCACCCACTTGGGGGGTTTTTTGAACCAAACTCTTTTTTTAATAGAATTGCCTTGCTGCTTACCACTAGACCACACTCATGTGGCCATGTTTGGCATATTGCTATAATGGATCCATATTTTTCATGTTGGTGTGTTAATTAATCAATCATAGGGAAAAAAAAATAGAAACTAATCAATGCTACATAATCATTATATAAAAACATACCTAGAAAATCGTTTAATATATAAGTGAAAATTGTTAACAAGAGGAAAACATGATGCAGATTGCATAAATATTGAATAGAAAAAAATTACCACATATTATAATTGTGAATGTAAAAGCTGCATATGGAAATTGATTCCCATTTGACAAAAGTTGTTTATAGCGATGAGATTCCTTTTTAGTTGTTCCTGAAATTGCTGGAAGACAGGGATTTCATTATGCATTCATTACTACTTGTATTATGTTTACACTTTACCTTGAAAGTTTGAATCTATTTTATTACACTATACATGATTTCTACTATGTTAAGCTAGTACTAATTGAAGTCAACACACTCTGTTTTTTGCATAGAACTTGAAACTAATTATTTTAGTACAAACACTTTTTTGAATATGTTCACATATTTCCATTCAAAGATGTGATAGTGATAATCATCTTCGTGTTTTCTATTCGGCTTTCAAATCATATAATGCAGCTTGTGATGCCCGTCTCAATTTTTCTGGCAGGACCCTATTCAGTAGTGAGGAAGCTAGGGAGATGGAGGTTATTGCCCATTGTGGCAAAAAAAATTTAGGATACTTCTAATATTAGGCTTGATAGTTACAACATCTTGTGCAATTCGACATGTTTCTCGAAAGTTTTTTCCTACCAGTGTAATTGTGGATTTTCAAGGGGCTTATGTATATTTTTTTGGTGTCCCAGTACAAATTCATATGCATGATAGAAACTTGGGCATTCGTGGATATTTAAGGACATCTTTACCCTTGAATATCATGTGGGCTCTTCAAATAATTTCAAGGCAATCTAGAAATACATTTATGCACAATTTAAAATTACCTTTTTCATCCTCACTGCAACGAAATGAGGATACCCTTCCATTGTTAGAAAGGTGATGCCCCTTTTTTGAGTGGCACTTTTTGGAGGCTCTGGTGGAGCTCTTCCAGATACAAAATTGGAGCCCTTCAAAAGTTTGATTGGGTTTTATTCCTGTATAATTATGTTAAAAATTTTCATTGTGTTTTGCAAAATGGTCTAATAAAAAATATTGTTCCAAGGCATTTCTCAGTGGGTGATTGGAGAGCATATTTTACTTTCCTATAATATATTTTCACTTCTCTACAGTACTAGATTCTTTGCATTCACTCATTAAATGGAATGAGGAATACCTAGGATTGATATAATACTGTTATATTATAAAAGTTTTATCTCTATGTAAGTCACATGGTAGAAGACTGACATTCTTTTCTGACTAATGAATTACCAACTTTTTTTAGAAGTTTGTGACTTAATTGTTATACATCACCTTAATATACCAATGGAAAATTGTAATGCAACTAATTCTGAAACATCAAATTAAACAATTCTCATTTTGGAAACTGGAAATATCCATATATTTATTGTTGTTTGATCTGTAGAGCCCCGGAAGACATTCCAGCATAAACATGTGACAAATCCTGATCACATTATTCTTGGAGCTTTAACTGGGCTAATAATTTTTCTTTGAAGATGTCTGCCATGGTTTTGTTAGGCTGATTGTGTAAGCAGTCAGTGAAAGTGGCATGATATGATCAAATAAATAGTAGGCCAAGCAGGGAAGATAACATGTTCTAGTGGATTGCGTATTGTGTAGAAATATTCAAAGGTTCAAAAGCAACATAAACTTTTCGGAAACCCTTTATCCTGACGTTCACAGAAAATTGAGTTGCTTGAAATATCATCTCAACTGAATTTGGCATTTAATTATCACACCTTTACAAGCTATTCTCTAAGATGAACATCTCTACAAGAACACAATTTCCTCGCATGATCTACAAATATGAAACGTAGATTGTATGGAAGAATTCCACAATCATAGCCAGTTTGAGGATGAACGTGTACCTACAATGATAACAAAAGTGGATGAAATTTGCATATGATGATTATTCATGAAATATGCATTGTTGATATTAAAAATGATCAACTGGAGAGCTAATGGACCATGCTATTTTACATAATAGCATTTTCCTTTTGCCAGATAGGGATGTAATGTTTTTCGAGGACATGCTGAAACACTCAATATATTTTAGTTAAAATACATTATCATTTTTAAAATTAGGTGCAATAATTATTTTTTAAAACGGAGTCCTTCAATAGTACGCACTATGCATGGTTTATGAAGCCATTTTTGTAGGGGAAGAATAAAATTAGCAAGTGACTATTGGTAAAATTCAACATGAGGTTTCCATACTTGTTATATGATTTATTTCTAATGTACTACATGATTTGTTGAATAATATTTACATGCACATTACGTAAAAAATGTTAATAGACACGCACACACCCCCAACCAGGCAAGGGGATGAGCACATATTGATAAGCCCCTTTGTCAAAGTAATTGATATGATGTGATAAAAAATCGATACTACTTGGATTTATGATTGTTGATTCATTTTGGGAGTGATTTTCATGCCTTGCAGGCTCTTAGGGATTCACAATTTTATAGTGAATCTTGTGGATCTACTATAAGTCATGGAGTCTTAATGAATCATGGATCTCAATCCCAAAGGGCAAACCTATGGAAGGAAAGGGACATTTTATTCATGTACAACAATAATAATATGCACGCATATAAATTTGTAGTCTTCATGAATGCCTAATTACAATGCGCACACACAGACAACCATACGTTGAGGAAGTTTGAATGAATAAAAAATAAATCAAAGTTTAATATAAATTATTCACAATTTTGCTCTTAATAATTCCATATAATCTTGTATTTACTTGTCAAATCAAAACTTCATTATTTAAGATCTATTCATCACATTTTCATTATCAATACTTTTTTTAGGGCAGAAATGACACAGTGCATCATTTTTATTTCTTCTATCAATCTGTATAGAAGCAAAGGCTTAGTCTGGAACTACTCATTGTTCATAGCGTTACCTTTCAAATTTCTGTATCATTTTTTTCTCTTTTCATTTTCCTGTCATCATCAAATAGGGAATTGGGCTGTTGCAGGTGCTTGGGTTTGGAAGTGGAGGTGATGCATGCATGTGTTGCAACGAATTGTATTAGGTAAGTATGAGAGGAAAAATTTGCTTCTTGTGATGATTTAAAGTCCAAATATGTGTATTAGGTAACTAAGAGAGGCAAAAACTGATGTCTGTGATGAATTTAAAGTCCTTTCTTCCTTCTTTTAGTTTGAATTCATTCACAGTTAAAGTCCATTTTTTTGCTTTCAATTTCACCTCATTTACTGTCTTCTTTCTATTTATGTAGTCGGAGTATGAATCGTGTTCCATCAGCCAAATATTTCATTAGGATGTATTTTCATATTTAATGATTTAAGCCTTGAATATCCCTATCTGTATTCTCAATCTCAATCTCAACCTTTCTCCTTTATTTGTATGTGTTTTTGAATGTTTACTGTTACTTTATTTGTTTTATGAATCTCAATCTATACCTCCACTGGTTACATCATTCTCCTCTAATCACTTTTCAATCTATATAGCCTTGTTTCTAGATTTCCCAGACAAGTCCTTATGTTTATTTTGAAGTGAATAATGTGATAGTTGACTTCTTCAATCTGTTATGTCATTAACATAATATCATTTCCCATTTCAATGCCATCACTTATTGTGGTTACTATTATCTATTTGGTGTCTACTAAATTTCCTTGCTTTCCATTTCAATGTCATGACTTGTGGTTGCTATCTATTTGATCTCTACATTATTGTATTACTCCTTTTCTATCTAAAAATTTGCATAATAATGTTTTAGAGTTATATGTTAAATATTTTGGCAATGCTTCTACTCTTTGTTTTAGGTAGAATTTGATGGATATGGACCTTTTTCCAGTTACTACTTTTTGCTCGAAATATTTAGTACTTTTCAATCCTTAGGGATATTCATTTAATGACTTACATAGCAGAGATCCCTATGGTTGGCATCATTTCTGGCTTTTTTTCTTGTGAAAATTAAGTTGCACATTAAAACATAAATGATAAAGTTGGAAGAACAAATATCTTTCAACTTCCTAATGAATGTTGGCTCATTTCATTTGTATAGTTTGCATGGAGCTGCAACTTGGGACATAGACTACTATTTGTATTCTAAATGTTAGTGCATATATGCAGTATTTGGTCAATGTTGATGTAGAGAATATTTTAGCTGTCACTTTAAACATGGTGTTTTTTCTCCCGTGCTTGCATCACTTACAACTAATGATCTAGACAAGTTCTTGAGGTCGATTCGGAAATAACTTGCTTATGTGGACTTAGAGGTAAACCATAAAAGTATAGACCTCAATAGTAAAAAGTACAATATAGAATTTCAGCATGAGCATGCCTACCTATATGAATATTTTTCTAATTTTCTTATCATTTCTTCAGGTTGTATTTTCTGTGGGAAAGGATCAACCGCCTGATCTTGTTGGTGATGTTCTAATGTAAGTGGTTATAGTCTCTAATCTGCGTTCTGAACAAGGACTGGATAATGAGACAAGACCTCCGAATAGTATTCATATAGAGAATGAAACTAGAAAACATAAAGGTAATTATGTTGAAACTTGCATGGTGTATGTCTTTTATTTAAAAATATTTTTGATCTTTTAATTGACACTTTGCATACTTTGATGTGTTTTTTGACACCCTGAATTCATATGCACTTGTTCATGTAGGAAGTGTTGCTGATCTAGAATTGTTCATTACATGGTCATCCTGAAATCTATAGTGAATATCTTGAGCCAAGAAGGTAGAAGTTGGCATCACACTAAAATTGAGTTTGATCACTCCCAAATGAAAATTTTTGCATTTGCAAATGCAGTAAAGGTTTCCTCTTCAGGTGATTAATCAATGTGTAGAAGAAACAACTGACTTTTGCCTCTCCATCACAGTCTTTTCATCATGGAATAGATTGCAAATTGAGTTTCTAAAGCAAGGGCTTCTGTGGAAGTGAAAAGAACTAATGGAATTCTATGTGCTTGTGCGTTAATGAACAAGCCTTAAAGTATACAATTTTCTAGGATTTTGATGAATTGAGTTGTCTAGCTAGATGCAAATAAGTCTTGAGTCTATCTGTGTATCATAGATAGCATGTTATGAAGCTTATTACAAATTTAATTTCAGTTGGTTGTTGCAAGATTTGATTCTTGAGGCAGTATGGTTGAGCATGGTGATTGAGCATTTAATATTACCACAATGTCTTGACACCTTTGGTAAAATAAGAGAACCTTGATTTGAAAATGACAATTAAGCTAGTGAATATTGGGCTTATTAAATCTTCTCCAATCCAACCAAGATAGTGTTGTGACACCATAGATCCCTGCAAATGTGAAATCCCATATTTTAAATATGCTTACTAAAAAACTTGGGGGTAGACCTACCTAGCATGTTGATGTTGGGAAGGTTCAAAAAACATAGCCACATAATACCATCCATTTGAACTTGAGGGAAACTGTCTACAATGCTTACAAAATCTTTTTGATAATCTTGAAAACAATAAATATAGCGGTAAGATCTCTTTAAATCACATCACCATGCTTAAAAAACCATTAATTCCATCCACATGGGTCGTTTACAAATGATGTCTTAATAAAATATACCATGGGGCTCTCATTAAAACACTTAAATTAAAAACAACAAAGAACAATGTTTTTTTTCATTGTCTCATAACTCTCATCCTCACCTTGCCTTTTCTTCTCTATATAACTCTCTGAAATTGTAAATTTTCTTGTTCCACCTTAATAAGACATTAGTTTGAGTACATGAGGTTGTAGTTGGATTTTTGAACAAGAAGCTTTCAAAGGGAAGAGGGTCTAGACTTGTGATTGAACACCTTATTTGGTGCAAACATATTCATAAAGATTGATCAATTGATTTTTCATCATCATATAGATCGATTTCTATGTAATTTTATAGACATGCACATAATCAATCTTCCTAAAACATGGTTGATATTTGTATGCCTTAGACCATTAAATGCCACAAATCATAGTGAGATGTGCTTGAGTGTGGATTGAATAATCACATTGTGGGAATACTAATATGCATCTCCTATGTATATCACAAGAAGAAAGGTGAATTGTAGAATGCATGTGGGGTCATAAGAGAGGCATCATGTCATTATGTTAAGGATATAAATATAAAGAGGTATAAAAAATTTTAATAAAAAAATGGATACCTACAATATCTAGTGAAAGTAGGGGTTTTTAAATTGGGAAAATGCAATGGGTTAGTATTGGTAGGGGGTTAAATAAAGTGATTTTTAGAGGTATTTTCCGATATGTATTCAAATTAAGGGTATTGTTTAGTATGCCACGAATGCACGTGATATGCCATAGGTTAATTGAGTGATGCCTCTGTGGCTATTTTACACAGGGTGCACAAACTAAAAAAATTCAGTTTTTAAAAAATTCACACAAGGGCCGACATGGATTGGGATTTGACTATGCAGGTCATCCCGTGGGTTAGATGTCATAGGCCTATATATATAGCAATACAAAACCTATAAATATAAAATGAAAAGCCCTAATTCTAAAATCACAGAAACAGGAAGAAGCAAGGGAAAAAACAAAAAGAATCAAGGGTTTAGCGTAAGAATGGAATTAAATTCAAATGAACAGTAAATTTAAATGTTTTACTTACTGCGTAAAAAAATACTGTAGAAAATGTTAAAAAAATAATAAAATTTAATCACCAGATGGTTTGAAATTCTATGCTACAGGGTTTGAATCACCAGAGGTTTGGAATTATGATTGTTTGAATAGTTTTGTTTGAAAGGATTTTGTTGCTCCACAATTCTCTCGTGTTCTATTGCTCCAAGTATGTCTCGTGAAAATCAATCCTTGAAATTTTTTACAAAAATAATGAAATAATGAAAAGTGCTTACTATTTAAAGAATTTCTTTATGAAATTTGATTTTAGAAAATATTTTGCCACCCATTTTTCAATTTACCGCCTTTTTTTTTCACTTTAAAAAAATATAGTTGCGCTTTTTTTATTTTCGTCTATTCGGCTCCAGTGCTTCAATTAATAACCTCGCACCAGTGCATCAATTAATAACACCACACCGGTGCGCAGTAAATAAAACGCACTGGTGTCGTTATCTGTACATTAGCACCGCTAACAATAAGTCAATTTTTAAGGTATCGAAATTAATTTTAGGTATGTACAGCAAAATTTATTGTTGATTTTGCTCAAATGCAGGGATAAAATATCATAATTATATCGAATGGACAATTCTTAAAAATCCATCTCGTTCAATAATATTTCTCAAATTCCATTGCGGAGTTCTCCCTATCCATCTCAAGACGTAATATTTACTTCAGATTTTATTTATATTTTCATTATCTAATTAAATTTATGTTTTTTATCCATGTAAATCAGCTTAATAAAATTTATAATGTATACAAATTTTCATGGTCATGCAGATTCAGAATTGAGTTCAGATGCACAAATATTCAAACAGCTCCAAAACGTCAGAAGCTCTTATCAGGAGCAGCATGCTGCAAGGTGCATTTGGTAGATGAAAATGGACAACTGCTTCACCCTGCCAATTGTAACAATATTGCATCTTCTAGCTAGAATCTTGGCACAATGATGGTAATAATAATTGTTTGGTATATTAATGTAATTATTTCAACATCAAACCAATTAATCATGCATTTTCAACGTGCTTACTAATTGATATCATAGATTTTGTACTAATCATGTTCAAATATATTTTTTGAAATTATTAGGATTCTAGTGATGATGAGCGACCTACCTACCATCTTCTGTTGCACCCCACGATAATGTAAAATTGAGAGAAGGCTAACTCTAAGAGAAAATATCGGAGAGGAACGATACCAAGAATGGTTGAATCAACCACCTATTCAATTCCCACTATGTCCAGATTCACCAATTAGGAATGACTACAGCAATAGTAGTTCTTCACAAGCTGGCAATGGAGGCAATGAAATAGAGTTTGGTATGGATGATTACTTAAGGGATGTGACTGCCATGGAGACAATGTTGTTAGATGCATTCCAGAATGATGATCAACTAGGGGATGATGCTCATATCGCTGACACCTTTTTTGAAAGCCTTAAATTTTCTTCCACCACCCCTCTCTTTGGACCTGGTGGTCAGTCAAAGTCTACCCAGTTGGGGAAAACAATGTTACTTTCCAACCTGAAATGAAATTTTGGCTTTTCGAATGCATGTTTCTCAGAAATTTTGAGGTAAGTTTCCATAAAGTCCTCCCTTATATTTTGAGAAATACAATCACATAATAAACATTACAAATGGTCAATTTTATGAACGTTAATAATTATATGAGCATTAATGTACATTTAATATTTTCCATGATCACCAACTACAGGTTATTCAAAGATAAGGTTCTTCCAAGTGATAATGTCTTGCCTGGTAGCTACGAAGAGGCAAAGAAATTGTCAAAAATGTTCGATGTTGAGTAATATCATATCATGCATGTCCAAATTATTGTATTCTATATAGAGGAGAATATGCAGACAAAGAGATATGTCCGAAATGTGGGCATGACAGGTACGATAAATAAAAAAAGTAGTGTAAATCACGTGGTCCTATTTTTAAGATATTGAGGCACATGTCTATAATCCCAAGGATTCAAAGGCTCTTTCGTTGCAAATAATTAGCTATGTTGCAGGGATGGCATGCCTCGCACAGAAGTGAGTTGGGAGTTATGTGAATCCCAACAGATTCAATAGCCATGAAGCATATAGAGGATACATAGCCCGAAAAATTCAAGGATGAAGTACGAAGTCTATGATTCAGCATAGACATGGATGGTATCAACCCATATTCCCTCCAGAACACCAACTATTATCTTTGGTCTGTAGTAGTGATCAATAATAATATCCCCCCATGGTTGTCTATGAAGAATGAACATCTTATGTTGGCTCTCATAGTCCCTGGTAGAACACAAGTGAAGAATATGGATGTCTACTTACAACCACTGGTAGATGAATTAAAGGAATTATGGGATGGGATAGATGTATACGATGTATCAAGAACCATCGCAACATAGAGGAGTTTTACATTGTATGGCATATGTGCTTACACAACACATGTTTAACCATGCTTAGGCATTTTCTCTGGTAAATTACATGTTTATTTATTTTTTATATACGTAGAAATATTCATTCACATATTAGTTATTTAATTCGTTGTTATTGTTATAATATTCATTATATTCTTTAACGTTTCATGCATATATATTGTATACAATAATCTCGCGGGTCTTGTAACAAAAGGGTATTTTGGATGTAAATGTTGTGGACCTTCTCTGAAAGCTAGATGGTCCAATGACCTACGAAAGACATTTTATGATTTCTCTAGGGTATTCCTCCCAAAAGAACACCGTTACAAAAGAGCAGCATCCGCTTTCAATGGTAAATGAAAGAGAACCCAAAGGCCTCCAATAACAACACCATCTGAATGGCTTAGAGCATATGAGAGAGAGAAGAAGAAGGAATCCATAGAAATGTTTGATTCAAATGGGGAGCCTATGTTCGATGATCCAGAATTTTTCAGCACCTATGTTGAGAAATTGCCCATTGGGATGAAAAGGAAATCTATATTTTATAACCTCCCATATTGGGAGCATCTTAAGGTCACCCACTTATTAGATCCCATGTATATATTTAAAAATGTTTCATCTTCTTTATGGAGGCACATATCATCGAAAAGAAGGGACACATTGACTGTTAGGAAAGATCTCATTACTTCAAAAACTAAAAAGAAACATTGACCAAGACGATTAGAAAGTACAGGATTAGAGGAAGGCATTGGTCCCTCTAATTCATGGTATTTCAAAGAAGGTGATGCCCCATGGATTTTTAAAAAAGATGATCTTTCTTTGGCAAAGGAAGTTATAATGGGTGTGAGGATGCCATCTTTATACGGGTCTTCACTACGGTGCTACTTCACCGTGGATGACCATTTGTCGGGGTTGAAATCACATGACCATTTGAATCTTCTAAGAGTACGTATAATGTCAAAAACATGATTTTATTATTTGTTATATTAATAATTTTTATCCCATGCAGGGATCATAAAACATAACTAATTTTGTATATTATTGCACGTGTTTATAACTTTGCAGTGTCATTATCCTGTATTCATGTGTGGGTGTATGAAACATGAATTCCCCCAAGACCTAGGACATGATATATCTAAATTATCTACATTGATACGTCAGATCATGTCAAGGAGATTCATGTGGCTAGTATTCAATGATTGCGTCAAGAGATAGTTGAGATTGTTTGTATGTTTGAGAAGGAACTACCGACAAGGTTCATGGAATTGCGGGTTCATCTTCTAATCCACCTGGTATATGAGGTTGAATTAGTTGGGGTGGTATCTTGTCATTGGATGTTATTCTTAGAGAGGTACATGAATAAATTGAAAGGTTTTGTTTGGCAAAGGGAAAAACTTGAGGGGTTTATGGCAGAGGGGTACATATTGTATGAGGCTTTCTATTATGCTAATGAGTACATCAATCATATCGACAACCTACCAGGTGTGGTGATTTGGGACGATGAAAGGGATGAAGACAAAAGAGAAGGGGAGTTGCTACAAACTCATGGAAAAAGGCGCTTGATAAAGAGTAAGCAACTTATAATTTTTCAAATTTACACAAAGTAAATGTTCATCTTGAACTTCGATATAATGTATATTTTGATCTCATGTGTACTATCTGTCAGTTGATTTCATCAGCGAATGTAGAAATTGAAGCAATCAATAAATTTGTTCTTTACAATTCTGAAGCGACACAACTGTGGGTCGCATTGTACAAACAAAAGAGGATGAAGTGGGATAGTGACAGGAAAGAATTCAAACAGTTGAATGGTAGAAGTGTGGCTTATCCTGATCATTTAAAAGAAAATATGCCAAAAATATGCCCCAACATTTGGGTTTCTGACCAAGTCAGAGAGAAATACAGTGCAACCGGTCGTTACCCGCGTGCTGAAGAGGATGCGGTAAATGTAGAGATTGGCTGCACCCATTTGGTAATAATCTATTTATGTACATTTTAAACTTAATAATTCACCTTTTAAATGTAATTACATCTATATTTCATATTTTAACTGTTGGGTAACTATAAGACACATGACGCTATAATCTTTTAACTTTTTTAGAAGTGCATTTGTTCCCATATATGTAGGCATATGGACACCATTTTCACACAGAAAATACCGATGATGGACACATGATACAAGGCTGTGGAGTGGAAGTTGAGTTCGATCAATCTAGTCGATATAGCCACCATGATCAAAACCTAGTACGAGGGACGTTAGGTTACGTCGAAAAGATATAAGAGATCATTGAAGTGGATTTTTCTTCTTTCTAATGTGTTATTTGTTGGTGCAAGTGGTGGGACACCTTTGATCTGAATAATGTAAAAGAAGATCACGATAGTAGGCTGATATGTATCAACTCTAAAAAGATGTGGGATGAAGTTAAAGAGCCCTATGTTTTCCCCAAACACTGCAACCGGGTATTTTTTACCCATATGTGTTGGATAGGGATTGGTGGTTCGTATTGAGACATGACCCTAGATCAAAACATATTTTTGAGAACAATAGTGTCATCATGTTAAGCGAGCAGGAAGATAATGAGGGTGATCATGAGAACCAAGAGTGATATGGTAGATGTGTTATTTCATCATTTATACTTTTTAAGATGGGTTTTTATAAAGAAGAGGACTTAATTACCTTATAACTAAGAATTTTTTTCGAAACATTATAATACGTATTTGAATTAATTGGTAATTTGCATTGTGTTAACGTTAAAAGCATTTCACTTGATAATTTGCAATTATGTTAATCTCGAAAACAATGACGTACTTGGCGTATTGTACAAATTTCTTTTTTCCGTATGTAATATCATAATAAAATAATGATAATTCAAAGTACATGAATTTATTTGCATTATTTTCTAAACTTTATTATGTTACAAAAATTCATATTATTCTAGATTTATTATTTTACAATTATTTATATTCATACAAATTTACAATTATGGTAATTTAACAATATTTACGGTATACATTTTACTTACGGTAGTTTTGGTTCAAAATTGACAATTAATTTATAATTTTACAATTTTACAAATTTACAAATTTTAATAAAATCATTTCACATTAATACAATTAAAATTTTACATACAATTACAATTACAATTTTAGAATTTTACATACAATTACGATTGCAATCATTTCACATTAACACAATTAAAATTTTACAAATATTTTACATACAATTACAATTACAATTTTACAATTTCACATACAATTACAATTGCAATTTTATAATTTTACATACAATTACAATTACAACTTTAGAATTTTAGATAAAATTACAATTTACATTCTTACATATATACAATTACAATTAAAATCATTTCACATTAATAAAATTAAAATTTTACAAATTTTTACATACAATTACAATTAAAATTATAATTACAATTACAATTAAAATTACAATTACAATTTTAGAATTTTAGATACAATTACAATTACAATTACAATTTTACAATTTCACATACAATTACAATTAAAATTACATTTACAATATTTACAATTACAATTTTAGAATTTTACATACAATCACAATTTTACAATTACAATAATTTCACATTAATACAATTAAAATTTTACAAATATTTTACATACAATAATTACAATTACAATTACAATTTTACAATTTTACAATTTCACATACCATTACAATTACAATTTTAGAATTTTACATACAATTACAATTACAATTTTACAATTTTACATATGTACAATTACAATTACAATCATTTCACAATAAATTAAATTTTACAATTACAATTAAAATTTTACAAATATTTTACATACAATTACAATTACAAATACAATTACAATTTTACAAATTTACATACAATTAAAATTAAAATTTCAATTACAGTCCCGACATAATATTTAATAAATATCATGATTTAATATTAAAAATTAACTTTGACGATCATGATAACCATCGTACAAACATCATATTCGACTAAAAAACACATTAAAATTTGCTAACATCATCTAATCATCGTGATCATGATCATATAACAAAACACAAGCATTGTATACCATCATCACAACACAAACATCAAATATCCATCTCATGTCAAATAACTGCTATCACATACACATCTATTTGCAAACTACACATTAAATGAACATATCTAACATGACCTAACAATATACACATCATGATGATCACCAACATGTAAATTAAGTACAACTGCAACATGAACATAAAATACATGGACCATATATATATATATATATATATATATATATATATATATATAATGTGAAAAATATACAACTGTAATATAAATTTTAAATATCAACTGGTGGTACATCAATAGTAGTACTAGTTGAGGCCTGCTGATTAGTCAATGGTGCAGCCAATGGTGCAGCCTCGACAAGCTCAGATAGATTTTGATCATCACGTGTCTACTCATGATCTGGAGGTACCTCATGTTGATCAGGATCAAGTACTACCTGCTCATGATGACTGGATGTTGATGGTCCAGCCTGCTCATGGTGGACAGACTACTGGATGCTACAAGCTGTTCATGATGACTGGACGTGGATGGTCCAGCCTGTTGAACATGATCATGACTGTTGGATGTTGTAGGATGCTCATGATGACTTGATGTGGATGGTCTAGCCTATTCATGATCATGACTGTTGGTCGATGCTACAAGCTGATCATCTCCGGCTCGAGGTGAACAATGATCATTCCCCTTATCGTGATCATCAGATGATGCGTCATTGCTCGACTGTCGATGTACTACATCTGGACCATGCCTATGTCGAAGGGCCCTTCTCAACCAGGCCACTAAGCTGGTAGCTCCTACGAAATTCTGCATTAGGGTCAACATATCACATGGCATGCCCCTCCACATCATTTTCAGCCTATCATCGACCTGTATCTCTCTGATAGTGGCTGGCCTAAATCCTAGATCCACAAGCAGTTGAAAGAGTTGGTCGCCCAACTCCATCCTAAATCTAGTGTCAGGCCTATGCCTCACACCAACTAGTACTTGCGCATGATCATCAGGACTAGGTATGTCTGCATCGGTTTGATCCTTCTCATCTCCCATCTCCTGATCGTCATTAGGATCTACACCTGGATCATTTGGTGGTGGTGGCATCTCATCGCCATCAAATGGCCCAATATCTACAAAATATACACAAGTACACAAAAATAATTATATATTTTCATTAAACAATTTAAGAAAAACAAGTTAAAGAACATTTTAGAGTAAATTTAAAGAAAATACTAATATTACCTCTATCATCTGGTGGCTCATCATCTGTGAAGAGGATATTGGCACACTATCAGCAATCCAAACCAGAATACAGACAGGGGACTAGAACAAAGGCATGATCATCAACACTGGCTAGCAACTCTAGTGCATCATGCGATATCCTCCCGGAAAAGTCTGACTCGCCCCTCTTGGGCATCATCTGTCTCCACATCTGCATCCGTACATGCATCATTGGCCTACGAGGCTGCCAAACAAAAGTAGGCCTCATCTCTAGAAACCTCTCAAAAAAATAAACAAAATAGCTCTGAAGCAAAAGAGAAGCTCACCCTCCCTTGTGCCTGAGCATGACATCTATCTAAATCTATACAGAACTGCCGCAAAAAGATCGTAGACCACCTCACAAGTCGTGGCACCTGTAATAAAGAATCAACATAAAATAAAATCAGGCAAAAAATGTATTGCTCGTCACTGGTATGGTGTGCAATGGTCGAAACCAGTAGTGAGAGGCACCTCACCACCTCTCCACCAAACGAAGCCATACATAACTAACCACCGGAGACCTAAAAATCTGCAGGAGACAGTATATCGACACTAATGTATCTTTGGGAGTACACCAACTGACTCCTTGCTGCATAGATGATGGGGACATCTGGGAACAAGGGAAAATCATGCCCTCTCCTCGAGAGGCTAGTAATAAAATATATTTCTTCCTCAGTGGGCGTGTACCACTGGTTAGGACCAACCCGAAAAGCTTGTCAATGGCAATTACACCTGAAGAAAAGTTGTCGCAATAACCCACCACGGCCCTTCAGGGATGTAGCCTCCTCATATAACTTGAGGAGGCCCACCTCCCTTAGGAGCACCTGGGTGGTTGTCATAATAGGGTGAGGGTACATATCTCTCTCCCTCTCTCGTGCCTCCCACAGGCGAACCACGTTCTACTAGTCTGCCATATGTTCCTGTTGTTCCCTCTCTTCTCTCCTTTGACGTCACTGAATGATTTACATATTAAATAAAATCTTTTTATTAAATGAGACATGTATTTAGAAATATTAAAATAATAATAATAATAATAATTTGAAAAAAGAAAAGAAAAAAATTGCGGTGCGCCAAAAAAAACAGTCATGCCCCGGTACCGGTGAGTTTGTTTTTACCGCGCACCCTCTGTGGTGCGCCTGGAAATTTTCAACTCATCGCACAACATGAATTGTACTTTCTCAAGTAGTGCATTGAAAGAATTATCCAAAGAATTATCCATCCCCTGATCGCACTGTTGACTATGTACAGATTTGGGAGAGTGGTGCGTTGACCAAACTACTCGCCACGGTGTGGTTACCGATAGCACTATTTGTGGTGCAACCTGTAAATTTACAGGCAACACCACGAACCGGTGCAAGCTGAACGGCTCGAGCGCACCACTTGAGTTTTTTTTTTTTTTTTAAATGGTGAATTTTATGTTTTTTTACAAAACTAATACGCTAAAAAGTTTAATTATGGAAAAACAAGTAAAATACCTATACATTTGGGTGTCGTGGAGGCATATTTGCTGTAGAATTTGCAAAACTAAATTTTCCCATGGTTTTCCAAAATTCAAAATCGAGATGGTGGGCAATGGATGGCAACAATGCATGCAATGGGAGCACCGACAGCAGGGCACATCACACAAGAGAAATTCGCATCGGTGCTTGGTATCTCTGGAGCACTGAAGAAGTGAAAAATGCAGATTTTTGGCCTTAAGTTTTTTTTATTCAATCCTGTTCCGGTGCACGGGTTTTTGAGGCGCACTCGGCAGTTTATTCCAACCGCACCGGGAAATTTCAGTTTTGGTGCGGGTTTTTAGGATGCACGAGGGCTGAATTTGTGTAGAGCACCGATGCGCTACAATAATTAGATGCATCGGGAGAGTTTGTACGAAGAACACAGTGTCCCGGTGTGCCAATTTGTAGTATGCACGGGTGCTTTTCTAGTTGAGCGCACTGGTGCAGTGTAGGATGAGAAACACACCAGACAAAAAAACATCCAAAAAATTCTCCACCCGACAACCTCCTCTAGAAACCTCCACTACAAACGGATATCTGGGCTATTTTTATAAGGGGTTCCTCAAAAACATCCGCTAGAGGGTCTTTTATTTGTAGTGTACACTACCACCTAACTGTTAAAAAAATCATCAACCAAACAATAACCAAGTATTAAAATAGGTGCAGAAAGTATGGAACCTAGCTTGCCCCTCCAACAATTTACTATTTTTTCCAATGCACCATCCCATATGGATTTGATATTAATGGCAACACAAATATATATGAATCAAAATTTTCCATTCACCCACCAAGAGCATGGAACCTAGCACGCAAACCAAGGAGAAAAACCCTGAGTGGGCTTGCATATTGAGGAGGGTGGAAACATGAACTCCTAAATCTTGGAGAAATATTTAGATTCCCTTGGACCCAAATTTTGAAGTTGTCAAAATCATGCCAAGTGTATACTCATATTAACCATAATTTCACTACGAGTTTGATGGCATAATCGGTTTTGTGATCGGAGCAGTATGTTTTTCAGGAGTAGAATGTTGAGGTCAGAACCATAAAGGTGGAACCTTGATGCATGAATCTGTATGGAATTTGAAAAAATTCCTTAGA
Organism: Pinus albicaulis; assembly: GCA_034641835.2. Lineage (NCBI taxonomy): Eukaryota > Viridiplantae > Streptophyta > Pinopsida > Pinales > Pinaceae > Pinus > Pinus albicaulis. The sequence continues at coordinate 876,828,284 of CM076575.1, read as the reverse complement.
GGCCCAAAATTGACAATCTCATAACCATGCCAACTTTATACTCATTTGAATCAATTTTTTGCAAGGAATGCAATGGTGTGATCAGCTTCTTCAGTTGAGTATTTGAATTTCATTCAACCCACAAAATAGAATCTTTGAGGAATCTTTAAGATTCTTGGGGAGCCCATATTTGAATGAGTCAAAAAGAGATCGATTTTATAGTCAGCATTAGCAGTTTTTTGCAAGGAACATGATGGTGCAGGAAGTTTCTTCATCTGAGTAGTTGATTTTCAGGTCGTCCTCAGACTTAGAGGTATAAGGTGCGTCGTTTCCATGCCTTTATTTTATTTTGTTGAGATGAAGCTTTGATTCTAAGATCCATGTATGTCACGTTATGAGAGGATATTTTAATTCCACTTTAGGTGAGAGATTTCTATTTTGTCATGTTGAAGGAGAGATTTTATGATTGAGAGTTCTTATAAAATAACGTCTCCTAGGAGAGATACATGTCACTCTAATTAAGGGGGCTCATCCTTGTATTGACAAATATTACATCATGTACTCATCATCTTCTTGCAACACCTAATGAAGTGGCCTCCCCACTCTTGACACTGGGCCCGGAGACGTAGTCCACACTAGACGAACTTTGTCATCATATTGTGTGTTTATGGTTATTCATGCATATTGATTCTTGTTTCATGCTTATGGTTTTATGAAGTTGTTTAGAATATGCATTGCCCATGATTTCACAAGAAAATGTAAGCGTCAATGAAAGCACTCACAAATATTTCCTAGATCATCTCCTAACATCTTTAAGAAGATTTTATAAGAGACATTTCATAGAGATATTGGGCATAATATGTGGAAGGAGGATGGATTTGATTATCTAAGGATCAGAGTGAGGAAAGAAGAATTTATTCCCCTGCACATATGACCATTCTTCAAGGCATGGGTAATCATCTGACAAAGATCCCTTTTGATGTGGTCCCAAAAATACTAGAAGAAGTGACTAAAGAACCCATCTGGAATTGGGTCCTTGACCGTGCTGAAGGAGAAAATAATTTTCTCAATCTCTTCTTCAGAAGGAAATTAGGTAAGTTGCTTATTCATTTCTATGGTGACGAGGAGATGAATATTTTCTAGCATGTAGTTTTCTGACTCCTTGTTCGAAGGCTAATTGTAAGAATATTTCCTACTGAATTGGGCTACAAACTCCTCTATTTGTTGTAAATCGTCAAACGTGACTCCATTGATGGTGATTTCTTGAATGATATTTTTCTGTTTTCTTTTTTTGGCTTGATTATGATAATATTTTGGCATTCTTATCACCTCCTTGGAACAAGACACTACAAGGCTTCAATAAGAAATATTCTTCGTCCTCCCTCATCAATGCATGGTATTTTTCAAACAGATTTTTATCCTGTTTTAAATTCTCCTTAGTAACATGGGTGTCTTTCATTATAGAATGCAACTAGCTAATCGAATCCAACATTCTTTGGATTTCCCCTTGCTTTTTAAATTGAAGAGAGTGGGCCCAATATTTGAGACGATTTTTTAGCTTTCTAAATTTTTTCTCCCAAATTGTAATTAAAATTCCTACTTCCCATAACCGCTAAGATTGAACCACAATTTCATAGAAATCAGAATGTTGAAGCCAAATCGGGTTGGATAAAAAGGGGATGGATCCGAAAATTGATAGGGGAGAGAGATCATCATGGATGGGATGGTGATCTGAACCATTCTAGGGGAGAATGGAGGAGGAGATGGAAACAATTTGATTGAGGATATTATTTGAATAAGAAATCTATAAAGCCTAGTAATAATGTGGTTGGGGCCCACCCTTTTATGAACTAGGTATATTTAAATCTAGTAGGATTGATGTATATTAGGTTGGCCAAAGAAATGTGATCCTCCATTTTCTCCTAAATAAGGCCTCTAACAAGAAGCCCTCCTTTCTTCTCCCACTTTTACAGAGTTGTATTGAATTCTCCACCAAATATGCAAAGATCCTTATTTTTAGGGTCCCCAAGATTGTAGAGGGATGCCCAACACTCTTTCTTATCTCTAAAATGAGCATGCATGTAAATTTTGATAACAAGGCATACCTGATTAAATGAAATATTAATAAATTTTGACACTAGCCAGTGGACATTAGATGCTAAGTCAATTAGTTGAACCTAGGAGGGATCTTGGAGAGTGCAGATTCCTCTAGAGGATCTTCTTGCACTATGTGTCATGATTCCACTTCTGTAGCAAAAATGGAGTTGGTGTGCTATTGTTTCCTTCTCTTCCAATTTCAGCTCCTAAAGATAAACTATGAAGGGATTATATTTTATAATTATAGAGGATATTCCAGATCTTATTTTCTTAGACCCCAACCTTATAAATCTCCAAGAGAGCATGATTGTTTCTTAGATTTATAAAGAACCCCTCTATTTTTGGCATAGCCTATGTTTCTTTTGGGTCCTTTACCTCATACGCATCCAAATGGATGTGTCTTAGGGTGGGATGGTGGTCAAGTTCCTTTTCTTTTTCAATTTGATATATTCTTCTTTATCTATTTGATTTCCTTCCAAACCAGTGGGATCTGTGAGCTTTCCTTGAATATTTCTCAATTTTACTTATCATCCACTGAGCTTACATAAGGAGCACTAGTTGCACCCTCTCCTAGAGAAATAAAATCCTCCTCGACTTCTGAAGTGTCCTCCTAGCCTGAATCAAATTCTTCCTTGGATTTTGATGTAGATATGTTCTCAATCAAGTCGTGAGGAATTTTTTGGGAGGAGGGTGGATCTGTGATAGGAGGATCCATATGTGAGATCTCACATTTCTCTGGCTCTATGGAAAACACTTCGAATTTGTTTCCGAAGGGATCCATAGTAATAAATTTGTTTGATCCCTCCCCTATCTCAATGGGGTGACTCTTAAGGGGGGATGGGCTAGCATCATTCAATGTAACTTTATTTTGATGATGGGAAGAAGGGTATTGTTGCTTATGTGAACCCTTCATTTTCTTGGCTTTCTGCCACTGGTCACCAACATCTCATTTGGTTTCTTGCTCCTTGGGTTTCTTAGGAAAGTTTCTAGTGAAGTGATCGTAATCATGGTGGATCTTCGACTTGAAAGGGAGTTTATCGTAATCTACCTCTTGGATGTGAGACCAAATATCCATATTTAGATTGATCGCAGCTAAGAGGACCTTCTCCAAATCTACTTCTACACATATTCTGGTGCAGGAGAAAAGACCATCATGGGGATCGTCATAGTCCATATATCTTCCAAGAACATTGTCGATCTTTCGAAAAGTTGTGTCATTCCAATAGTGGAGAGGGATAAAACGAATTTAGCCCAAACAGGAACCATGGAGGCAATGTCACAATCCAGGTTGAATTTGGGGCTCCAATGATCCAAATAAATCACTTGGGTTTCCATAAAGTAAGGACCACTGCGGAAGATCTTGTCTCGATCTAATTGTTTCTTTAAGAAGAAGGTAAAGAAACCTTTTCCATAGAAGGATAAGGGAACTTCATCCTCAATCAAAGGCCTCTAATTATTCAAGAGCCATTAACGTACCATCTTTGGGAAGGGCCATAGCCCCATGAATTGACCCACTAATTCATGATCTACCAACTGAAGAGCACGGGATCCCACCTGAGGCATAGAGATCTAGATCTTCGGAATTTCATCAAGCTTCTTGATGAATTGCGAGGTCAAATATTTTTGAAATTTAGGCCCATTCGAGACCATGGCATTGAAGGTTGTGATATTTTGTTCAAGTGAAGAGAGGGAGGTTGGATTGGCCATGTGAGACCACCCGGGTCAAAGAGCCCTGAAGGCCTTGCGCGAAGGAGGGGTATAGTCGAAAGAGGGACTAGGTCACAAACAGATCAATAGAAAAATTATGAGGTGAAAGGAGGAGGAGGTGGAGTGTTGACCCAACTAGCTAAGTTAGCCCTACGATAACCAACGAAGGAAATAGAGATATTCAAAGATAACTTAGAATCATAAGACTGCAAATCACTTAACCACCAATTTAGATTTCTCAAAAATTAACCATATATTCATATTTAAATGTGTAAATTAAAAACAAATAGTGTAACAAAACCTTTCCAACAATATAAGGAGTGCAGCAAAACCGAGTTTAAAGGAAAAAATTATAACAAAAATACCAAAACTATATTCTACCTTATATGACATATTCCACCTCTTATATGATGTATTCCACCTCATGCAATATCTTTTGTCTTATGCACTTTTGAAAGTGTTTGATTTTAAAAGAAAGCAAACACGACAATCAAATGATTTTTTATTTGAAAAGACGATACAACATTTATTGTAATTACGCCGGAGCCATTCTCTTTGTTGGCTTTGGGTGGGAAAACACTGTTCACCCCAGCCAATGAGAAGCTTTTCCTATCGCCCTTCCAGCCAATAAAATTTAGACATGTGGCACCTCCTCAAACCAATAAAAAAATTCCATCTGTCATCTTGTCAACTCTGTCAGTTTACATCTTGCGTGCGCCTCCGGCGTTCCCTTTGCACGGTCGTGCAAATGCTAGGTAAATAATTTTTTTAATGATGTTACCTTATTCATTAAACTTTATGTTTTGAGCCTCTTTCTAGAATGATTGAAACTCAAAATAGAATCTTTCGCGCACACTTTATTACACACCCATTTTAAAACTTATTCACCCTTTTCTCTTATGTGCCTCCCCTTTGGATTTTGTTTTATATGCTTCGCCTCATTTGATTGTGTTTCTTATATTATGTTTATGTTTATGTGTAGGATAATTGAGTGGGTGGTATAACGTGATATTAATTTTTTTATTTGATTTCAAATTTGATGCTGTATTTTTAGTTTTGGGTGATAATGCTTATGAAGTAGGTTTTTTTATTTCTGTAAAGTCTTGATTTTTATTAAGTCATAAATTTTTGGTATATATAGTTTATGGGTTGTTGGATAAATTCTTGATATTTTAGTGGAAACCACTATGTTTGATCACTTAAATACATATATTATATGTTTTTTTAATTTTATGTTAAATCTCATCACTCTACTTTAAATCTTAACTTACACATCATCATTGTTTTTTAAAACCTTATTCACATGTGAAGTTTTTTTTAATGTGACACATATTTCAAAAAAACATCTTGGGAGCCATACAAGATGTATAGCATGATTTTTTTAAAGAGTGATACACAATTGTGTTATAAGAAATTTTTTGAAGGCTCATACACCTCATATTACATGGTACTAGGTTTTGATATAATTTGTTTATTTTTTGTTTAGAAAATTTATAACTTGTTCATATGACATTTAATTAAAATGTTATCTTTTGTAATATAGAAATAAATGGTGGATATTTTCAATGAGTAGTAATACAACTCAATTCATGACTATTTCAGTAGCTTTCATAAGCAATGAAGCTTACTAAGGGGAAATTCCCAATATGTGCTTATGTAATTGTAAACCTCAAATTCAAATTATATTAATTGTGTTGTGTTCATAATCCTTCAAAACACATAGTAGGCCTATTTGGAGTTAAAAATCTTATTGTGACTAATCCTCCAAATTATGCACAAAATCATTTTCTTAATAGAAGATTGGGATCAATTCTTTCCATTACTTTACCCAAATTTAGTTTGATCGATTCCTTTCGCATCTATGTTATGCAAGTTTTCAAGGTGTACATTCAAATTAGAGTTATCCATCAGTAGTCAAAAAATTTTACTCTGCAAAAATAATTGATTAGTGTTTGGAGCATTTGGTACTAAGAAATTAACGGGGGCATTGATCTTTCTTGAAAATAATTCAAAGCCAACACATGCCTTGTGAATGCTACAATCAACAGGTAATGATATGTCGAACTTTTATAGGTCCAAGTTAGTCAATGAACCAAAAAGACCAAAAATACATAAAAGTATGTCACTTGCATAAAAACCGCTTTTGATGGAAATAACTTCAACAAGATAGAAAATAGTAAGGTCCTACCAAATTCAACCGAAAAAAACAAAAAACACTAAACTTCAACAAGACTATCATTATACTGAGATATCACCATAACAAAAGGTAGAAAGTAATAAGACGTCTCACAAATATCACTTGTTCAATGAGGAAATACTCAATGATTAAAAATAAATAAAACATAGTGAATGGATGAGATGATAAAAAAATTTGGTTTAAAAATTCTAGTAAACACCCCAAAGTCAATGGAATCTAGAGATTGTTAAAGCCTCATATATCTTTAACATATTTTGTGAGTATATAATTGGTTAATAATCTAAATATACATAGTCTAGCTTACTTTATTTATTTTCATAAGTTAATAATATATATAAGTATTAGTAATTTTTTTTTAAATTAATAAAATAAATATTTAATTGTTATGTAATTATTATAAATTCTATAACAAACAAAATACAACATTTATTATTAATTAACTCTTATACAATTAAGATACTATTTTTTAAACTCATATTTCAACTTGGTGGATATTTCATCACACAATTTCATAAAACACGGTATTATAAATAATTAAATAATAAAATTATAAATAAATACAAATTGAGTTCATTTTAAAAGTATTATATTAAAAATAGCCAATCTTGATCTTTGAAAAAATTAAAACATTATTAAAAAAAAAAAAACAAAACAATTTTGAAACTATGGTTGTTATAACTTTAATTTTTCTTAATCAACCATTAATCCTTCCTTGCACCAAAATTTGTCATTGTTGCATCATTCAAAAAACAACCAGTAAATGTTTAAATATACTTAAAAAAGTGAATGAAGTAGTTAACGGTATCGATAAAGTATCACTTCAAATATAGTCAAAGAATTTTTTTCAACTCAAAAAGAGATCATTAGACAACGTCTCAAATGGGTTTACACCATTATAAAATCTCTTCCTTTAAATGTTTTATCTATTTAAATTATAACATGATTCTTCATTTGGTGGCTAAAAGTTATTTTTTATTTATATTTTTCATCATTTTCCAACCAAATCATATTTTATTATTCTTCATTTGGTTGCGAGAAGTTAAATTTTATTTATATTTTTCATCATTTTCCAACCAAATCATATTTTATTATTATCATTTTCAGTACTTGGACTCGTAGCTTTGCCTAGGCACCCGAAATTCTCGGATAAGTTTATCAGTTTGCGTATTCTTATTTGTTGATCAACATCAAGTCATCCATTTCCTTCTCATTTCAACATTGACCACGTTTCTTTTAAATATGAACTGAATACGTCCACATGCAAGTGGGTGAGTACACCTTTTGGAGCCCTCCCTCCCACATTGGTTTCATTGGTTAGTTATTTTGAAAATTATTAAATTCTGATGTGATTTTTTCGAAAAGTTTTTTGAAAATTAGGTATGGATAAAAAAGAGTACAATTTTAAAATTTATAAATTTATTATTAGAATATATATCTATTTTAATATAAGATTTTTAAAAATTTAATTTAATTATTGATATTTGTTAATTGTATCTCAAGATTTAATTTATATAACATATTTATTTAAAATATTTTTTAATAGTTTATTATAATGAAAAGTTGAAATTTATTTACGGATTAGTTTGGTTTTTTTGCTTTTTTAATTAAATTTGTTAATTAAAAAATATATAATATTAAGTAGTATCATATGAAATGATTATTTTTTTTTTAAATATGTGGTATATTACAACCAAGTCTATTTTCAAATAAAAAATTTCCATAATAAAATCTGGTGAATCTCTATAATAATAAAAAATTGTTATATGGTTTTTTAATATATGTGTTTTTAATTTATATATTAGTTATTTTTTTAATTAATATTAGTTATTATTATTTTAAATAAAATTATAGTTTAATTAACTTTCGAAGTTCAAATTTTCTTTGGAAAATAATAAATATTCTGGTAAGATAAAAAATAGGGCAGAAATTTTTGGAAATTTGGATTACATTGGTGAAGCTTCAGAATTTTAAGTGCCTCAGAGTTTTTGGTGGATAATGCATCATAACAATCCAACCACTCTTAGGATTAGATTTCTTACAAAATTTTCCACCAATTTTCCCTATCAAGAAAAAATTGTAACTTGGGTAAAAAAATGCCCAGCCTTACCTTGTCCATAGACCATTTAATACAGTGAAACATATATTATCTATGGTTAAATTTAAAATCATTTAAATGTAACGATACGCAATATCTACCACACAGCATTAAATGGCATATAAACCAGGAAATAAGCTTTGCCGTTCGAGACGTCGACTTTATGGCTAGACGTGACCGGTTGCGTGCGTATGACAATCACAGACACTGACTGTTGACCAGAAGCTTAGGAAATGGCCAGGAAAGTCAAATGTTTTACCGATATCAAAATCATAATACTACACCATCGTCAACACGGCGCACCGACCTGGACCGTTTGTGGAATTTTGATGCTCATAATGGGAATGGAATCTCATCTCAAAGTTGTTAATTATTACGCGTCAAAACGAAAGAACTCTTTCCAAATTTGGTATGATTTTAGTGATAAGTAAGCTTAACTGCCGAATTTAGATACGCAAAACGAAATTCCCACACATAAAAAAATTAGGTTATGGTAGCCGATTTCCAACCACCACCGAAAAAAAATGAAGGACCAAACTAAAGTCTATTGTCATGCTGATGGCCGGGTCGAAATTTCCAAAACCGCCTACATAAAAATCACGGAATTAATCACGTTACGAAATATATTATTCCAGTCCCGACCGACATGACAGGTATGGACAGATGATAACTGGTCCGTTTTGTGCGACGTATGCACAAAGAAACAGAAGGCTTCCGTGCAACTGCTGCCTCTCTTACGGCCGAACCCCATAAATATATTTCGCGAGTCGTACACATACGCCACTAGGTTTATCTCTTTTCTTGCAACGAGTTTCCCGGAGTCCCCAATACGGAGGTAGCAGACATTGAAGCTTCGACAACGCACATGAGATGGAAGCCCACAAAAAGAAGGTGCTCTCACAAAAATTTCATGGCCAGTGTTGTTTATTTATTTATGATCTAAATAGCAGTCCTGGGTCTTACAGAATGGTTTGTAATTCATGCAGGTGACTTTACTTGTGACGGAGATCAATCGCATGGAACAGGAGAATCGCAACCTCAACTCTATGTTGAAGCGCATGATAACTAACTATGACGACTTGCAGAAGCAAATCAAGTATCAGGAAAAACAACCCTTGAGGCGCGTTGATGGAAACCAGGTATTTATGGTTTTGGGAAGCTTATAATTTAGCCTTGGGATTCAGTTAGGCTTGAAGAATCTCGAAAGTTCTAATGCTTTTTATTTTTGGTCTCGTAGATATTCAGTCCAGGAAATCGAATTGAAGACAATTTCAATTTCAGAATATTGTCTCCAAGATCTGTTAATACCGACTCCAGCGGTGCAGTTTCCCATCACCCTTCTGATTCTCCTGAACGATCAGTGAGGGAAAAGGATGGGAAAAACACCAGATTTATGGACGATCAGCAGCTTCCTTCCAATAAGAGGAAGATATATGACTTAGGGTTGGATCAGTTTCAGAATGGGATGATTAATTCGTCGATGGAGGAGTCACCAACGAAGAAACATCAGGGGCTTAGCAACGGCTCCTACGAGCAAACGGAGCACGTCCCCAAAAAAATCGTATCAGTGCGGACAAGATCTGACGCTTCCCTGGTAATAATCGAATTCTTAATTTTTATGTGGATGTATAATGAGGTGGGATTAGTAAAAATCATAGTTATTAAATTTGAATTATCAAACCAAAAAATTTAGATTGAAAAAAATTGGATAGTATATATCTTAAATATTTTTTTATAATATATTTTAAACATTTTCTTATAATTTTCTTTATAATTTATTTTAATTTTTAAATATAAAAATTATGGTATTTTTTTTGAATTTCTTTCTTTTCCAAAACTTATATCTAAAATGTTTTTATAATTTCAAAATTTATAGGTATAAAATCTTATATTTAAAATTTATTTTATGTAAAATTTTCAATCACTTTTTATAAAAATTGAAATATTTTTGAAATTCTCTCCCTTCTAAAACTTAAATCTAAAATTTTTCCATAATTTCAAAACGTATATATATAAAATCCCATATTTAAAAAATTGATATTTATAATTTATTTTTATCTAAAATCCTTCCAAATAAAAAAAATCAATTATTTTTAAAAAAATGGAACATCTTCTAAAATTCTCTAGTTTCCTGGCGTTTTTAATATATATATTTTTAAGCAATAATAAAATTGAAAAAAAAAATTCCCAATTCCACCCATATATCGGATTTATTGGTGTTTAACAATAAGATGTGGTGCATTGAACATAGTGCCTAGTCCAGATTCATCTGATCCCAGTTTTGAATTTCAGCAACTTGCCATTTTAGTGAAACATATCATACCATTTAAAGCAGTTGGGTCTGGTAGGTTTCACCAAAAATGACAAGTTGGCCAAAATCAAATGTAGAAAAAGGTGAGGTTAGTTGCTAATCAATTTCAAATATCAAAATTTCAGAAGCTTGAGTTGGTGATAGGACTTGTTTGTATTTTTTTATATTACGTTTTTAGAGATTTGAATTGAAACTAATTGTAAATTGATTGCAAAATTTCAAAGTTCCTGATGAAATTTGCTTTTATATTGGTTGTATTTTTTTATATTATGTTTTTAGAGATTTGAATTGAAACTAATTGCAAATTGATTACAAAACTTCAAAGTTCCTGATGAAATTTGCTTTTATATTGGTTGTAACCTCCTACACTAGTCGCATATAAGTGACACTTGCAAACATTTAAACACAAATAAAACTAGTTGCAAATAAATTCCAAACACCAAAATTCAAGAAGCTGGAGTTAATTATTGGATGTAGTTGCAAATAAATTCCAAACACCAAAACTCGAGAAGCTATAGTTAGTGATTGGATTACATGAATTTGGACTGGCACTATATTCAATGCACTAAATTTTACTGTTACACACAAAAATAAATCAATAGAAGACGGGTTGTAGAATGCACCCATATACTTAATTGTGGATCCATAGGCGGTCTGCGTTATTGGTAAATGGCAGAGATTTTCAGTCATCAGAATTCTGAGCTGGGCATCTGATCAAAGAAAAGGAGCAGTACAATTTTAATAACTAGATCAGGGTAAAGAGAGGTTTCCAATATAAAGAAATGCTGGACTAGAATGGGGTGCATGATTTCTAAGTTTGTAAGCAGTAACCCCTGTGTTAATATTGTGAAACGGCTGCAAAGTGGATACAAAGAAAGAAAAGAAAAAAAGAATTTTTAATGTTCACGAGGCTAAAAATAGTCGATGGGACATATTGCTTCTCTATTTGACTCTTGTATTCGGCCCTTTTCCTTTGAAGTTTTACAATGACCACTCCCACAAACTCTTGGTTGAATAGATTATCCCAAGAATTAGCTGCCATAATACTTGCATAGTTTTCCCTAGTGTCTTTGAAGACCTCACATTCTAGAATGAAATGTTTTTTTGTTTTCACTTTTCTGAGGAACAAAAAATACATACTCTTTCTTCCCACATTTCTTTTAGCTTTTTCCAGGGCCCTGTTTCACAATGGAGTTGATGAGAATTAGTCCTTAATTGAGCAATAAGAATTTTAGATCTCCAAGAAATATTAGCCCTATGTACGCCTTTTGTTGATGGTTATGTGTGGGGTTAAACTCTTCCATGTAGTACTTCTTCTTTTTCTCTAGCTCTTTCTTCCAAGTATGTTTGTGGAATTTATCCATAACAAAAGTTGTTATCTCTTTACTGTTTGTAGGACACATGCTCAAGCAAATGCCCCATTTACTAAACCATTTGTTATTTTGCAGCATCGAAGTCTTCTGTCTTTTGCACAATCTGTCACTAAACACAACCTTAGGCCATCTACCCTCTTCCATTTGCTCAATTTTTTTCAGATACCTTATCACTGGCACCATAGCAATTGCTTCAATAGGAGCAACCCCTGTTTCACTTAACATGAGAGCATAAGAAACTGCAATTTTAATTTTGAATTTGTTTGTAATCAAACGTTTCTGAATTTTCTCAATTTGTTTCCACTGCATCTTGATTGTGCTGGAGACCACAATTCACAACCGTAAAGAATCACGGAATCACTAAAAACCCAATAAAACAATATCAATCTCTAATCACTCTTGCCTTCCGTCATATTTAAAAAAAACTAACGTGATCCATTATAAACAGGTAAGCGATGGCTGCCGCTGGCGAAAATACGGGCAAAAGTCGACTAGAAATAATCCATGTCCGAGATCTTATTACAGATGTGCTATGGCGCCCAGTTGCCCAGTTAAAAAACAGGTTCGATCTCGTCTTTCTTCAGTAGGAAACCTGCTCCCGATACTCTTATTTACTAAGATCTATATACAAGCCTGCCTGCTAATATAAAAATGTTAAAATGATGGCGGATTATGCGCAGGTTCAGAGATGCGCCCAAGATCCGACAATTGTAATAACAACCTATGAAGACGAACACACTCATTCTCTGAGTCCTCTGGCTATTGCTGCTATGCACCCTGGTTTTTCCAATCACTTCATTGGTAAGGAGATGAAAACAGAGACTTTTGTAGCAGGAAACCAGTTTATACCCTGCACTGCCAGATTATCGACCTCGAGCCCGTTCCCCACAATCACTCTCGACCTCACAGATAACCGGTTCAATCCAGAATTACAGGTGCAGCATCCACATTTAGCGGCAGGAAGCTTCCAACACTTGCCTACAGAGCCTAAGGATACCAGTCAGATATTGGATCAGAATCAATCAGTTAATTCATCAATCATGGATTCTGCGGCGTCTATAAAGGCAGATCCCAACTTCACTGCAGCCTTGGCTGTAGCCATTGCTGGCTCTATGTTCAATACGTATGCTCCGGTCAAGGAGATGCCCGATTTCCGTCATGGCACACCATGCCGCAATGGTGTAAGTGACGAAGCATTCATATAAATACTTGCGAAGATTTCATCTTTCAATAGCTTTTCTCACTGAAATCCTTTAATTGGATTGTGTAAATTAAAATTGATTTTTTGATTCATTAGAACCCTGGACGGATTGGTGTAGTCATGCATGCAAGTTATAGAACCATATTTCAATTTTCAAGTTAACAAAACAATCGAGACGGAATTGGGTGAAATCCATACCTTAACTCTAACCCTGGAGAGGCCAGAGTTAAGTGTCTACATGCATAAATAAAAACTTATTAAGATAAATGTTTAGTTGTGTTAAAAGCTCTTAATTAAGAATAAAGAATTTAAAATTATGATTTTTATTATTTTTTATTAAATTTTGAGAAAAATTGACCAGAAAAAATATCTAAAAAATAGTTTTCATTAATATTTGTTCTAAAAAATAATTTTCATTAATATTTGTTCTTAATTCACTAACATCTTGTGACAGCTGCATTTAAATGTTAACTAGTTGTTAATTAGTTAAATGACATTTTATTATTTTTTTAAGAAAAAAAATTGAGACAATCAATGTTTTGTTGGAAATTTCTTTTTAATTGTGAATAATAAAATTAGTTATGGAAAGTAATTCCATGAAAAGTAAAAGGCTGATGATAAATGTTTTCCAAGAACTGAAAGATGGTTGGACAATTTGAACATTTACCTATTACTTTGGGGATAAGAGATTCATCCCAGCAGGGGCTAAGAAATGAGTGAAGATTTTCCCGAGTTGGTAGAGACCAGTGGAAATCACTCAGCATTGTCCTGAAGTTTTCTGGCACTGATAGACTTGGAGTCCTGAGGTCACACCAGAGAACTCTACTGTGAACCTGTACCTCTTCAGAGTAGAGCACGGGAACAAGAGGAGGAAATGATTGTCTCTCTTGAAGGTTGGGTGGACACCAATAGCTAGATACATTTTTAGATAAGTGGTTACTGTCTTAGAATTTAATTAGACAAAATGGTAGTTTATAAGTTAAAAAATGTTGTTTAGATACTTGGGAGAAAGTTGTTTATATGTTGAACATTCCTATATAAAGTTACAGTGACAAGCTATCAATTATAAACTACTCAGTAAATTCTTGTAACTTATGTGCTTATTTCTATAGGGTTTATAGAAGTACTCTGTACATTTATTTTTTTTAAAAAATAGTAAGTGTTATCTGTGAGTTACTTGAAAACTACAATAGATAAATTTTAAAAGTAAAATCGAAGCCCAAAAAAATAGACAACTGCTGTGAAAGGGAAAAAATAGAACTTTTAGAATGAAAATTGTCTAAACATCTAGTGCAGAGAGAGTTTGTAGTTCTGGGCATGGGGATGAAACCCTAGCCCAGTACTTGTTGCCTCCTCTATCTAACTATACACGGACATAACTATAGATGGTCTGGACACCATTAAATGCACATAAAGACTTGATTGTGGAACATAGTTGAACCAAGGAATGTAAATAAACAGAGAAATAGAACTGGAGCATTTCAAACTTTCGCAAATACAGGTTCTTCATACCATTAAAAATATTGTGTAGACCATTGTATAAAAAGTATTACATACAATCCAAATGAAATAGATAAATTGTTCCAAAAGTAAAACTCAATACTATTTGCCATATCTCGAGTTCTAAAATAAACAAGGGTTGAACTCCAGAAATAAACCCTTCAGTGAATCTTTCATAACAACGCACGGTGAATTTTTACAAAAGAAAAATAGAAATACGATAGAGACAATTAGAAGCCTTCGAAATTTCTGATCGAATATGGTCCCTAACTTTACATATTAAACAAAAGAACAAAATATAAACTAGACCGACAAACATCTCCTTAAGCAGAGCTGAAATTTGGGATTCGTAAACCCCCATGAAGACTAGAAGTTCTCCAGTGACAAATGAGACCCTTGATGTCTGAATGCAAGTATTAGAGGTGCTTGGAAGGAGAGGTAGGCATATTAGTTGTGAACTAAGAGAGACGGTATTTCAGTATTTCATAATAATTAAAAGTAAGCACAAGAAGCTGCCAACCAGAGGAAGAGCCGACCTGCGACATATATCCAAGAAACGCAAATCTGTGAGAGAAGCTTGAGGCACTAAACATAAACGTACTCAAAAGAAGAACTGTGTTTGACAAAAAAGAAACAAATGAGGAACTACTAAGGAGAATTACCTATGGAATATAATTCACCTCAACAATCTATTCATCGAACCAAAAGTCTTCGAATAAAAACACCGAGAGACAAAAAAATGAAAAGAATTAAACACAGAAATTGGCTAAGGAGATAAACACCCAAAACCTGAATTGTATTGCAGAAGAATATGTAATTGTAAAGAGAGTGGGTATTTACCTTTACTATGAATAGGAAAGAGCTTTGGATCCAGTACTGTGGTAGTTGCCATGGCGACAGAGGACGTTTTATGAAGCAAACGCATCGCGGTGGGCAATGACTCCTTTTATCCACTTTGTTGCAGAAAGAACATGAATGCTACACCTCGGAGAACCTCAGAGGCTCCATTTTCCGCAAATTCTATGAATAGAAGAACATTTCGATCAGGACGAATTTCAAAATCTTTTATTTTTTCATTGATCAAATAGTAGCTGGGTGGAATCAAACCCACAGAGCATAAGAGCCAAGCTCGGTGATGCGGAGATAGCAAACCCTCGATGCAGAGGAAACTTCTCAACAAAAACCAGTGACAAATGGTAAAGTCTATTAGGGTTAGCGGAGTTATCAAAGACATTTCCCGCCGGGAATATGAACCCTCGATCTCCCAAGGATCGACAGTGGAGACCTAAAATGAAAAAATACAAGGACTATTGAAACCCGCATATATTTATGGTAAAACTCATAACTGTCCAAGAGTTTAAATTCCCTCTACTTACTACATTCAATTGAGTAGGGTGTGCCAGCTATGCCTCAGTCATATCAACTATACAGGTGATGCACTATGTGGTTCAGAAAACGATAGCAACACCATATTATAACAATAAGATAACACCAGAGAAAATTTATATAATACCTTTGAATCATTATATATGTAAAGCGGCATAGATTACCATGGCAATTGGACCTTAGTTATAGGAGTTGTATTTATATAATTTGATAGTATACAAGGTTTAGAACTTACTTTTAAAACTTTGTAGGGTTATTCAAATTTATGTGACAAGTCTAATCATGTAGTGTTATAGATTTGATTTAATCGATACACATTATGGTTAAATTATTTCTTTTTACATAGGGTAAAAAGGTAAATATTTTGTTTTTTATGTAAGTGATAAGTGGTATCAAAGCAACTTTCATACGCTGGGACGCTTAGGGTCAACTAAAGGTTTAGCGGTATGTATATTGATGCATAGAGAATAAAATCATAACATGAAACATCATGAGAAGGGGAACCACACAACAACCACCCTAGGACATCGGGGAACCCCAAACACAACCAGTAGTGAGCTCTGAGATGTGGGTTCAGTTGAGTGTGGATCAGCACCAGAAAACCAGTAGACTACTGGAGGAACAACAACATCAAACCAGCATACTGTTGAATACAATACATAAATTACAGAGAGAGATGGTGCGAGTTCTAAGTGATAACGAGTGTTTAATGCAAGAGCAAGAAAATATACTTAAGAGCCTATCAGATAAGCAAAATCAGGGAATGGAACACCCCTGTGCTCATAGGGGCATGCAAGAAGGTGATGAATAACAAACAAGAGGAAAAACCACCGACAGAGTGGAAAGAAGCCCATCCCATCGAAGAAAAAAGAACAAAAACTATAATGAAGTAGAATCTGGAAATTTGTTACATCAACAAGAAGTTAAGAAGCAAAAAGTGGAGCTTCAGGGGGAGTTTCGAAAAATAAAACCACCAACATTTGATGGTGAAACAAGGAACTGGCAGAGGCTTGGTTGATAAACATGAACAAATATTTCCAGGTGTACGAGTATAGCAACAACCTGAAGGCCAAATTGGCCATATATCAGTTAAGAGAGAAAGCCACTCTATGGTGGGAACAAGTAAAGAATGTTCGCAACATTGAGGACCAATATGCTACTTGGGAATCGTTCTAGAAATACTTGAAATACAAGTATTTAACATAACGTTTGTATAATGAGAAATCAAAGGAATTTCTGACTTGAAGCTAGGACAGATGAATATGAATGAGTATATGACCAAGTTCACCTCTCTATTACGATATGTTCCATACCTATGAGAAGAAAAGGATAAGGTAAAAAGATTTCTGAGCAGCTTGCCAACACATATGAATGAGCGAATTGAATTTGTAAATCCCAGAACCATGGACGAAGCCATTCATAAGGCATGAATGTGCTATGAGCAGTCCAAGGCTAAATGGGAGGTTGGCAAAAGTGGGCAGCCAAGAAAAGGACAGAAAAGCAGCTCAAACTACAAAGGTGCCAAAAGCAATAACTTTAAGAATTCTGCATGAAGTTCTGTCAGTAAACAATTTGGTAGAAATCATCAAAGAATCCGATGGCCAATAGAGGAGAAGCCTACAGAGGCATCTAGCAAACCAAAGTAAGGGAAAGTGACCAAGCCACCTCTACAGTGTTGGGGGTGTGGTGAGGCACACTATTATAAAAAATTCCCATAGTGAGCAAGAAATGACATAGTTGCAAACTTACAAGAGGCTTCTACAATAGGCGATGTGGCACGAAACATACCTCGTATCAACGCAGCGTTGGAGGATCGACGGGAAGATTATTAGCCAACAATGATTGAGCTGGAAGGTAAATTAATACCTCAATTTGTTTCGATTTTGATAGACCTAAGTGCAAGTCTAAGTTATGTTAGTCCCAAAATAGTGGAAAATTGTAAATTAAAAGGGCAGAAATTTAAAAACCCTTGGCTAGTACAGCTAGCCATAGGATCAAAAAGAAAGGTAACTGCCAAAATTCCAAACTACACATTAGAAATTGCAGAACAATAGTTAAATATGGACCTGAACATACTTCCATCAGGGTCCTATGATGTTTTGCTGGGCATGGATTGGCTAGAAAAACATTGGACCTTAGTGGACTGCAAGGAAAAAATCATTTACTACAGAATGAAAGATGGAACACACAAAGAAATTCAGGAAATCAAGAAACCCCTACAACTACGTCCTATTACAACATCCTAGATGAATAAGTGTATGAGGAAGGGATGTTAGATCTACGCCATCCAGGTGGGATATGCCAATTCCAAGGAAAAATCACCTATGATGGAAAACATAATAGTGGTACAAGATTTCATGGATGTTTTTCCAGAAAATATTCCTGGATTACTAGCAAGGCGAGATATTGATCTCACCATAGAATTAATTTCAAGAGCATATCCTGTGTCAAGGGCTCCTTATAGAATGAGTGTTCCAGAATTAACTGAATTAAAAATGTAGTTACAAGAACTGTTGGACAAAAGTTATATTCGTCCAAGTGTGTCCCCGTGGGGAGCAATAGTGTTGTTCATTAAGAAGAAAGATGAAACCATGCGAATGTGTATGGACTATAGGTAGCTTAATAAGTTAATGGTTAAAAATAAATATCCTCTACCAAGGAGTGATGATCTGTTCGATCAGGTCAAGGGGGCCACAATATTTTCAAAGATAGATTTAAGATCTGGATATCACTAGATCCGAATCAAGGATGAAGACATTTACAAGACTGCTTTCCGTACCAGGTACGGGCATTATGAATTTGTGGTGTTACCCTTTGGATTAAAAAATGCACCAGCAACCTTTATGAGGTTAATGCATGGTATATTTCATCATTTCCTAGATAATTTTGTAATTATATTCATAAATGAAATTTTAATCTATTCTAAAAACCAGGAGGAACATAGAGAGAATTAAGGATTGTGTTGGAAATGTTAAGAAAACACCAGCTCTATGCTAAGTTCAGCAAGTGTGATTTCTTCAAAACAGAAATTCAGTACTTAGGCCATGTCATTTCAGTAGAAGGGATTGTTGTTGATCTAGAGAAAATCAAGACAATCATGGAATGATGAGTACCCCAAAATGTGGCAGATATTCGATCCTTTATGGGATTAGCTAGGTATTATCAGATGTTTATTGGGGGATTTTCTAGAATTTCTTTTCCCATTACCTCCTTGCATAGAAAAGGAAAATTCTCTAAGTGGACTGTTGAGTGCTAGAACAATTTTGAGAGGCTAAAGAAATTATTGACCACTCCACCAGTGTTGATGGTACCTAACCCCAAGAAAGAATTTGAAGTATGTACAGACGCTAGTAAAGAAGGCATTGGGGCAGTTTTATCTTAGGAAGGAAAAGTAGTAGCATATGAGTCAAGGAAGTTGAAGGAACATGAACAAAGGTACTCAGCCTATGACCTAGAAGTAATAGCAGTAGTACATGCGCTCCGGGTATGGAGAAACTACTTGCTGGGTAAAAAGTTTGTGCTAAAGACAGATCATAGAAACTTGACTAGTTATTTCAAACAAGCTGATTTAAACTCCAGACGAGAAAGATGGGATGTCTTTCTAAGTGAGTTTGATATGGACATCCAGCACGTGAAAGGTAAGGAAAACTGGGTGGCTGATGCATTAAGTAGAAAGAAGCATTGTGATTATGGGCTTTACTACAATCAGCTTGGCTGTAAATTCTTAGATCAAGTAAAAGAAGAAGCACATAAAGATCCAAAATATCAATTCCTATGGCAACAAATCGAAGAAACCCAAAAGCAAGGAAGTAATTCTGATTATGGAGTTAATAAAGATCAAATGCTAACCTTTAAAGGAAAGGTGTATGTACCAAACTCTGTGGACCTAAAGGAGCTAATAATGGATGAATACCATCATAGTAATTATGCGGGTCACCCAGGATACCATAAAATGTTAACTGCTATTAGAAAGGTATATTTCTGTCCTGGTATGTGTAAAAATATTGCTAAGTATTTAAATAAATGTTTGGAGTGTCAACAGGTTAAGGTGGAGCATCGACATTCCGCAGGATTGTTGCAGCCCATACCGGTACCTGAATGGAAGTGGGAGGTCATATCCCTGGACTTCATTATAGGTTTACCACAGTCAAAGAGGCACAACGACTCCATCATGGTGGTAGTTCACAAATTGAGTAAATCTAGACATTTTATACCTGTACAGTCTACTTACAAGACTGTACAGATAGCAGACATCTTTATGAGAGAAATTTTCAGGCTACACAGCATTCTGAAGACTGTTATCTCGGATAGGGATATAAATTTTACCTCAGCATTTTGGAAAAATCTGTTCATAGGTCTTGGGATCCAAATCAAATTTATCACTGCTTATCATCCCCAGACAGATGGTCAAACAGAGTGGGTAAACCAAGTTTTGGAAGACATGTTGCGCATGTACATGTTGCAACAACCAACCAAATGGGAAGTCTACTTACATCTAGTTGAATTTGCTTACAAGAATGGTTATCGGGAGTCCCTTAAGATGAGTCCTTTAGAGGTCCTGTATGGGAGACAATGTCGCACACCCATAAATTGGAGTAGCCCCGAAACAAAACTAATATTGGGACCAAAAATGCTGGCTGAAATGGAATCAGAAGTAAAGAAGATAAGACAAAATTTAAAGGCTGCACAATATTAGCAGAAGATCTACACAGATAAGAAAATGACTTATCGAGAATTTGAGGTGGGAGATCATGTGTATGTAAGGATCAAACCCAAGAGGAGTACCTTACGGTGGACCTCTTGTGCCAAGTTGGCTCCCAGGTTCTGTGGACCCTTCCAAATTTTGGAAAGAGTAGTACCTGTGGCCTATCAGCTGGCTTTACGCAGTCAAGTCCAGGTACACAATGTGTTTCATGTGTCCCTGTTAAAGCGATATGTGCATGACTCGAAGCACGTAATTCATTGGCAGAATATACAGGTAGGACAGAATTAAAAATACTAACTTAAAATATTGTTTCTTTATGGAATTTTGACAAAGAACTTTGTTGTTTCGGGTAGATCCAGACAGGGAGATTATGGTCGAGCTGCAACACATACTTGACCAGAGAGAAATTATGCTCCAAAAGCGAGTCATCACCTAGGTTAAAGTGTAGTAGAAGCACTTCGGCCTGGATGAGGCTACTTGGGAGGAGGAAGGGTTTGTGCGCGAGGCTTACCCAGATCTATTTTATGAGCTGGAGTGAAACACCGAGGATGGTGTTACTTCCATGGGGGAAGTTGTGACAGCTGCATTTAAATGTTAACTAGTTGTTAACTAGTTAAATGACATTTTATTATTTGTTTAAGGAAAAACACTGAGACAATTAATGTTTTGCTGGAAAAGTTATTTTCTTTTTAATTGTGAATAATAAAATTAGTTATGGAAAGTAATTCCATGAAAAGTAAAAGGTCGATGGTAGATGTTTTCCAAGAATTGAAAGGTGGCTGGACAGTTTGAATAGTTACTTGTTCCTCTGGGGATAAGAGACTCATCCTAGTGAGGAAGAGGGCTTCTTTTCAGGGGCTAAGAAGGGAGTGAAGATTTTCCTAAGCTGGTAGAGACCAGTGGAAATCAGTCAGCATTGTCCTGAAGTTTTCTGGAACTGATTGGACTTGAAGTCCTGAGGTCATAGCAAAAAACTCTACTGTCAACCTAAACCTCTTCAGGAGTAGAGCATGGGGGCAAGATGAGGACTTGGTTGCCTCTCTTGAAGGTTGGGTGGACACCAACAGCCAGATACATTTTCAGATAAGTGACTACTGTTTTAGAATTTAATTAGACAGAAGGGTCATTTATAAGTTAAATAGTGTTGTTTAGATACTCGAGAGAAATTTGTTTATATGTTGAACATTCCTGTATAAAGTTACAATGACAAGTTATTAATTATAAACTACACAGTAAATTCTGGTAACCTCTATGTTTATTTCTATAGGGTTTATAGAAGTAATCTATGTACATTTATTTTAAAGAAGAAGAAGAAGTAGCAAGTGTTATCTGTGAGTTACTTGAAAACTACAACAAATAAATTTCAGAAGTAAAATAAGAGCCTATAAAAATAGACAACTGCTGTGAAAGGGAAAAAATAGAACTTTTAAAATGAAAACTGTCTAAACATCTAGTGCAGAGAGAGCTTGTGGTTCTGGGCACGAGGATGAAACCATAGCCCAGTACTCGTTGCCTCCTCTATCTAACTATACACGGACAAAACTGTAGATGGTCCGGACACTGTTAAATGCACATAAGGTAAAAAGAAACAGACAAAAATTATATGAATATTAAGAAAATGAAAGTAGGACTGGAGATTATAACCACTGTAAAGACAATAAACAATTAACACTAAGTAAACTGTGTAAAGACTTTTCTGTCGAGCATAGCTACTTGAACCAAGGAATGTAAACAAACAGTGAAATAGAACTGGAACATTTCAGACTTTCGCAAATACAGGTTCTTCATACCATTAAAAATATTGTGTAGACCACTGTATAAAAAATATTACATACAGTCCAAATGAAATAGATAAACTGTTCCAAAAGTAAAACTTTGTAATATTTTCCATATCCCAAGTTGTAAACTAAACAAGGGTTGAATTCTAGAAATAAACCCTTTAGTGAATCATTCATAACAATGCATGGTGAATTTTTACAAAAGTAAAATAGAAATGCGATACAGACAATAAGATTCCTTCGGAATTTCTGATCGAATATGGTCCCTAACTTTACGTATTAGACAAAAGAACAAAATATAAACCAGACCGACAGACATTTCCTTAAGCAGAGCTGAAATTTTGGATTCGTAAACCCTCATGAAGACTAGAAGTTCTCTAGAGACAAATAAGACGCTTGATGTCTAAATGCAAGTATTAGAGGTACCTGGAAGGAGATTTAGGCATATTAGCCGTGAACTGAGGGAGACGGTATTTTAGTATTTCAAAATAATTAAAACTAAGCAGAAGAAGCTGCCAACTGGAGGAAGAGCCGACCTGCGATAGATATCCAAGAAACACAAATCTGTGAGAGAAGTTTGAGACGCTAAATGTAAATGTACTCAAAAGAAGAACTGTGTTTAACAAAAAAAAACAAATGAGGAACTGTTAAAGAGAATTACCTGTGGAATAGAATTCACCTCAACAATTTGTTCATCGAACCAAAAGTCTTCGAATAAAAATGCCAAGAGATAAAAGAAAAGGAAAATAATTAAACACAAAAACTGGCTAAGGAGATAAACACCCAAAACCCGAATTGTATTGTAGAAGAATATGTAATTGTAAAGAGAGTGGGTATTTACCTTTACTATGAATAGGAAAGAGCTTTGGATCCAGTATTGTGGTGGTTGCCATGGCGACAGAGGAAGTTTTATGCAGCAAATGCATTGCGGTGAGCAACGACACCTTCTATCCACTTTGTTTCAAAAATACCATGAAGGCTACACCTCGGAGAACCTCACAGGCTCGGCAATGCGGTGGAATCAAACCCACAGAGGAGAAGAGCCAAGCTTGGAGATGCGGAGATATCAAACTCTTGGTGCAGAGGAAACTTCTCAACAAAAACCATTGACAAATGGTAAAGTCTGCTAGGGTTAGCTGAGTTACCAAAGACATTTCCCACTGGAAATATAAACCCTCAATCTCTCGAGGATCGACGGTGGAGATCTAAAAAGAAAAGAGACAAGGACCATTGAAATCTGCATATAGTTATGGTAAAACTCACAATTTTCCAAGAGTTTAAATGACCTGTACTTACTACATTCAATTGATTAGGACGTGCAAGCTACACCTCGATCATATCAACTATATGGGTGATGCACTGTGTCGGTTGGAAAACGATAGCAACACCATATTTTAACAATAACATAACGCCACAGAAAATTTATATAAGACCTTTGAATCATTATATATATAAAGCGACAAAGGTTACCATGGCAATGGGACCATGGTTATATGAGTTGTATTTATATAATTCAATAGTATACAAGGTCTAGAACTTGCTTTTAAAACTTTGTAAGGTTATTGAAATTTATGTGACAAGTCTAATCATGTAGTGTTATAGATTTGATTTAATCGATACACATTATGGTTAAAGTATTTCTTTTTACATAGGGTAAAAAGGTAAAGATTTTTTTTTTTGTATGTACACATCTATGGGACACTTTCTATCTTCTTGATTTATTAAGTCAACTCAAAACACTTCTTTCTTTGCTTTTTATCACATAAACAAGATTTTGAAAAATAACAATTAATTTTTTTTCCTTTTCTAGATTTCATAAACAACATTGGTCTTAGTGATGATTAATCATCGTCATTATCAATAATAATATTAATTAAAAAAAATAAAAATATTATTATATAAATTATTTAATTTAAATTAAATATATTATAATAATACATTTATTTTAAATAATATTTATATAGTTATATATTTATATTAATATTAATATGAGTTATAATAAATTTATTATAATTATTTAAATTTTGAATTATAAAATATATCTTACATTTATATATACCATATAAATACAATTAAGTGTAAACAAACAATCAAATATAATAATGAAAACAAAATGCATATAAATAGCCAAATACTTCTTTACTTATTTATTAAACTTTAGCCCGAAGTAAAATGCTTATCTTAATCAATGTGCAAAGGGCTTTCATCTCAGCTGGAACTGCCAACAACTCTTAACTGTTTTTTTATTATTTTCTACTCTATTGCATGAGCAAGAACAACACAAACTAGTTGTGTGCTTATCCGAGTCTTCTCTATCTTTCTTTCTTTTCGGTTTCATTTTCCAAAATAACAGAGACCTATTTCACCTTATTGTTTCCCTTTTGGCTTGGTTTTTTGCTTTTTTATTTTTTAAAAGATCGTTTATTTAATTATCATTTATTTTTAAAATATTAAAAATTTAAAAAATATATATGTTTTCAGCCACCTTTAATATTTCAGTACTCATTTTATATTTTTCATTATCCATGGTGACTCTCGGCTCAATGTGAATAGTAAATAAGATTCAACATTCAATACTTTTATTTTGAAACTAAAGACTAATACTCGTATTGTCATTGGATCTATTTATTGATTGATATGGTGTATAACTTCATTAAAGAGTGTATTTCTGGACAATATTATTATTATATTAGTTATATAATGATTATAATAATTATATATTATAAAAGAAATATAATTATTTTTAATTTAGGTTTAGATGATTAAATTTCTACAAGTGTAAATTTTTTGTAACATATTTTTAGAGGGAAAAGTAAGGAGTTAGAAAATTTTTATACAAATTACTTACACGTAATTACAGAAATATTGAAGATTATTCACTAATTATTAGATAGAATGTTTATCAGTTTATAGAGTAATTTTATTAGAGGAATAATAAGTTGCATAACCATTTTTGTGGTCTATTAACATAAACTGTATGATGTAACCTTACATCCATTTCACGACTCCTTTAACTAGACTAGCAATTGCACCATCATGAAATGTTGCAAAGGAAATGCCATAAGATTCTTAAAGAGATCCAATAATTGCTAAGAAAGATATCTGTAATGATTTTGGTTAATTTTAGTAAAGGCGGGAAAAAAATTGTGCCCTGTCACAATTTGTATTTGTAATTAAAAGAAAAGTTATAGAAAAAAGCATATTCAATCTTCAATAATTTGCTCTCCAAATGCAAGATACATAAAACAATTATTTAAAACAACTATTGACAACTAAATAACTCAGTAAACCAGTATTTAGAAGCACTATAACCATGCTGACGACACCAAACAATGCTATGTAGAATTATTAGAATTGTACTGCTAAGTACAAAAGACTATGATAACCAGAATAGTGGCACAACTATGTCAAATGGACTAAATTTCCAATCTAAATCATTATTGAAAAAGAAACATTGCAAAAATGAGCATAGTAAAAAAATAGCATAAACAACTATCGAATTCGATGATATAGAGAACACCATAGAATTCTGGATACGTGATCTTATTAAGATTTGGAAATCTAAATTTCATTTTAGCCTAAAATCTATTTTGTTAGCTCTAACCATATTTAACAACAGAAGCAAATTGCATCATATAATACATGTGAAGACAATTCCTAAAGAACAAATAAAACACAGCTTAGAATCTCAAAACTCCTCAAGAAAGAGAACAAGGGTTACTTCCCCTTAATCCCCATCCTCCTTCCTAGCTTCTTGAGATGAGGTTCCCATGAGGCCACCATTAGACAACGACTACGTAGTAAGAGAGCCAAAAAGATAAATTCAAATAAATAGCAAACTACTTCAAAAGTTCTCAATGTTGAATAACGTTAGACTAAGTTTCTATCAAAATGAAAGATTCCCCAAAACGAATAGTTTATTTTCAGTCATTAAAGTTTAACATTATAATAGTTACACACTTATTTACAATAGTTCAACATCATAATAGTTACCCACTTAATTACAGTTACTTTGTTTGGCCTTTGGCCTCTGAATAGTGTTATATACCTGAGTTTGTACAACTTGTTCTTACAATTTCATTGGAATTATGGGTTAAGTGTACTATAAGTTAATGTGACAAACTACCTAGACCATTGTTTAAATTTATAATGAAAATGGCACTTGCAATTCATTCCACAAATGTTAAGAAATATGTACTTGGGAGATTGAATGAAAGTCAACGAAGACTCTTGATCTTTTATTCTACTTTTAGTCTTAATATTTTATTTTTAAAAATTTTTCTTGTCTTTTTTTTCCTTTCAATTCAATCATTCTTTTTATCAATCTTTAATTTCATAGTTATCAAATTACACCAAGAATTCAATTTTCTTAAATAATAAAAAAATACTTTTCATAAAAACATAATAATAACAAAATAATAATCCCAAACACTAAAATCCTAAAAATAACAACAATCAACAAATAAAGAATAAGCATGCTAATCAAAATTGAAACCTATATCCTTATGGCATTATCATTTTCGAATTGGCATTTAATTACAAAGCAAACAACTCATTTAAAATAAAAAACCATAAAAATAACAAATTTATCTAGTTTAATATTTTTAAATTAAACCTACAACCATAAAATCTCCTCATTATTGCTATATCCCTACCATTAAATCCAGCGAATTCAAACTTCTTAATAATATTAAGATCCAAAAGGCATTTCAATGATAGAAAGATCATGGTATCATATCTATTATTCGGAATTATCAGAATCAATGCCTTTATATCTATTATTCAGAACAAGAATTGAATTATCAAAATATATTATATTTCAATATTATGTAAAAATTTTCATGGTTTATTATATATAATATTTTAAAAAAAATGTATTAAAAAAAATCTTAAAATAGTTTAATATTTTATTTTTTAATTTTTTTCAAATATTTCAAACAAATTTTAAAAAAGATCGAGTTCCACCTGCATGAAGCTCCACTCAGTACAAGTTGAGAAACACTCACAAATAGTCAAGAACACAAATTTAGTCACATATATAGCTCCTTCACTGAAAATCAGGCCTGAGAAGAGTTTTGCTGCTGCTAGCTGAAATAACACTCTTGTTTCCTTGCTGCAATGAAGAATAATTCACTTTGGCCGAAGCAAGGTTAGGTGGAACTTGGTCGATTTGAAATAGAACTTTAAATTTTTTGATATGGAGTCTAATTCTCAGATAACCAAGCCGTACTAACCCGATATAGAGTTCAAAAACTACTTGCAAGTCACAAAAATGAGACTGCCAACGAACATCAAATCCCTCCTAAAGAAATCAAGTGAGAACATGTTGAGAAGAATCAAACAGATCTCCTCAATATTTCAATATTTCTTTGAGGCATACACAACTCGACAGACATCATACTTGAGCTTCTTAGCTCCTAAACTCTTCCAAAATGATTCTGCAGAGTAGTCATTTCACTTACTCAATGCTGCATCTACACTTTCCACTTCGCCAGTCCAATTATACGCTTACTGTCCATGGAATCATAGAATTTATAGGAATGAAAACCCTTGGTCTTTGTAAAGTAAGACTTCAATAAAGTAAGACAACAGTAAGATAACCTGTCCTAATTTTTACCTCCCTAGTAAATCCTTCGCACACCAAAAACGTCTCTTACATGCTTTTTCCCAAACGTAGGCAACCCCAATTTGGTCTCTTTGCAGTTCATTTCAAACCGCTAGGAGTCCACCATTCGAATAGTAGAGGAAAATCTGTCTGTGAATGAGGCAGCCTACAACACACAAATTATCAATACCTCAAATAAATAGATTTGAATCCAAAATAACTAGAATATGTTAAAGAACTGAAACCTTATTCTCTTTGTGGATTTTGACATTACCTCTAGAAGATTTAACCAAGGATTTGCATCTTCGTGGCCCTTTTTTCAGCAACAACGGCTGCTTGTGATCAAGAAATTTAACAAATCTCATCAAATATTGTTGTGTGTTTGGTGAAAGCAAATGTAGTTGAGATAATAATAAAAACATACCCAATTATTGCCGATACTTTTGAGGATATAGATGCGAATATCCGATCTGCAGCTACTACACTTCTCAATGGAGACGGTTGCAACAATCATTTGATCCACAACATCATCGACATTGCAACCTTGCAGGGGTTTGAATATTGAAAATGAAGCCCTTATGCTTTGTTCAGAATGCATAATATCTGATGTTGGTATTTGCCAATTTTTCAAGACTCTTCGAAAATTTTTGTGGTTGTGTCTGAAACTCGGTGGGTATAGCGGGATGGATGGGGCATTATCGCTGGATGGATGAAGAGAAGTGGGAGGGGATGATGACTACTATTATTGTTATAAGGAAATTCGCAACTGTCGCAACTGCCTCGCAATTGTTAACTGCCACAATTCGAATCGATGGATGATCATGATCCAATCGTCTAACAAAGAATTGAATGGCACAGATTATGATAGAAAGATAGATAGGAGAGTTGTTTTCAAATAAAAACGTCTTACAGCATAATTAATTAATCACATACTTGACATTATGAACATCACAACAAGCAAGTAATCAACATCATCAATCTGACACAATAGTCAATCACATCTTTGAACATCGATATACCTTGGAAACCTCGTAGGGATTTTATTATTAAAAGCTCGTACTCATCTACATGAACCATGAATCATTTACCTGCCACCATGTTAAGAATAATATATCCTTTGCACAAGTCACCATTATTTCCTACTAATGTTGTCTTCAACATACATTGATGTCAGGTTTCATAAAGTATTAATCAACCCATTGAAAAATCTATACTAGTGATGCTTCTCCATCTATTCATATACATTCATAACATGCAAGTAAAATATTGCGACATACTTCCTTTAATAGCGCTGCATATACATGTCTTCTTTTTCAAACATTATACTAACAATATTTTCCAATGTAGTCTAACATAACATGTTACCTTTTCCAACATACAAATATTTATATTCTTTCCAACCAAAGCTAATATAAATATTGCAAGCATATACATTAATCTTATTCCAAAAGAAACTAGCATAATTGTTATGATAACATAAAGTACTTACATATAATTTTTCCTAAAGAAACATAGCTCAACATTTCTTCTATCCATGCAAAGAACATATCTCTATAACACAATGGTTATTATTTGTGCATGCAAGAGCTTAACATTATAGCTCTTCTTTAATGTATGTAACACATATTCCCTTCTTGGAATTACACCATCATTAACTATTATTTTCATGTAAACAAATCCATACTTCTTCTTCAAAGAGAAGCTAATATAACCTTGTTTCTCTATATTTCTACATGTAAGTTCCTCATGCTCCCATTCCAAGAAATTACCATCAATAATATCTGTATGCATAAAAACTAGACAACACTAACAATGTTAACTTAACCTTTAATACACCTAAAACAAGTAAGAGCAACATATATAAAACAACATAATGTTTTCCCAATAAGAAATCATTCTTTTCACACAAGATTCAACACCATCTTTCCCAAAAAAATAATTATAAGAAACTAACATGAGTTCTTTATGACTTCTTTTGAGAGAAAACTTATAAAGTTATCTCCCAATCCATGAAATATCTTCAAGAAACTTTTCAAGAAACATTAATTAATTTACATTATGTAATTTTGTTAAAAGAAACAAGAGATTTACTTAGCTTTTATGCACTAGAATTAGTATAATTTCTCATAAGATAAAGATAAAGCTACTTATATTTTAACACACAAGATTCACATATAATCTTTCTTTCAAAAAATTAATATAATATCCTTATATTTTATCATGCAATTTCCTTTCAAGAATTACATTTTCTTTAAAACATTATATTGTTATTTATCTTTTATATAAAATACCCTTAAAAGGCATTGTTGATTATATTTAAATGCACATATCTATGCAAACAATATTTATATGCACCTATTCTTATGGAAATGACTGCTTTCTCTTATTTTAAATAAAAAAAGATTATACTTATCCCTTGAACCCTTAAATTTAATGGTTATTTGTTTTTAAATGTGCATAACTATGTAAATAATATTTCTTATTCGATTAAATATTATGATATTTTTTTTTATATCTTTCAACCGATGAAATAGATTATATAAATAAAAATTAGTAAAAATTAATTATGTTGACAGTCGAACATCCCTCAACTTCATCACAACCTTTCTTAAACGAAGGCCCTTAATAGCCAAAACTGTAGGGCCGAAACCTCGTATCAAGTGCTTCTACTACTTCTTCCTTTAATGACATTATTACTCTCTCCTTTCCTTTCTGTTGTATTCCACTTGGTTCTTTAAAAGCGGAGAGATTAGAAATCACATGTAATGGTTCTTTTAAATTTTATGCACTTTCCAAAATGCATCTCTCTCTGACCTAAAGATTGTCTCATCATGTAATATATATAGATATAACTTATACAAATATATATTTTAAATTACAATGTAGTTATATTATTAATTACAACTCATTTATATGGTGTTTTTGTTAATTTTTAAAATTTTAAAATAATAAAATGAGCGAAATAATCTTTTTTGGAAAACAGAAATAAAACTATATCAATTTTTTTTGAAAAATTTGTATTTTGTTATGTTGATTATTTTTCTCAATTTTATTAATAACTTTTAAAAATAAAAAATAAAATATATATTAAATAAAAATAATAATATTAACTATAATACAAAAATAAAATTAAATGTATTTATTAATATGTATTAATTAAAAACATTATTTTCATTCTTAGTTAATATGAGGGACACATATATTATTTTTAGTCATAAATAAAATACTTTAATGTTTATGTTAAATATTATAACTTTATATTAATATTGATATTAAATAATATAATGTGATATAGTAAGTAAAATAATTGATAGGGAAAATATGATATTTTTATTTTCCAAGATGAAAATGATTTTTTATTGATATTTTAATATGATTTTGAATAAATATTTGAAGATCCATGCTAATAAATATATTTTTACAATGTTTATTTAAAAAAAAATATTTTTTATCAATTTAGAGTATACAGTGAAAACATATATGAATGTAAACCAATTTAGATTTATATTAATTATAGATCTACTAAAGGCTAAGAAGGATCAATTCTCTTGAGATTTAATTTTTTAAAAGTCTAAATCTCTTGAAATATAAACTTTTTTTAAGTAAAAAATGATTTGTTCCTTCTCTACACATAGTAGATTGCACATAGTAAATCTAGAGTTAAAATAAATCTAAACTAATATAAAAGTTTTATTAAATTTTGATAATCAATTATAATTTAATTTATAATAAAACTAAATAATTAAAAATTATTTTTTATCACTAATATTTCTATCAATTTCTAAAATACTAAATATTTTAATAATTTCTAATTGACAATAAATTTAATTTGATTTTGATAATACCACATAATTATTTAAGAAAATATCTTAAAAGAAAGAAAAAGAATAATAAAGAAAGTAATACCAAAACATTAAAAAAATGTGGAGATTAAGGATGACCTATGCTAATTCAAGAAAATGACAAGAAATCTCATCTCATTATATCAATAAATGAGATGTGAATGATGTCTGTAGGTTAAGAAAAAAGTACCATTACATCAATAAATGTGATGAGAATGATGTTTGTAGGTTAAGAAAAAAGTGCCATTATATATCAGTAAATGTGATGAGAATGATGTTTGTATGTTAAGAAAAAAGTGCCACAGATGTAAAACTATACAAATATCTATTCATGTAATACATTTTCATATTTTATACACCAACACTATATGAAATGTTTGGAGGATGATATATAATTTTTTTTATAATTTTTTTTTACTTAATTTTTATTAATTAAAATATAATATTTTTTGTAAATTAAATTTTATTAAATAGAAAAAAGAAAGTTATATTTGGAAATGAAAGACTATTATGAATTTTTTTTATTTTTTTATTTTTTATTTTTTTATATTAGATATCTAAGGTGATTAAGGGTTTTTCTTTTTTCCTATTTCTCGTATGAAAATATACCCATTCTATAGATGTATCACTTACATCTAAAGATAATGTCATATTCTCTTCTTTTTTTAAAGAAAACTCCATCGCTACCAACTCCTTAAAGCATGGTATATCCCTACCACTATCTGAATTAGTGGACTCATGGGAGTGTTTCTACCCATTAGTGGCAGCCATGATTAATGTTAATGAATTTTCATTCTCCATTGTTGGGGGATGCTTTCCACAGAGGGTTGAGGTAGATTGATAGGGGGTTGCACTAGATCTTGCAAGGCTGAAGAATCGAGATATTTATTTTTCTGGTGAGAGTTGTACTTCTTATAGCTTAGCGTGTTCCTAAAATTTGATGTTTCCTTTCCATTTTAGCTGAGAGTTGTCCTACTTATAGCTTATGGTGTTCTTAAAATTTGATGTTTTCTTTTGATCACGCCATCCACGATTGGGTTTTTGTAGCTCTGGGATCCAGACACCACGACTAGGATTTCACAGTTTTGGGATCCAGACACCCCTTTACAAGGTAGGGTATGCATTCTGAAGATGCCCTGGATGCTAAAAAGACCTAAATCTAAAAGTACGGGCAATGATGTTCCTTATCTTCCCATTTTAGAATGTTCCATCCTAACTCCAAATTTATATCTCAATAAAGATTGTGAAATGAGAGATAGTCCATCTAGGTGCTTGATCCATCTCTCATTTCTCAGGAGATTTGTGATCCATCTCTAATTTCTCAAGATATTAATGCAGGGATTTTGGGTTAAATTAGATCCCGCATATAAAACAGTGAATACTTCCTCCATTTCATAAACACTTAAGAAAATGCTTTAAAATTCTACTCACTTCAAAATAAAATATATATAATCGAAAGAGATCTTATACAAATAAAATGTAGATATATAATAACAGAAGAAATCCTCGGCCACATATTACAATGGAGAGCTTCTCTCAGCTCTTGGCCCTTTACAAAATCTCTCAAATCAATTCACACCCTCTCTTAATTCCTCACTTCTCACCTCCTTCTCTGTTTACACCCTCATACAATCCTCTTATTTATACAAAAATATGGATTTACTCTATTCCAAAAATCCCTCCACGCATATCTCAACTAAATCTAAATTAGATTCACTCTAGGTGTGGACTCAACCAAGTCCCGTACATAGAATTCCTACTCCCTAAATTTGCTACCTAATTCTATTTCACTCATATCCTTTTAATTATTAAAAGAATATATACAATAATCCTCACCTTTACATTTTTCTCTCTTAAATAA
Source organism: Pinus albicaulis (assembly GCA_034641835.2). Lineage (NCBI taxonomy): Eukaryota > Viridiplantae > Streptophyta > Pinopsida > Pinales > Pinaceae > Pinus > Pinus albicaulis. The sequence goes on along the minus strand of CM076575.1, from coordinate 876,794,647 downwards.
TTAAAATGAATAAAATAATTAAAAAGCCTCACCCCCTATTTCACACAAATAAATAATAAAATTGAGCTTGATGCTCCTGCATCAGACTCCCAAGGTTGAAAATAATTATGATCGCTTGATCATGTGCTTCAGCTCTTTGTCTTCCTAGATCCCATATTTTGTGCTGCAATTTTCCATTCGTTGCTGCTTTTGTTTGTTGTTCTTCTCCAGGTCTCCACACTTTATGTTGCATTGTCCCACTGGCTATGCTTTCACAGACTTCTGTTGTCTTCCTTTTGTTGCTTCTTCTTTCTTTCACTGTCGCTGGCTTCTTCTAAGATACTTTCATCATTATCCTCCTGACCAGTTCAATTTATCTGTCCAATAGATTTTCTCGAGCATCTACAATAAAACTTGTAATCACAAAACAATTATTAAAATAAAAAACATAAGGCCTTAGTGCCTCTTTCTCCTCTGGCAACATTTCAGTATGTTGCTCTGAAATTTCTTCTTCCATTAGCACATCAATATGTTGATTTAAATCCTCCATGAGACTATCAGCTAGTCCCTCCTCCATATCATTTGTTTCAAGAATGTCTCCCTGTTCTGGTTCACAAAAATGAACTTCTTTGATTTGCTGAATCATCCCCACCTCTTTACTCTCTATTTCCTGATTATTATTCAGAACAATTTCTTCGTCTTTCTCTTTCAGCAACTCACCCTGAGTATAGATCCTCCGCTTTTCCAACTCTCTTCTCTGAAGATCTAACATTCTATATAAATCAACAATCTCAATTGGGGTAGAACTTGGAAATTTTACACAACTTTCCATACCTTCACTAGCTGTTGACCAATCATCAGATGGCCCTTCTTCCTTTGCTTCAATATTCTGCTGAATATTTCCATGATACCCCTCTGTCTTCATTTCTTTCTGAGATATTGCTATCTCAACATCATTATGAATAGATTTTAGATTCAACTCTTCTTCTTATGATGTACATGCAATCGCACACAAATCATTAGTCTTAAAAACATAAGACCTTGTGGTCTCACTTGATGTTTCAGTTATCATATTCCCTTGCTGCTCTGAATCCTTCATTTGATTTAGTTCCTTTGTATATTTCTCTTCTGTCACATCATTACTTTCAAAAAGTAATGGACCATATGCTAGCTCACATATCAAGTCTTCCTTTAAACTAAGTAACTCTTCCTTCAACTGAACATTCACTCTATGCTCCCACTTCACTTGCAGTCTATGCCATGTGACTTTCCTCTTCATACTCCATCCACATCTCTGGTATACTTTACTTCTCAGTAACATTTCCATTAACAACTCAAGACAGAAATTTATCTTAGCTCTCTCTCTGTCAATCTGCTCTTGACTCATTCTCATGCCATTTGACTTGTCATCTTCCTTCTCATTTCCTCTACTATGGTCTTCTTCAGAACCTATGCAATGACCTTTAGTATTCATCTGTGTCTCTATCTTCATGAGTTCCTTACTCACTCATCATGAGCTGTACTTAAAGCCTCTGCAACAGCAAGTCCTCCCTGCTGCCACTTACCTCACCAATCCTCTCTCTGGACTTGGTCTCTTGGCAAGCATCGGTTCTCTATTCTCGAGAACCTCTTGAGCATCCTCTTTGCTCCCTCTAGGCTTCAACTCACCTGCACTTTTTAGGAACACAACTGTCCTTTTTATCCAATCTCTATTGGAATTTTTCAAGGTTCTACTCCACACTTTGATTTCATTCAAAAACTATTACTAGACTCTTCATCAATACTTTTAAAATTATGATCTTCATTTGCTGAGATCTGCAACCTAAATTATGCAATACTATCTTCAAACCAAAGTTAAAATAAAACATATCAGCTCACCTTCAAGATTTTTGTGTGATATTGTTCCATCTCTCACCTGTACTTCCATGCACCATACAACAATATATTATAAATGGTACATCATTCACACTCCTTAACACAAATTCCACTCACGCAAATGTAAAAATCCACATATTATGCATAAAAACCATCTCACATAAAAATGCATGTTCCTCTCTATATCATCCAGGATTGGCACATTGCTCTTTTCCATTCAATTTGCATTCATTTATACCTCTGCATTTGCAACATGTTGACATAAATTATCTCCGCAAAATAATTATTTATAACTTCAATTAAGAAAACCCCAAAATTTCAACACTTAACATGCCCAGTCATACCTTTGTCCTTCATAATTCATTTGTGCCACTCCGATTCATATTTTTTTTGCTCTTCATAAAAACCACAATCCCACACTTCCAATTTAGTACCACAAAAAGGCAATTTCTTCTTCATGGGAAATTCTTGCATGCTTCCCTAAAATATGAAATATTAGAACTTGAATACCCTCATAACATGAATTATATTTACTCTACGTAAACTTCAACTAACACAAAATTGTATGAGTCCTCAGGACCATTTCGGCGCTTAACACAACAACAGTGTTCAAAAAACGTTACATTCAAAACCATGTCATATTACCAACTTACGTTCCTCTTTGACACATCGAATTTTGACCATGTATAGATTGGTTCCTGCAATGTTATCAGGCCTCAAGGAGCATGTTTCTATACAAAAGAGTTTTACCTCCCAGCATTGGTGGTCGATATGCAAAACTCGTTCACAAAGGGTTACTGCAACATTCAACTTGAGGTCACTCAACAATTTCGATGTTGTTTTCACTTGAGGCAGCTGGTCTCTCTATCTCGGCAACCATCAACATACGTATCACGTTAACACGGGAAAATAAACTAGAGAAATCGTTGTTTAGATGGAACCTGTGGGTTATTAAAATGCGATGGAAAATGGGTCATTCACTTACCATTTCAATGAGTATTTACTGTCAACTACTCTCCATCACATTGTTACCTAATTATGTATGTAATGTTACAACTCTTAACTATTTCTTTAACATTGTGTGAGGAAACACAACTTTACACTGTCGGCTTCAATGCTGTAAACGACAATACCAGAATCGGTCTACTGCCAAATGTGCATCATGGTCCTTCAACAATTGGTGTTCGATGCCATATGCGACATTCTCAGCCTTTAACAATTTGGGTTCGATGCTATGTGAAGCATTTCAAGCCTCCTAATAGTTGAGATCAACTTCGTTAACAACTCTGCTACTTAGATTTATCACACTGCAATTTGCGTTGACTAACCTCACAACTCCTACAAGCTCTGATCGCCTCTCCATGTCATTCAGAAACCTCTGCTACCCACTGTAATTGCACAGCTCTCGCTCTTCGTGTTAGCTAGTGTCGACTTCTGGCTCAAGTGATAGCCTCTCACAGATTCTGCGACTTGTTGACACATCACCGCCTCCTCCTTGCGTTGGCTGGTGTTAACATTTGAGGATCGAACCTTACAGATCTCCTCTTCTGTGATGTGCACTGTTTAATTTTCTATGATGTGCACTGTTTAATTGATCTATGGCACCATCGAACCATGTGGATCCTTCTTACTGTGGATTCACGACTCCTCAAGTATGTGGAATCCCTTTAATTGCTGGGTGCGATCCTTTCAAACTCGATCACATTGCCTTGTCTCGTGTAAGATGCAAATTTCCCCCCTCTATATAAACTTTGCCTGCATTCACAGTTGCACACATAATATATATACAAACTTGCAGATTTAAAACAGGCATCTTAACAAGCTCTGATACCAAATGATGCAGGGATTCTGGGTTAAATCAAATCCTGCATATAAAACAGTGAATAGTTCCTCCATTTCATAAACACTTAAAAAAATGCTTTAAAATTCTACTCACTTCAACATCAAATATATATAATCAAAAGAGAGCTTATACAAATAAAATGCAGATATATAATAACAGAAGAAATCCTCGGCGAAATATTACAATGGAGAACTTCTCTTAGCTCTTGGCCCTTTACAAAAGCTCTCAAATCAATTCAAACTCTCTCTTAATTCCTCACTTCTCACCTCTTCTTTCTCTGTTTACACCCTCATACAGTCCTCTTATTTATACAAAAATATGGATTTACTCTATTCCAAAAATCTCTCCACACAAATCTCAACTAAATCTAAATTAGATTCATTCTAGGTGTGGACTCAACGAAGTCCCGTACATAGAATTCCTACTCCCTAAATTTGCTACCTAATTCTATTTCACTCATATCTTTATAATTATTAAAAGAATATATACAATAATCCTTACCTTTACATTTTTGTCTCTTAAATAATTAATAAAATAATTAAAAAGCCTCACCCCCTATTTCTAACAAATAAATAATAAAAATTGAGCTTGATGCTCCTGCATCATATATTTAATACTCTAGGTTCTTGGTAGCTAGGCTAGTTTTAAAAATAATTTAATTTATAGTTTTCATTCGATGTCTCAAATGTTTTTAAGAATTAAATGTTAGTGTTTTGTTTGTTACATATTATTTTTATAAATTATAATATATTAATAGTATTTAATGTTGAAAATTTTGAAAAAAAATAATAATTATTCATTTAATATTTCTTTAAATTATTATTTTTTAATTGTTGAAATTTAAACTTATTAATTAAAAAAATGAGTTATTATAAAAAAATGTAGTTTGGTGTATTCTAACTAATAGTATTTTGGTTAGAATTTAGCAATACAATTTTTAGCAAGATTGTGAATTCTTGTTATTTAAAATATAAATTGATTAGCCCAAAAAACTACACGCAGATTCTATGTAACGAAGTTATACATATAATCCAGAAGGAGGAAAATAGAGCTATTGTACAACCGCTCTTATGATATTAAAAAATATTTGGGATAAACCCAGAAGTTCCGCTCTGTGGTATCAAACCGAAGATTATTACAAAACAAACCCTTTTTTTTTATAAATAAGTTACAGTTCCTTATAATCTCAACAGAAAAATATCACAGCAATGTTCTCGTAGGGAACCATTAATATTTGAAAATATTATTCAGCTTTCGAGACCAATCAACAGGGTTTGTGTGCATTTTGCATCTTAGAGGCCGAATGGACAAATCGATGGAAACCCTCGTTCATACCTGATAAAATCCTGAGTGAGTTATGTGACATGTTGAACCTTGAACCGAAAAGTATTTCCGCATAACAAAACTATTGCTATGAGGCTTCGAAAGCCTTACCTACAAAAACAATCGAACCAAAATGATTAGAATACATCATGGCTACATAGTTTTAAACTGGAAAAAAACGATAAACCATGTTTATCAATTCAGATTACCTGAAGAGAGCGCCAAATAAAATGGTTTCTAATACCTGGTGAGCCTGTATCATAGGGAAGAAAAAGGGGATAAATATTCATAATTTTTTAATATCCAAACCCCAGTTAAACGAGTAAAATGGCAACCGAGTTTTTGGCAATCGAAAACAAATAATACAAGGGTAAAAGAAGTAACCTGAAGACATAGCTGAAGCGGCGACCGGGCGAAACAGAGAATTGTGGGAAAACTTCATTATTCAACCTGTTTATAAGAGGAAAACCTATTGTAATTCCTGAATCGGGCTCGACGCTGCCATGGACAACCAAGTTAAACTTTGAAACAGAGATCCCACATAATGGTGGAGCAAACCCCAATGAACAAGCACAGCGCTGAAGGAAAAATGACATGCAAAATAGCCAAATGCATGGAGAGAGGGCTTGGCGGGATTGCCAAGGCCTAGTTCTTGCCTTAGCCAGTTTTCATCGATCCAAAAGCATTCAATCAACAGCGTAGAAGGTGTGTAGCAACCTCGTGATCTTCACAAGCTATAAACACCGCACAGGTGTCATAGAAATTTTCGTAAATATATCAATGTGCATAAATTCCAGTACTAACAGCTAAGTCCACAATTAAAACGATATGACAAGTGTAGTGGAGTAGTATTAAATCCAGATGGTTCGATAAACTATTTCCGATGTTTTGAGTTGATTAACATATATATATATATATATATATATATATATATATATATATATATATATATATATATATATATATATATATATATATATATATATATATATATATATTTATCATGGGTTAGATAACTTATTCCGAAGTTTTATGTTGATTAAACATATATATATTTCTATTGAATGATATCTATATATATATAAGAACCATAGTAATGCCAAAAATTAACACATTGCTGAAACGTTTATATTAATATATCTGTGATATTAGATTTGCAATCATATTTTACATGGTTATATGGAAAAGTTTGAATAATTACTATATGATAAGGTCATGAAGGATAAAAAAAATTTAGGAGGTTTGTGATGGTTGTGACAAGTGATATTAGAGCAACGTTCGTACGCTGGGACCCTCAGGGTCAACTAACGATGAAGTTGTGTGTAAATGATGCACAGAGAGAGGAATTTGGCCTTCTAGTAGAAAACACTATGAGAAGAGGAACTCCGATGCAGCCCCCTCAAGACACAGGGGAACCGCAAGTTCAACCAGTGATGAACCCAGAGATGTGGGTCCAACTAAGTGTCAAACAGCAGTAGAAAACTAGTAGGTTGTTAGAAGAACAACAACACCAAACTAGTTTCCAGTTTAATACTGTCCAACAACTGTAGGAGGAGATGGTTCGAGTTTGAAAAGATAATGAGCGCTTACTGCAATACCGGGAAAAGATTTTAAAAATTCTGTCAGATAAACAAAACCAGGAGGTGGAACACCTCGGTACTGATAGAGGTATGCAGGAAGAAAATGAGCGGCAAACAGGAAATAATACTTCTGAAAGGGTGGAAAGGAGCCACTCTCAGCGAAGTAAGAATAAAAATCTTAATGAGGTAGAATCTGGCAACTTGTCTGATTCGCAAGAAGTCAAGAGACAGAAAGTATAATTTCAAGGAGAATTTTGTAAAATAAAACCACCAACATTTGATGGTGAGGCTGAGGAGATGGCAGAGACATAGTCAATAAATATGAATAAATATTTTCAGGTGTATGAATATAACAGCAACCTGAAGGCCAAATTAGAAATATACCAACTAAGAGAGAAAGCCACTCTGTGGTGGGAGGAGGTGAAGAATATACGTAGTATTGAAGAACAAGATGTAACTTGGGAATCATTTCAGCAATACTTCAAGGACAAGTACCTGACTGAAATATTTTATGACGAAAAGACTAAAGAATTTCATGATCTGAAGCTGGGACAGATGACCATGGATGATTACATTACTAAGTTTACTTCCTTACTGTGCTATGTTCCGTATCTTCGAGAAGAGAAGGCTATGGTGCAAAGATTTCTGAGCAGTTTTCCAACACACATGAAAGAAAGAATAGAATTTGTAAATCCTCGGACTATGGATGAAGTGATTCGTAAAGCTTGAATGTGCTATCAACAGTCTAAGGCGAAAGGGGAGGTTAGCAAGACTTGGCAGCCAAAGAAAGGACAAAGAAGTAATTCAAATTTCAAGGGTGCCGAAAGTGGAAACTTTAAGAATTCTGCACGAAATATTGGCAGCAAACATCTTGGCAGAAATCATCAGAGGACTAGATGGCCAGTAGAAGAAAAGCCTACAGAAGCATCTAGCAAGCCTGATCGAGGGCAGGTAACCAATCCACCTTTACAATGTTGGGGTTCTAGTGAAGCGCATTACTACAAAAACTGCCCATAACTAACAAGAAGTGATGTTGTAGCAAATTTGCAGGAAGCTTCTAATGTGGGTGATGTAGCACGAAACATTCCCCGTATTAATGTGGCATTGGAGGACCGGCGAGCTGATTATCAGCCCATGATGATTGAGCTAGAAGGTAAAATACTAACTCAGCCTGTTTCTATTTTAGTAGATCCAGGTGCAAGTCTAAGCTATATTAGTCCCGGGGGTGGTAGAGTTGTGTAAAATGAAAGATCAGAAATTTAAAAGTTCCTACCTAGTGTAGTTAGCCACAGCGGCAAAGTGTAAAGTGACTGCTAAAATACCAAATTGTATATTAGAAATTTCTAATCAGTAGTTGCAAGTAGATCTGAATATTTTACCTTTAGGATCATACAATGTATTGTTGGGCATGGATTGGTTGGAAAAGCATTGGACCCTAGTAGACTATAAGGAGAAGGTTATTTATTACAGAATGCATGATGGAACTAGGAAGGAAATCCAGGGAATCAAGAAACCATTGCAGTTGCGCCCAATAATAGCATCCCAATTGAATAAGTGTATAAGGAAGGGGTGCCAACTATATGCTATTCAGGTGGGATATGCAGATTCTAAGGAGAAATCGCTTACGGTGGAAAATATACCAGTAGTGCAAGAATTTCTGGATGTTTTTCCATAAAATATTCCTGGGTTACCACCAAAAAGAGACATTGATTTTACTATATAATTAATGCCTGGAGCTTCTCCTGTGTCAAGGGCTCCTTATAGAATGAGTGTGCCAAAATTAATAGAGCTAAATATGCAGTTGCAGGAACTGCTGGATAAAGGTTATATTTGCCCAAGTGTTTAACCTTGGGGAGCACCCATTCTATTCATGAAAAAGAAAGATGGGACCATGTGGATGTGCATGGATTACATGCAGCTCAACAAATTAACAATCAAGAATAAGTACCCTTTACCAAGAATTGATGACCTATTCGATCAAGTGAAAGTGGCCACTGTGTTTTCCAAGATAGATCTAAGATCGGGCTATCTCCAGATTCGAATCAAGGAAGAAGACATTTGCAAGACAACGTTTTGTACAAGGTATGGTCATTATGAGTTTGTAGTGTTACCCTTTGGGTTAACTAACGCACCAGCAACCCTTTTGAGGTTAATGCATAGGGTCTTCAATCCTTTTCTGGATAACTTTGTGCTTATCTTCATAGATGATATCTTGATCTATTCCAAGAACCAGGAAGAGCATAAAGAACATTTGAGGATTGTGTTAGAATTGCTAAGAAAACATCGGTTGTACGCAAAGTTTAGTAAGTGTGATTTTTTTAATTCAGAAATCCAGTATTTGGGACACGTAATTTCCACTGAGGGAATTGTTGTTGATTTTGAAAATATCAAAACAATTATGGAATGGCAAGTACCTCAGAACATGGCAGATATTAGATCCTTTATGGGGCTAGCTGGATACTATCGAAGGTTCATTGAAGGTTTTTCTAGAATTTCTTTTCCTATTACTTCCTTGCAGAGGAAAGGAAAAGTTTTCAGGTGGACCACGGAATGCCAAAGGAGTTTTGAAAGGCTAAAACAACTATTGACTACAGCTCTTGTGTTAAGGGTAGCTGACCCTAACAAATAATTCGAAGTATGTACGGATGCAAGTAAAGAAGGAGTTGGGGCAGTCTTGTCTCATGAAGGAAAAGTGGTAGCTTATGAATCCAAAAAGTTGAAGGATCATGAGCAAAGATACTCTGCATATGATTTGGAATTGACAGCTGTAGTTCATGCGCTCCGAGTATGGAGACACTTCTTTCTGGGCAAAAATTTTGTATTAAAAATAGATCATAGTAGCTTGACAAGTTACTTCAAGCAAGAAGATTTGAACTCAAGACATGCAATATGGAATGTCTTCTTGAGTGAGTTTGATATGGATATTCAAAATGTCAAAGGAAAAGAAAATCGAGTAGCTGATGCATTAAGTAGAAAGTTACATGGTATATATGAGCTATATTACAATCAGCTAGAAAATAGATTTTCAGAGCAAGTAAAGAGAGAAGCACAAAAAGATCCCGAGTACCAGTTTTTGTGGCAACAAATGGAAGAAAGAAAAAAGCATGGAGGCACATCTGAGTATGGGATAAATGAAGATCAAATGTTAACTTTCAAGGGTAAGGTATATGTGCCTAACCATTTGGACCTGAAGAGCTGATAATGAATGAATATCATCGCAGTAATTACGCAGGTCATCCGGGTTACCAGAAGATGTTGACCGCGATTAGGAAGGTATTTTTTTGGCCTGGTATGCGAAAGAACATTGCTGAATATCTAAGTAAGTGTTTAGAATGTCAACAGGTGAAGGTAGAGCATCAACATCTTGTAGGATTGTTGCAGCCCATACCTATACACGAATTGAAGTGGGAGGTCATATATCTAGAATTCATCACAGGATTACCAAGAACAAAAAGACAGAATGATTCTATAATGGTTGTGGTGGACAGATTGAGTAAATTTTCACATTTTATACCCGTACAGTCTACTTACAAGACTGTACAAATAGCTGACATTTTCATGAAGGAAATTTTTAGATTGCATGGCATTCCAAAGACTATCATTTTGGATCGAGATGTTAAGTTTACTTCTGCTTTTTGGAAAACCTTGTTTTCAGGTTTGGAAACATAGATAAACTTCAGTACTGCTTATCACCCCCAGACTGATGGTCAAACGGAGCGAGTGAACCAAGTTCTGGAGGACATGTTGTGCATGTATGTGATGATGTAGCCAACTAAGTGGGAAGATTACCTACACCTTGTTGAATTTTCTTACAACAATGGGTATCAGGAATCTCTGAAAATGAGTCCCTTCGAGGCCTTGTATGAGTCCCAATAAGTTGAGTGTTTGCGTTTCTTATTTGTTGATCAACAATCAAGTCATCAATTTCCCTTTCATTTCTACATTGACCACGTTTCTTTTAAATATGAACTGAATACATCCACATGCAAGTGGGTGAGAACACCTTTTGGAGCCCTCCCACATTGGTTTCATTGGTTAGTTATTTTGAAAATTATAAAATTTTGATGTGATTTTTTAGAAAAGTTTTTGAAAAATAAATATGGGTCAAAGAAGTTTACACTTTTAAAATTTATAAATTTATTATTAAGATATATATCTATTTTAAAATAAGATTTTCAAAATTTTAATTTAATTATTAATATTTGCTAACTGTATTTCAAAATTTAATTTATATAAAGTATTTAATTTATATAAAGTATTTAATTTTTTTTTATAGTATATTATAATGAAAGGTTGAAATTTATTTACAAAATAGTTGTCTTTTTTGCTTTTTTAATTAAATATATTAATTAAAAATTATATAATATTAAGTAGTATCATATGAAATGACTTTTTTTAATATGTGGTATATTACAACCAAGTCTATTTTCAAATAAAAAATTTCCATAGGTGAATCTCTATAGTAAAAAAAATTGTTATATGGTTTTTTAATATATGTTTTTTTAATTTATATATTAGTTATTTTTTTAATCAATATTAGTTATTATTATTTTAAATAAAATTATAGTTTAATTAATTTTTGAGGTTACAATTTTGTCCAGAAAACAATAAATATTTTGGCAAAATAAAAAATGGGACAATTTTTTTTGGAAATTTAGATTACAGTGGTGAAGCTTCAGAATTTTAAGTGCCCCAAAATTTTTGATGGATAATGGACCATAACAATCCAACCACTCTTAGGATTAGATTTCTTACAAAATTTTCCACCAAATTTCCCTATCAAACGAAAATTGTAGCCTCGGTTAAAAAAACGCGGTGCTTTATCGTCTGCCTGCAAGTAAATTTCATTCGAGGATGTTCGAGACGTCGACTTTATGGCTAGACACGACCGGTTGAGTGCGTATGACAATCACAGACACTGACTGTTGACCAGAAGCTTAGGAAGTGGCCAGGAAAGTGAAATGTTTTACAGATATCAAAATCATAATACTACACCATCGTCAACACGGCGCACCGACCTGGACCGTTTGTGGAATTTTGATGCTCATAATGGGAATGGAATCTCATCTCAAAGTTGTTAATTATTACGTGTCAAAACGAAAGACTATTTCCAAATTTGGTATGATTTTAGTGATAAGTAAGCTTTAACTCTCATTTTGCCGAATTTAGATACGCAAACGAAATTCCCACACATAAAAAAATTAGGTTATGGTCGCCGATTTCCAACAACCACCGAAAAAAAATGAAGGACAAGACTAAAGTCTATTGTCATGCTGATGGCCGGTTCGAAATTTCCAAAACCGCCTACATAAAAATCACGGAATTAATCACGTTACGAAATATATTATTCCACTCCCGACCGACATGACAGGTATGGACAGATGATAACTGGTCCGTTTCGTGCGACGTATGCACAAAGAAACAGAAGGCTTCCGTGCAACTGCTGCCTCTCTTACGGCCACTGAACCCCATAAATATGTTTCGCGAGTCGTACACATACGCCACAAGGTTTATCTCTTTTCTTGCAACGAGTTTCCCGGAGTCCCCAATACGGAGGTAGCAGACATTGAAGCTTCGACAACGCACGTGAGATGGAAGCCCACAAAAAGAAGGTGCTCTCACAAAAATTTCATGGCCAGTGTTGTTTATTTATTTATGATCTAAATAGCAGTCCTGGGTCTTACAGAATGGTTTGTAATTCATGCAGGTGACTTTACTTGTGACGGAGATCAATCGCATGGAACAGGAGAATCGCAAGCTCAACTCTATGTTGAAGCGCATGATAACTAACTATGACGACTTGCAGAAGCAAATCAAGTATCAGGAAAAACAACCCTTGAGGCGCGTTGATGGAAACCAGGTATTTATGGTTTTGGGAAGCTTATAATTTAGCCTTGGGATTCAGTTAGGCTTGAAGAATCTCGAAAGTTCTAATGCTTTTTATTTTTGGTCTCGTAGATATTCAGTCCAGGAAATCGAACTGAAGACAATTTCAATTTCAGAATATTGTCTCCAACATCTGTTAATACTGACTCCAGAGGTGCAGTTTCCCATCACCCTTCTGATTCTCCTGAACGATCAGTGAGGGAAAAGGCTGGGAAAAACACCAGATTTATGGACGATCAGCAGCTTCCTTCCAATAAGAGGAAGATATATGACTTAGGGTTGGATCAGTTTCAGAATGGGATGATTAATTCGTCGATGGAGGAGTCACCAACGAAGAAACATGAGGGGCTTAGCAACGGCTCCTACGAGCAAACGGCGCCCGTCCCCAAAAAAATCGTATCAGTGCGGACAAGATCTGACGCTTCCCTGGTAATAATCGAATTCTTAATTTTTATGTGGATGTATAATGAGGTGGGAATAGCAAAAATCATAGTTATTAAATTTGAATTATCAAACCAAAAAATTTAGATTGAAAAAAATTGGATAGTATATATCTTAAATATTTTTTATAATATATTTTAAACATTTTCTTATAATTTTCTTTATAATTTATTTTAAATTTTAGATATAAAAATTATGGTATTTTTTTAAATTTCTTTCTTTTCCAAAACTTATATCTAAAATGCTTTTATAATTTCAAAATTCATAGGTATAAAATCTTATATTTAAAATTTATTTTATGTAAAATTTTCAATCACTTTTTATAAAAATTGAAATATTTTTGAAATTCTCTCCCTTCTAAAACTTAAATCTAAAATTTTTCCATAATTTCAAAACGTATATATATAAAATACCATATTTAAAAAATTGATATTTATAATTTATTTTTATCTAAAATCTTTTCAAGTAAAAAAATCAATTATTTTTAAAAAAATGGAACATCTTCTAAAATTCTCTAGTTTCCTGGCGTTTTTAATATATATATATTTTTCAGTTTTCAGACTTGTAAGCAATAATAAAATTGAAAAAAAAATTCCCAATTCCACCCATATATCGGATTTATTGGTGTTTAACAATAAGATGTGGTGCATTGAACATAGTGCCTAGTCCAGATTCATCTGATCCCAGTTTTGATTTTCAGCAGCTTGCCATTTTAGTGAAACATATCATACCATTTAAAGTAGCTGGGTCTGGTAGGTTTCACCAAAAATGACAAGTTGGCCAAAATCAAATGTAGAAAAAGGTGAGGTTAGTTGCTAATCAATTTCAAATATCAAAATTTCAGAAGCTTGAGTTGGTGATAGGACTTGTTTGTATTTTTTTATATTACGTTTTTAGAGATTTGAATTGAAACTAATTGTAAATTGATTGCAAAATTTCAAAGTTCCTGATGAAATTTGCTTTTATATTGGTTGTATTTTTTTATATTATGTTTTTAGAGATTTGAATTGAAACTAATTGCAAATTGATTACAAAACTTCAAAGTTCCTGATGAAATTTGCTTTTATATTGGTTGTAACCTCCTACACTAGTCGCATATAAGTGACACTTGCAAACATTTAAACACAAATAAAACTAGTTGCAAATAAATTCCAAACACCAAAATTCAAGAAGCTGGAGTTAATTATTGGATGTAGTTGCAAATAAATTCCAAACACCAAAACTCGAGAAGCTATAGTTAGTGATTGGATTACATGAATTTGGACTGGCACTATATTCAATGCACTAAATTTTACTGTTACACACAAAAATAAATCAATAGAAGACGGGTTGTAGAATGCACCCATATACTTAATTGTGGATCCATAGGCGGTCTGCGTTATTGGTAAATGGCAGAGATTTTCAGTCATCAGAATTCTGAGCTGGGCATCTGATCAAAGAAAAGGAGCAGTACAATTTTAATAACTAGATCAGGGTAAAGAGAGGTTTCCAATATAAAGAAATGCTGGACTAGAATGGGGTGCATGATTTCTAAGTTTGTAAGCAGTAACCCCTGTGTTAATATTGTGAAACGGCTGCAAAGTGGATACAAAGAAAGAAAAGAAAAAAAGAATTTTTAATGTTCACGAGGCTAAAAATAGTCGATGGGACATATTGCTTCTCTATTTGACTCTTGTATTCGGCCCTTTTCCTTTGAAGTTTTACAATGACCACTCCCACAAACTCTTGGTTGAATAGATTATCCCAAGAATTAGCTGCCATAATACTTGCATAGTTTTCCCTAGTGTCTTTGAAGACCTCACATTCTAGAATGAAATGTTTTTTTGTTTTCACTTTTCTGAGGAACAAAAAATACATACTCTTTCTTCCCACATTTCTTTTAGCTTTTTCCAGGGCCCTGTTTCACAATGGAGTTGATGAGAATTAGTCCTTAATTGAGCAATAAGAATTTTAGATCTCCAAGAAATATTAGCCCTATGTACGCCTTTTGTTGATGGTTATGTGTGGGGTTAAACTCTTCCATGTAGTACTTCTTCTTTTTCTCTAGCTCTTTCTTCCAAGTATGTTTGTGGAATTTATCCATAACAAAAGTTGTTATCTCTTTACTGTTTGTAGGACACATGCTCAAGCAAATGCCCCATTTACTAAACCATTTGTTATTTTGCAGCATCGAAGTCTTCTGTCTTTTGCACAATCTGTCACTAAACACAACCTTAGGCCATCTACCCTCTTCCATTTGCTCAATTTTTTTCAGATACCTTATCACTGGCACCATAGCAATTGCTTCAATAGGAGCAACCCCTGTTTCACTTAACATGAGAGCATAAGAAACTGCAATTTTAATTTTGAATTTGTTTGTAATCAAACGTTTCTGAATTTTCTCAATTTGTTTCCACTGCATCTTGATTGTGCTGGAGACCACAATTCACAACCGTAAAGAATCACGGAATCACTAAAAACCCAATAAAACAATATCAATCTCTAATCACTCTTGCCTTCCGTCATATTTAAAAAAAACTAACGTGATCCATTATAAACAGGTAAGCGATGGCTGCCGCTGGCGAAAATACGGGCAAAAGTCGACTAGAAATAATCCATGTCCGAGATCTTATTACAGATGTGCTATGGCGCCCAGTTGCCCAGTTAAAAAACAGGTTCGATCTCGTCTTTCTTCAGTAGGAAACCTGCTCCCGATACTCTTATTTACTAAGATCTATATACAAGCCTGCCTGCTAATATAAAAATGTTAAAATGATGGCGGATTATGCGCAGGTTCAGAGATGCGCCCAAGATCCGACAATTGTAATAACAACCTATGAAGACGAACACACTCATTCTCTGAGTCCTCTGGCTATTGCTGCTATGCACCCTGGTTTTTCCAATCACTTCATTGGTAAGGAGATGAAAACAGAGACTTTTGTAGCAGGAAACCAGTTTATACCCTGCACTGCCAGATTATCGACCTCGAGCCCGTTCCCCACAATCACTCTCGACCTCACAGATAACCGGTTCAATCCAGAATTACAGGTGCAGCATCCACATTTAGCGGCAGGAAGCTTCCAACACTTGCCTACAGAGCCTAAGGATACCAGTCAGATATTGGATCAGAATCAATCAGTTAATTCATCAATCATGGATTCTGCGACGTCTATAAAGGCAGATCCCAACTTCACTGCAGCCTTGGCTGTAGCCATTGCTGGCTCTATGCTCAATATGTATACTCCGGTCAAGGAGATGCCCGATTTCCGTCATGGCACACCATGCGGCAATGGTTTAAGTGACGAAGCATTCATATAAATACTTGCGAAGAGTTCATCTTTCAATAGCTTTCCTCACTGAAATCCTTTAACTGGATTGTGTAAATTAAAAATGATTTTTTGATTCATTAGAACCCTGGACGTTATAGAACCATATTTTTTGGATTGGTGTAGTCATGCATGCAAGTTATAGAACCATATTTCAATTTTCAAGTTAACATTTAACAATTGAGACGGAATTGGGTGAAATCCATACCTTAACTCTAACTCTGGAGAGGCCAGAGTCAAGTATCTACATACATAAATAAAAATTATTAAGATAAATGTTTAGTTGTCTTAAAAGCTTTTAATTAAGAATAAAAAAATTTAAAATTATGATTTTTATTATTTTTTATTAAATTTTGAGAAAAATTGATCAGAAAAAATATCTAGAAAATAATTTTCATTAATATTGGTTCTCAATTTACTAACATCTTGGGACAGTTGCATTTAAATGGTAACTAGTTGTTAATTAGTTAAATGACATTTTATTATTTGTTTAAGGAAAAAGATTGAGACAATTAATGTTTTGTGGGAAATTTCTTTTTAATTGTGAATAAAAAAATTAGTCATGGAAAGTGATTCCATGAAAAATAAAACGCTGATGGTAAATGTTTTCCAAAAACTGAAAGGTGGTTGGACAGTTTGAACATTTACGTGTTACTCTGAGGATAAGAGACTCATCCCAGTGAAGAAGACGGGTTCTGTTCACGGGCTAAGAAGGGAGTGGAGATTTTTCCGCACTGGTACAGACCAGTGGAAATCACTCAGCACTGTCCTGAAGTTTTCTGGCATTGACTAGACTTGGAGTCCTAAGGTCACAATAGAAAATTCTACTGTAAACTTGTACTTCTTCAGGAGTAGAGCACGGGGCGAAGAGGAGGACATGATTGCCTCTCTTGAAGGTTGGGTGGACACCAATAGCCAGATACATTTTCAGATAAGTGATTACTATCTTAGAATTTAATTAGACAGAAGGTGTTAAAATGAATGAAAATGGCTCTCCAGGTGAGAACCTGGAGAGTGTACAAACACACTCACTATATTCTATATTCTGAATGAAGGAATTACACACATATTTATACAATCAAAAGTCTCAAGATAGGAATTCTATCTTAGACGTACAGTAGTGTGGTTGAGATATTCTCTCAACCACACACTAAACTAGGAGAAACTATATTCTAGCTAATTCCTATTATGTAGGAACAAACTCCTAAAATGGAGAATTACAACCATAGACAAGTAGGAATTAAATATTTCCAACACCCCCCCTTAATGACTACTTGTCATGATAGTGATTCACAAAGTCTGGTTGTGGTCAAACATAACAAAGAATATGTCGACATCCATATAAAAGAGCAACCATCCACCGGAATGCATGGGTACCAACCGCTGCAACCGCTAGTCCTGTAGGATGTCCTTCGCATACATGATTCTGTCGACCGTTTATCACTGCATATATGTACCTACAAATCCACCACCATCAGGCGAATTGCATGTGCAGAACCTCCAAAACACAATCTGCCTCTCTCGGACAGATCCGCAACTTCTTCGATCTGCTCCTCTCGCAAACCGTCAAATGAAGTTGAGGCTTCCCGCGGATCTTCCAATCTACCTCTCCCGGATAGGTCCGCAACTTCTCCGACCTGCTTCTCCGCAAATCGTCAAACGAAGTTGAGGCTTCCCGCGGACCCCCATGAAGTTGAGTTGGCGTCTTCCTGAATAAAAAATCGTGCGCTTCCGCGCCATTCCTGTGATTTGGCGCATTGGCACGAGTATGTACTGAACAGTCGCGCCAATTGTACTTCTCAGCACAACTGTCAGCTAAGAAAGCACACCAACCCCCTTCTTCTCAGATATTTATGAATCATCTGAGGCCAGGTGTTACTGCAGTCCACCTGCTAAAATTGAGCACAAAGCTCTGCCGAGCACACAACTCTCATGCACACGCGGCCACTCGTGTACGTACGGCCACAAAGGCACCTCAAGCCACAAAGGCAACCAGCCACAAAGGCTCTACAGATGGTTTCTAGATCACCACCAACCATCACTTTACAGTGACAAAAGATGGTTTCAGGCTGACCATAAACCATTACAAAGTGGTTTTAAGATCACCACGAACTTTCAGATGCCTTTAAAAGGCTTACATTTCATTCCACATTTTGGAGTTTCTGGGTACATACAATGACCATTACAACAACTGGACTTGCTTATAACATGCTAGGGAGTCTATTCCACAAACCATACTAACTCAAACAAACATCTATTTTGATGTCCACCATAAACGTTGTCGCTGCTTCATTACCTCATCTTCTCCTGCATCCTGGGCATCCTTGTCTTTGTCAAATGAATTCTTGGAAGTCCATGCTTAACCTGTCACTTGTTAGAGTCGCGAATTCTAACAAAATAACTTTACCTACATTGAGTTAGCTAGGCTCAATAAGGCTCAATAACTTTAAACATGATTCCAAGAAGCTAAATAAAACATGAACTCTTCACATTAATTTCTTTTTCTGCCCAAAGATGATTATTTCCCAAGCATACCAGTAACCATTCCAATGATACCTGTGAGGGATCTAGGACTCCACAGTCCAATCCACTATTGTGTTTCAATATCCACTATCCTGGCAACTATTTCCATTATGACATATTTTGTTATACGCAAAATAAACAAACAATCATGCTTTCAACTAGATACAAAGACACATTAATTTTTCATATCACATATTAATGCCTAAAAAACACAATGATCCGCCTCATTTCCGATATCTCCCTCACATATTTCCCACCCATTGTAACTGGGCAGGCCTCCATGTCACTTGAATCCGATTTCGATGACTGGAAAACTTTTTCGAGTACCCCACCTTGGGATACGAATCCAACATCACCTCATCGGTTCCTTTAAAGCTCATCAAAAAACAATCAATACCAAATATGTTGCTTGGCCAGGGAAAAACATATTCAAGAGATAAGAATGGCAGACCAATGAATCCCATCCGCGGGAATGATAAAGGTGAACGTAAGGCTCCAAGTGTCGTCATTTACTGAACATACACGCGAATTCAACTACGATTCACTCGCTCCGTTCATCAATACTACCCCAGTAACACGCACCAAAAATGACAAACCTTGCCCAATACAGCAGACTTCAGTATAGTGCCGATTACGAATTCCTCCCTGCGTGAAAAAAAACAGCCCCCGACATTATCAGATTTGTGGTCTCTGATTTTCATCAAATGCATCTCTTTTGGAAGCTTATCGACACCACTATTTCCAGTCTTTCGAAATGTTGTCGTGCTCGAAGCACCCACATTTCCAACCACTGACGAGTCAAAAGAACCCGCCATTCGCTACTCCAAAGCTTCGTCTGCACTCGCAGTAGACACAACTGTTTCCAGAATGTCTGCCCCTCCTCCTTCCTGTTCCTATTTGTTGCCGCATCTCCACCTAGAGGATCAGTGACGGAGGAACGACCAGAAGCAAAGATCTTGAGACGTCACGACACAGAATCTTCACCACCTCCATCCCCAAGCTAGCACGGCCTCCATCCTCTTAAAATTCGATTCTGAAGACTCCAGAAAATTATTCAAATCACAGACTTAAAGGAAATCCTTGGCCCAATTTCACAAAATTGAGATACACACCATCTTTCACTACTTTGTATCGCTAGAGCCACATGAACAGGCACCACCACGCTTCTGATGCATCCATAAATCCACCAGCATTCACTTCTTTGTATCTCTCGATCCTCATGAACCTCCACAACCTTGGGAATAACTTGCCGAATGTCAGTCAAAACCGACCTGGCAGCTTCGGGTGCCTTTTTCACAGCCTCGTAGAGTTCAGAAGTCTTTGATTTGAGTGATGGAGGCACATGACTGTCAAGCTTAACGATCGCATCATCCACCTTTCTATCGGCCAGACGCAGCACTTCGAAGGGCTTTCCCTTGATCTTACGGTAAACAGGCCCGACCAGGCCCGACCATAAGCTTCACAGCGCTCGGCTTTCGCTGACAGCAAATCACAACCAGGACGCCAATGCTAGTTTTCTCTAGCAGATCTTGAATACAGCCGAATATCACGATCTCTGCTTCTTGACGAGAATTTGAACAACACGCGTCAAGTTAACCAACACGCAGATCCTATCAAACTCAGACTCGGCCTTCTTGACAAAGAGCTTGCACTTTCAGGAAAAAAAAAATGCAGCCATATCAATTCTGGATCCATATCACGTAGTGACGCTGCCACCAATCGATCACAACAATAGACTTCTAGAATTCCTGGACACTGTCATACCAAAAAAACACCACAGCTAAACCTCCAACTAGCATTCACCAAACAACAGCGCTTTAGCTCCGAATGGACAACCAAACAGCTAAAAACCAAAAAAAAAAATTATTTCCTATTTCCCTCAGCCCACGAGGGGCCGAGGCCCAGGCCCTTACGGGCTCTGAAGCTCCGATACCATGTTAAAATGAATGAAAATGGCTCTCCAGGTGAGAACCTGGAGAGTGTACAAACACACTCACTATATTCTATATACTGAATGAAGGAATTACACACATATTTATACAATCAAAAGTCTCAAGATAGGAATTCTATCTTAGACGTACAGTAGTGTGGTTGAGAGATTCTCTCAACCACACACTAAACTAGGAGAAACTATATTCTAGCTAATTCCTCTTATGTAGGAACAAACTCCTAAAAATGGAGAATTACAACCATAGACAAGTAGGAATTAAATATTTCCAACAACATTGATAAACGTTTTTAAAATTATGACTAACACTGAACATATATTGTTTTCTCGTATAGCCTGCATGTATTACACTTGTAGCCTAATATCTGAAAAATGGTTTTATAATCATATGTGAATCCATTAAAATTAAATATTTTAACCTATTTTTCTACTGTTACCATTTTATCTCGCTAGCGGGCAACAATACCCACTGTTACCATTTTATCCTGCTACCAGGCAACAATACCCACCACTGCTCACATGCCCAAGACCTACGCAGCATCCCCCATAGTCGTTCCTTCTCTTTGTCTCCGGGGTGGGTTTTTAATATTTCCTTGGCCCCGCTCCTTTAATCCAGCTAGCTCATGTAATGGGTGACTTACTCAGGACAGGACCTGAACGTATACCCCAACGAGTAATAAATCAAGTTCTTGAACTAAGTATAGGCATGCATGGAAAGCCATTCATATCTGTTATTCGATCATGCCGACAATGGCTCGCCCATCGACTATTTACAGATAAATTTGGTGCCAGTTCTGAGCTGGTGGAAAAGACTGGAAATTTCTTTGGATGTGGAAAATAGGCTCGCTAATCTTCACAATTTTCACAATTTTTCTGTTTCGGCTTACGTCCACAAGGAGATAAAGAGCAACAATGTTTTGCTGGACAAGAATTTCTGCGCCAAGATTTCCAATTTCAGTCTAGCAAAATCTGCAAGCTAGGGTTCAGGATACATGGCGATGAAATATCTCGGCCAGGGTCTCACCACGAAGAAGCTCAACATCTTTTCCTTTGGTGTTGTCTTGCTAGAGCTTCTCTCTGGGAAACCTATGATTTTCAGAAGAATGGAGATGTGAACAAGGAAGTTATGTTGTGGACTACAATTGGGGCTTTGGTCAAAGGTTCGAATCCCAAGGAGAAGCTCAAGGGTTTCATGGATCGAAAATTAAAGAATGGGTATCCATTGGATATGGTGAAAATATGGCTTTCGCCATGGAAGAGATAGCGAGGGCATGGGTGAATTAGGATTTGAATCATCGGGAAAGAATTTACGAGATTCAGATGAATTTGTTAGCATGGCTATACATCCAGTGTGAAACTATCATGAAGCCCAACGGCAATATAGTCTTTGGAATTCTGGTTAAGTCTACCTGGAGATAACAAACTATTTGAAAGAACTCTCTGACATTTATACCTTATAACATAGCAGGGTCCCTAAATAGAAGGCACGAAGCCACGCCGTTCATAAGTTTGGTGTGGTTTCCAACATAGGTTTCGTGTGGGTTGCGAAAGTTGCGCTCTGTGCTTACCAGACACATGTATTGTATAAGAAAACATTATTGCATAAGAGAAATATAAAAAGCAAACATTTGCAAACAATTAATGCCAATGACTTAATGCTGGCATTATTCTCCTTAAAAAAAATACTAATGATACGAATGAAATATAACCAAGAAATGTATGAACAATATACTATGTTTGCCTCAGGAAAAGGCCAATAATATCATCAAAAATCTTATTGGTTTTTAAAATGGTTCATTGAATGACGAGACGACCAACCATACTTCATGAAAAGGTACAAAAAAAACTTTAGGTTAATTGAAGAAGTATTAATGTGAAGTGCTAAATTCGACTACTATGGTCCCATGCCGAGACAACAGGAACTAATAAGATGGATGATGTCTTGCCTCTTGACCCTTCTCTTCTTCATGTTCAATTTCATTAATATCCTGTGCAATGCAATAGAAAATGGACAAAGTTAAAGCACAGAAAATGGAAACATTTTAAGCACATAAAATGGATGCATTTTTCGCTGATTTTTTTAATAATTTTATAGTAAATTCACTTTGAACTTACGGCTCTAAATTTACACTTTAACAAGTTCTCCATCATTGTGTTCTCTATGATTCACAATTAACTAGTTCTCCATCGTTATGTGTTTTTTTCAAGTAGAGAAATAGAAGTATGTGGGAGCGGTGAAGTAAGAATATGTGAATAACACCAAGCAACACAATATTTTTTTTTATTATGCTAGCTAGTGTTTTATATGTGGCATAAATTGAAATACAATCTAGCTCAGGCAAAAATTAGAACTTTGGATATCAAAAGTGAAGTAAGTTTTGAACTATGGATAAGAAAAGTGATGCAAATTTTGGATATATTACCTTGAAACCTCGCACATATTAGTTTGAAACTTTGGTTATTTTTATTTAGACACGAAAATTAATACATTGAAAACTGGGAAGCTCACAATAATACTTCAAACCTTATGGCCCAATCACGTTGAAATTAAATTATTTTAAATATAATGTTTTAATAAAAACTTTGGTTAAATGTGTTGTCTTGAAAATAATAATCTCAAATTAATAGCGGGACAAAGATCTTGTGATTCCTATAGTCCCCATCCCTTCAAAGGAAAATAATAATAAGTGGATTCAACCTGCTCTTTTCAAATATTTTCCAATCATCTTCATAGTTATACCCTTCATAAAATTAATTCGATGTTTGAAGAAGTATTATGTTAAATTATTATATATATTATTAAAGTAATACATTTTAATATAAAAAATTAGAGTAAATTTTTTGAATATTTAGAAAAAAAATAATTAGAGGATAAAATAAAATAATATTTCTTGTTAAAAAAATGTTTAATACAAATAAATTTGCATTACATCAACTCAATTATTATTTAGAATTTAAAAAATACTTAGTGAATAGATCTCTATGCATCATCACATTTAAAATATGTGTCAATTATCTAGTAATTGATATAAGACTTACAAAATTTAAATGAAAAAGTTAATTTTCTTAATTTAAATTATCGGAAAATTTATGATAAAGAAATAAGAAAAGGAAAAATTTAAAATAATATGTATGTGAGAGTGAGAAATATAAATAAGTTGAAATGTTAATTTTAATTCCATTTCCCTAATGTGGTGCGAACGCGGCAGTTGAAAGGCTTGGTGAGAGTGCTCGCCACCCCACTGACCCTTTTGACATATAGTAAGGGTGGCGTGGCATCCTACTTGCATGCACACATGCGAGACAATTAAGGAGAACTATGATGAGTTAATGGATGTGACAAGAAATATATATTTAAGTTTATTAGCTTGGATGATTAACGCTCTCTGTCAATTGGAGGGTGGTATGAGCATCGATCTCATGAGAGGTACACTAGAAATTCCTGACCAGGGAGTCAAACTGATGGTGGAAAGCTTGGTCAAAGGAAACTGATATTGTACAATGAGGGAAGTTTTCCATCATGGGTGGTGAGTTTTTAGGAGAAGGGCGTGATAATAGCCTAATAGTCTAGGACCAAGGCATCCCATAAGGAATTTCAACACCAATGCATGGAATTAGGGAGGTGGCTCAACACTACGATGCTTGGAGTATGAATGGTCTCCTACAATAATTTCCTCTAGTTTATGTGGTAAGGTGCCTTTTTTCTCTTGTTGGGTCTCTATTCTTATTTCACCTAGTTATCGAAGGCCTTTTCTGTCTATGGGAATAAATTTTGTTTCATGTAAACCTAGGTTTTAGTTTCTTCTCCTAATGTGGGCTAGCAAGAGGCATGCTAGGTAAATTCACTACCCATGCCATCCATATATGAGTTTTCCATTCTTGATGGACCTTTGTAATTATTATATGAGGATTGACTTCATTTCAAATTCAATGGCTTTCCAAACCAAAATGTTTTTTGGGGTGATGTAAGTTATTAATTATTTCCTCTAAGGAAGCACTATTTGCAACCCAACTTCAAAACATTATGCTCGCCATTCGTTTTATACAATTTATTCGTTAGGATTTGTAACCACCTCCTCCCACAAAACCTAAGCTACTGAGTCCATTGGGGTAATCATGTGACGAGAGGCTACTATGATGTTATTCAACCTCCTAAATCACCTTAAGGAAGTGGAAATGATATAACATGATCGAGGTGGATATTAGTGGCCACCCGCCGATTCCACTTGGGGCCCCACCATTGTCTCTTTCAGTTTTTTTCACGACTTACTATTTTTAGCAGTTTTTCAGGTCCTGAGCTTCCAAAGTTGTTTTGGAGCCCCAAACGGAGATAGTATGCCAAAGTTACGTCCTTGGGAAGTTGAAACACCAATTTACCCAAACGAGGCCCATATTTTTGGCGCTTCATCTCCTAGGGTTAGGTTTTTGGACGTTTAGAGTTCTCCATTGTTTCTCCATAATACATAGGCCCTCGAGCTTCATTGTAACACAGTTCAGATGTCTGTAGCCACCACATCTCTTCTCAGAGATTCACTACCAGCACCTTAGATATTTTATTTCCATCATGTTTGTAAGCATATTTCTGTGATTTGATATTAATTAAATGAAGCCTTATTTCCCCTATATTTCTATGTTTATGGTTATTTCTATATTTTGCTACATTCCTGCATAAATCTGGATCAATGGTATCATAGCGGTCTGCTTTTTCTCGATCCTTCTTTGCATGTCCCCAATGAGGTCGGGGTATAAGGATTTAGGGCTCATTCTGGTGGAACCTTTGCAAGATCAACCTCGAAAACCACAACGAATGCCCATGGGGGATGAAAAGAAAGATGAGGGAGTCAGAGATCCTATCTAAATATTGCTCGAGGAGGCCCTCGAAAAACAAAGGAACGCGATGATGGATAAATTTGCCCAGATCCTTCAAAGACTACCCACCAGTGGCGCATCTACATCCAGCAGCCACTCTGGAGGCACGAATCCCTTTAAGGTACAAGTAAACTTTGACATTCCCATATTTGAGGGTCAAATAGATACAAATGTCGTAGATAGATGGTTGAATCTATTAGAAGGATTTTTCTCAGTTCATGACTTTTCTGATCGGAAGAAGATTATTTTTACACTCCTCAGAGCTATCCCTTATGTCAAGGACTGGTGGGAAACCTACTGTGAACAATACTGTCCCATGGGGAGCTATGAGGACAAGTACACATAATGATCCACGCTCTGGCAACAAAAGGATCAAGATGTTCATGAGATAATGAATCTGTTCCATACCCTACACACAAAGTTGGGTATCAAAGTTTCAGAGAAACATTTGGTGCTAAAGTATCGCTGTTGTCTACACAAATACATTCAGGAGGAAATGGAGTTCCTCAACATCTCCTCCCTTGCTACAGCATACCGGTATGTTGCCAAGATTGGGCAGAAATTCAAATAGAAGAAGCGAGATTTTGGATCTGTAAATCAAAAGCAAGGGAAAGGTGCCCCCAAACCACATAACGAAGGAGAAAGCCAAGGCATGGCGGCCCAAGACAACCTGCCAAAGACACAAGAAAAGAACAACATTGCGAAGCCAAGGAAGGACAAGGGAAATTGGTGTGAGTTCCATAAGAGCTCCACTCACAACACAAGTGAGTGTCGGGCCAAGCAGTCACTGGTGGCCGAGATGAGGGCTTCTGAATCAGATGCATGCTTTGACTCTGAATCATAACCTGACAAGGTGAATGACAAAGGGAAGTAGATTATTGATGCAGAGCCCAACGCCACTATTGCCACTACGAAGATCCAGAAGGAGGAACCAGAAGATCCAGAGGAGGCAAAGCGTCTCTTCCACTCCTAGAAGTGGGTAAAGGGTTCCCCACTATGGTTCATTGTCGACAGTGGGAGCCAAAAGAACCTCATTTCAGTAGATGTCGTGAAGCGGTTCAGCTTGCCGACCACAACACACCCACAACCATACACCATCGGGTGGCTTCACCAAGGACGGGATCTTCGCGTCAGCTAGTAGTGCTGCCTTCCCTATAGCATCAAGCCCTTCACGGATGAGGTATTGTGTGACATTTCTCCTATTGATGTTTCTGATGTATTATTAGGCCAACCATACTTGTGGAAGCAACATTTTGTGTATGAGTCACGGCCTCGCGCTGTTATTGTTACTTTGGAAAATAAATTATACAGGATATCATAGGTACCACCGCCTCCCACTATCTCTTTGGTTATTGTAAAATAATGCAATAAGCTCATTTCCCAAACCAGGAAATTTGTGTTACTGATGATCCTCCCCCAGGGAAAGAAGAAGACTATGGCCACGACCTCTATACATGGCTCCTCTGCACGAAAACAAAAAATGGACAAGGTTGTGGAGGAGTACGGGGACATCTTCACCTCACCCACAGGGGTGCCTCTGCACTGTCAGGTCAAGAACCCCATTGACCTGACCCCAAGTGCGCCACTACCCAATGGACCGATCTATAGGCACTTTGTTCTGGAGAATGATGAAATCAAGAGGCAGATTCAGAAGCTACTGCAGAAAGGTCACATTCGGCCAAGTTCATTGCCCTGTGGGAGCCAGATCGTGTTGGTACAGAAGAAGGATGGGACTTGGAGACTCTATATTGATTATTGGGTGCTGAACAAGATCAATATCTGGAATAGGTACCTGATCCCATGGATTGATGACCTTTTGGACCTACTCAAAGGGGAAAAATATTTCAACAAGATCAACTTTAAATCTGGGTATCACCAGGTACTAATCGAACCCTCTGATGTGTGGAAGACTGCCTTCAAAGCCAAGGAGGGCCTTTTTGAATGGCTTGTCATGCCTTTTGGATTGACAAATGCTCCTGTGAAATTAATGAGGTTGATGGATGACATCTTGTTTCCATTCACCAACTCATTTGTAGTGTTATACTTGGATGACGTTCTGATCTTCAGCCAAACTTCGGAAGAGCACCTCCACCACATTCGAGAAGTCCTCCAAACACTGCGGCAACACAAGTTGTGTGCCAATTTGGAGAAGTGCACTTTTGGCATGACCCAGGTTTAATATCTGGGATACATTATTGATGAAAGGGGGTGCATGTGGATCTAGCCAAGATCCAAGTCATTCGGGATTGGCCAGCCCTAACCACCCTAACAGGGCTTCGCAACTTTCTGGGTCTTGCTAATTTCTATCACAGGTTCATGTTGGGATTCTCTCACATCACTTGGACCTTGAGTTAAGTCACCAAGGGAGGAGAGAAAGAAAAATTCTATTGGTCGGAATCTCAAGAGAAGGCGTTCGTAGAATTGAAACATCACCTATGTTCTGCCCCAATGCTCACATTACCAGACTTGCAACAACCATTTGAGATCGAGACAGATTCTTCTGACTATGTTATTGGGGCAGTTCTTACTCAACATGGGCATCCAGTGGCATATCAAAGTGAGACATTGTCCGACACAGTACGAAAGTATCCCACTTATGACAAAGAAATGTATTCCATTATGAAGGCTTGTCGCCAATGGAAGGATTACATTTTGGGGAAGGAGACAATCATCCACACAGACCAACGACCCCTCCAGTTCATACAGACACAAGGGAAGTTGCAGAATGATCGCCATGAGAAGTGGTCCACATATCTACAACAATTTCATTTGAACATGAAGTACGAGAAGGGTAGCACCAATAATGTTGCAGAATGCCTCAGCCAACCACCAATCATGGCCATAACCACCATTCTCAACTCTTGTGGGCATGAGAATTTTGATTGGCCACTTATCTACAAGAGCAATCTAGAATTCAGCTACACATACAAGGCACTCTTAGGGGGTATGCAAGTTCCAAATTTTCACCTCCAAGATGCACTATTATGCCACCTGGGACACCTTTGTGTTCCTTCAAGCGAGCATGCCAAGATGATATGGGAAGCGCACTACAGTTGAGTCGTTGGGAATTTTGGGGTCGAGAAAACAGTGGCAGTACTACAAAAGTATTTCTATTGGCCGAACCTTCGACAGGATGTCGGGAAGTACATCAGATCTTGCACTGTTTACGCCATTGCCAAACCAACCATCAAGAAGCAAGGGCTCTATACTTCACTACCTACCCCTATTCAGCCTTGGGAATCCATATCCATGGATTACATGTCAGGCCTTCCTTCTACTAAGAATGGAAATGACTTTGTTTTCATGGTCATCGACAGATTCTCAAAGATGGCCATTATGGCGGCCTCAAAGAAGAATATCACATCAGAAGCCACTGCTAAACTCTTCTTTGAATGAGTGTTGGTGCACTTTGGGATCCCAGAGTCTATCATATCAGATCGTGACAGCAGGTTCCTCACCACATTTTGGTCCAGCCTCTGGTCAATGTTGGACACCAAGCTCACCAAGTCCACAACTTTCCATCCCCAAATTGATGGCTAGACAGAGGTTGTCAACAGGATGATTGTACACATTTTTCGCATGTACAATTCAAAGCATCCACGCATATGGGATGAGAGCCTTCCCTATGTACAGCACAGTTATAACTGGACTCTCCACAGCTCAACCGGCCACAGTCCCTTTCAAGTGGTCTTGGGCTTCCAGCCACTATGTCCCATTGAAGTAGCCATGCCATTTGCAGCTACTCAGGCCGATTTAGCTCATGTCCAGTCTGAAGCTGACAAAGCAAACAACCTCATCAAGTGCATTCAACACATCTGCCAATAGGTTCATGACATATTGGACAGAGCCAATGCTAAGTAAAAGCAATGACATGATCAACATCGGGTGCCACAGAACTTCCATGTGGGTGAAAAAGTGTGGCTACATTTGCAGAAGGAGTGCCTCACTGGACCCCACCGCAAGATTCGCCCACTCTGATATGGGCCGTAGACCATCACCAAGGCTATAGGGAAAAATGCTTTCGAGCTCAGTATTCCACCATTCCTTGGTCTAAACACAGTATTCAATGTATACCGCCTTCGTCCCTACTTCCCACCTCTATTGGACACCTTTGACATTGCAGAAGAACTCATACCAAAAGAGTTAAACCTAGACTGCATGGAACAGACCACGACAGACTATATCATGGACATGCAAATCAAGAACACTCGCCAACAGAAGATCCAACTGTATCGGGTTGTCAAAGCTGGCCAGCTCCTGCACCAAGGCAAGTGGTTCACCAGGGACCAAGTTCAATAGAAGTTTCCACATCTCATGGAGGACGTCAACACAAAGGGGACGATTGCTTCCTAAGGGGGGAGGAATGATCTAGGTGGATGTTGGTGGCCACCCGCTGATTTCACTTGGGGCCGCACCATTGTCTCTTTCAGTTTTTTTCACAACTTACTATTTTTAGAATTTTTTCAGGTCCTGAACTTCTGGATCCATTTTGAAGCCCCAAACGGAGATAGTATGCTGAAGTTACATCCCTGGGAAGTTGAAACACCAATTTACCCAAACGGGGCCCATAGTTTTGGCACTTCATCTCCTAGGGTTGGGTTTTTGGACGTTTAGAGTTATCCATTGTTTCTCCATAATAAATAGGCCCTCGAGCCTCATTGTAACACAGTTCAGAGGTCTGTAGCCACCACATCTCTTCTCAGAGATTCGATACCAACACCCTAGCTATTTTATTTCCATCATGTTTGTAAGCATATTTCTGTGATTTGATATTAATGAAATGAAGCCTTATTTCCGTTGTATTTATATGTTTATGGTTATTTTTGTATTCTGTTACGTTCCTACATAAATCCAAATCAGAACAAAACCAATCTGAACTTTTGCACATCCTATAGAAGCCTTAGGAGGCAATCAATCCTTCCAGGTGATCAACCCCTGAGAAAACTCATCATTTGGCTGACCTAGACCCGCAGTTGCTCCCATGACAATCCATGCAAGTGACTAAGGCCTTCCAGACACTCCCACAACAAGACATGCTAGTGACTATGGACACTTTTCAGCTAGTTCTATGCCAACGACCCCAAATTTTGTGCCACTTTCCTAGGGCCAAGAGTCACGCCACTTCCCAAAAATTCATGAGAGATTTAGAAATGATGAATAACATGGAAACAAGGGTACCAATTCAAATATTGATACAAGTTCTTGATCTAACCCCTACTAGCCATGACATGAATTTTTTCAAACATGTCACAAATGTGAAATCTACACGTCATAAAATTATATCTGAGCATAGGGGTCTCATATTTAGCTAATATTAGCAAAGAAGCATTGATTCCTTATCACAATATCTTAATTATCATCTATTAGGTAATATATTAATTTTTCATTCATTTGTTGATCAAAATATGATGAGATCCATACATCAAGTTTGTCATAAAACATACTCATAACTAGCATATAATCAACAAAAAATCCAAGGATATGACAACCACAAAATCCACATATAAGCCAATATATTTACACATTAATTACCAAGGAGAAGAATCTCTTATTAATGAATGAAAAGTCCCACCAGCTTCAGGATTTCCACCGACCACTTGACCATATATTGGTTGAACCAAATCTTTCTTTCAGCCATTCACCCCTATTCCATGTTCCAAGCATGAATGTGGAATCTCATGAAACAAATAAAAAAGACAAAACTAGTGCTTATAAAGGAAAAACCACCTCAAACCTCAACCAATGATTCCACCTCATGGTCCGACATGACTATCCATCACTAGATTGGTCTCTACACAAGTTTTCCAAGGCTCCAGAGAGTTTGTTCCAACCAAGGCTTCCAAGATTCGTAACTCAACCCACAGTTGTTGCCAGAATTATAGAGTGTTTGATGAACCATGGCTTTACAGACTAGTAACTCAACCCAGCAAGGGCTTCAATAGTGTTTTTCCAACCAATTTCTCAAGGTCTAGTAGCTTAACATAAGACGTTATAGGGCTTCCAGAGCATTTTTCCAACCAAGGCTTCCAAGAACTAGTAACTCAACCCACAACACCATGGCTATCCAAGAAATGGAAAGGCTAGGAAAAAAAACTATCAATCTAGGAAATCCTCCATGATAATGACACATCATAACCAAGAAACCACATTCATGTGCCATGCATGCCAAAACTAACATGGAAATAATACATGCAACTTGCTACCTGTAAGAAAAACCTATTGTAGTTGATGATCTCGATGTTCATACTCTTCATTTTCCTTCTTGCTCCAAATCCTAAGTATGCCACACTCTTCCAAGAGTGCTCCTAGAAAAATCTAAGTTTCCTAGTGTATTAGAGAGAGAGAATAGATTGGGAGCTCCAAAATTGAACTAAAAAAATTTACCATTTGATCCTCAGAAGCCTTTTTATTAATGAGGCCTCTATTTTCTTAAATTTTCTATTATTTTCCTTCATTTTCCTCCTCACATGCAACCTGTGACCCTTAACCTCCTTTTTCTCATATTTTCCATCATTTATATATATAAAATTCCAATAAATGCCACTTTTCCTTTCCAAAACCTTTTCCATTTCCTTTTCCTCTTTCCCTAGCCATATTAAAACAAATGAACACCCACACTAGGATGTTTTTCGCAAAAAATAAATTCGAATATGTGTCCCATTACCATGGTTATTATTTTTCCTTTATTAACTTTATGACATGGAGTTTTGACCATGGGTGTTACAGAACCCTCCCCGTTGGGGGAACACCACCGCCCGTTTTCAATGACATATAAAACCAACCAGAATACTGAAAGAAAGAAATACTACCCATGGAGATTAAAAACACAACTCATTGAAGTATTTACAATGATCAACCTGCTAAGAAGCAAAACAACATGCCAACATAGAATCATGAGAGCCATAATGACATGACACCCATACCACTTATTGGAGCTTTATAACACAACTCATGTCAGTATTTAAAACAATATAAAAATGTACATATACCAAAATATCATACCACAAAATATAACAAAAAAATTCCCTCAACCAATAAATAGAGAAGGATAAATAGCCTGCATTTGATCCACCATCTCCCATGTAGCTTCATCGGGCTCAAAGTGCTTCCATTGCACTTTAACTTGCTCAATTTCTAGGTTCTGGAGCATGAGCATATTTATATGCAATATATATTGCAGTTTTTCCTGGAATTCCCCTTCTGGATCCACTTGCAATATAGACTAGTCAATCACATGATCAATATCTTTAACATACTTCTTAAGCAATGACACATGGAAAACATCATGGAACTTCATTGTCAGAGGAAGTGCGAGTCAATAGGCTACTTGTCCAATCCTCTCAAGAATATTGAAAGGTCCATAATACCAAGGTGAAATCTTGGCACACGATCCTATCCTCAAGGAGTTCTTCTTGGGCTTGATGCAGAAGTACACATGTTCCCCAACCTAAAGCTCCTTAAATGCCCTGTGTTGATTTGTATAAATGTTTTTTTTGTCCTGTTGTACCTTCTGATTCTTCTTTCTCACTTGCATTTCTTGTTCCATTTTTTCCAACATATCTGATCCTATCAACACCTTTTTCACTATATCACTTCAACTTATGGGAGTGTTACAACTCTGCCCATAGATTCCCTCAAATGAACTCATCGTCAGAGGCTTCCGATACCCATTTTTGTAAGATAAATAAACCAACGAAAGGTACACCTCCCATCTCCTCTGCTAGTGCATCACATACATCCTCAACATGTCCTCAAATATCCTATTTACCCTCTCTATATGTTCATTCTTCTATGGATGATAAGTTTTATTGAAGGCCAACTATGTCCCCAAAACTACAAACAACACTTTCCAGAATCTAAAAGTGAACTTAGCATCCCTTTCTGACACAATCATATTTGTGACACCATGCAATATCATTAAATCTCTGATGAATAACTTTGCTACATCATTAGATAAATACGTAGACTTCACTAGAATGAAGTGCGCTAGATTTATAAACTTGTCGACCACAACCATGATGGAATAACGATGTCTAGATGTCCTCAACAAACCTATGATGAAATACATGGAAATGAACTCCCACTTCCACTTTGGAATAAAAATCATCCAAATTAATCGACCTGGATGCTTACATTCTTCTTTCACGTGTTGACAGTCCAAGAATCTCGCTACAAACTGTGCCACTTCCTTTTTCATATTCGACCAATAATAAAACTTCTTCACTATTGTCAATGTGTTTTGATATCCTAGGTGACCTAATTATAGTTTAGCATGAAATTCCATCAATATAAGCTTCTTGAGCTCAGTGTTATCTGGAAGGTAGATCATGTACCTAAATTTGACCAAGTCACCTATTGTGAGATGATAGTACACATCCTGATCATTTGTACCTTGTTTTAACATGTGCATAACCTCCATGTACCTATCATCCTATTGTCCTACCTACAAGATCCAATATTGTAACTTTGTCACATAGGACCTCAGAGCTATTATATGATTCACCTATAGCCTCTTGCTAAGAACATATGCAACCCTATTCTCTTTACCCTTAATGTACCTGATATCAAAGTCGAACTTGCTAATCCTGACCAAACATCTAGCTTTCCTAACATTCACATTCAGCTGGTCAAATAGATACCTCAATCTATTGTGATCACTCATCAATACAAACCTCCTGTTATCACTCTAGTAATTCTAAAGTTGTGGGATTTTTTTTTTAGTCAAATAATTCTAGAGGTAACCACAAACCTACTTCAAACTCTAGGATCTAGCCTTCCTAGGGGTCAGAGAAGGCTCTCTCTTTAAAGTTTAACTTTGTTTTAATTTGTAAATATTAGGGTAGTTATGAAAGTGCAGCTTTGGTTTTGTTTTGGTAGTTTTGGTGGGAAAAATCACTTGAAAGGAAGGATAGTGGGAAATCTATTTTTACATTGGGCTAAGGAGTCAAAATCAGGCAAAAAAGACTGGGATCAAGGGAAAAAGGTCAATTTTTTTCAGGGCAAGATAGATAACCCTAGGAGATCTTGGAAAATTGTTTTTATGAGGTGGTATGATCAGGATAAAGGGAACTTAAGAATCCCTTGATCCGGAAAATGAAGTAGTAGGAAGAGGTAAAACGATAGAGGGAGCAATTAAGGGTTCCCTACACTGGAAATCAGAGGAAAACATATAAATGATAACTAGTTAAAAACAAGGTGCTTTTAACAAATCCTGTAGTAATGCTACTAGTTATACATTCAGATTTAGCATAAACATAAATGGATACATGTAAAAAAGAAAGGAAACAATGACAAGTGAGGAAATACTTCACTCCAAATAGCTCATCACAGGAATCCTAAAGTGTGATGCCAATTGTTTTGATCCAGCCTGCTAACTTGAAATTTGACACACAAAAGCTTCGAAGTCCAAGAAGAAATGACTATAACAATCCCAATAATTTTATTCCACACAAAATACTTCTAAAGATGAAGTATTTATACATAATTTTTTACAAAATATCCTAGAAGACTTCTAGGAATTATCTTAGGAAAATAAAATATCTTTATAATATAATAGAGACAGTTGCTTAACAAATCAACAAGCTATGTTGTTTTATCTAAAGGAAATGGAAACAGTTTTGAGGATAGGATGCAACTGGCTACCTTGGTGTCCTCCTTGCTCGCTTTTAGATATTTTTAAATCTGATCTGCCTTGTCTGACACTCTTTCTCAGATACTCTTTATTTACTGATACTCTCTAAAATGATACTCTTTAACCCTTAGCAAAAAAATATTTACTGCTGTAAAATCTATTTTGACTGTAAATATGAAAACAGTTTTTGTCTTCCTTTCATCTGCTTGTTTTTATCCTTCACAGTAAATCTATGAGTGCTTGCCAATCCTCATTTTTAGGAATTTGTATATTCTTTAATTTCCAAAATTTCTCATCAGATTCAGTATATCTATCAAAGGTTGTCTTGATGACAAACAAGTGTTTGATCTCATGCTGCAAGTAGAATAAGTTTTCAAAACTCTTGAGTAACACTTTTCTTGTTGGGATACCTTGGCCTGTTGGTTTGTTTACCTATTCTTTTGTAAACTCTCTAATATTCTTATCACAATCATTTTGAGGCATCAATTTATCATTAATGACCATGATATTAGGCAATCATTTTTGCCTTAAACTTTTGAACTTAACAATAAACCTGGTTATGGCAGTATTCATACCTTCACACTTTTCTTCTAGTTGTCTCATCAAATTTTTCTTTGTTGTGACTTTCCTAATTTCTAGGATAGTTGTAGTTATATCTATGATTTTGAGTTCTTCCAACTCCTATCTATTTTTGTTATTAAGGAAATTGATTAGCCTTACACCTTGCTCTCGCTTGTCAGCCAAATCAGTTTGAGTCTTTTGAATTTCTACTTGGGCTGCTAGTAATAACTCTTTTTGCTCAAAAATTGCCTGAATTGAAGGCCATACATCATGGATGGTTTCAATGATATTATTCCAAAGGTAATTTTTGATGTATGATATCTGATCCTTCAAAGTTAATTCCTTTTGCAACTTCTTTCACTCTTCACTCAATCTGCTAGCATATTGTTCATGTGCCTTTGCATTTACCTGAGCTAATTTATTTGACTTCTCAAGATTTTCTACCATCTTTGTCAACCTGTTAATCTCATTTGTCTTTAAATACATTTCTTCCATTTCTTTCAGTATTTTGTTGGCATCATCTGTAGGCTGTACTATTGTTGTAGATGGTTCAGTGGCTGATGTTGTGGAAGAAGTCACTGGCATTGCAGTAGCCAGTGGTTCTTTGGGTACCAAATTTTCACCTAAAGTTGAAGGCACTACTACAGTGATAACTGGAATGATTGTAGGAATCACTAGTTCTTTAATTGTTTCCTTTTCTTGGACAAGTTTTTTCCATCTGTATTTCCATCTCCTTAGCCTGGGCTGTCAACTGAAGAATTAAATTCATCATTTAATATTTTTCATTCTGTTCCTGTATGACTTCTTTTGTTTGAGGATGCTCACTCTGAGGAATTTTGAGTTTTTTCCTCAAGGCTGCTATATCTTCATTTTTATTTTTCACCAATAATTTTTCTTCTTTGATATTAGTAGGATCATATCCCACCTGCAAAACTAGTTCTTCTTAGGCTTTTATCCTTAGATCCCTGCCATATAATGAGGCTTTGTCCATCTTCATCTGATCTTGCATGTTGGAGATGGTGTTTTGGAGCTTTTGAGCACTCATGGCTTTGTTTGTGATAGTAGAATATAACATTTCAGATGTCTTTTTGTGGAACTCAATTTGATCAAGAGCATGGATTTTATCTGTCTGGACCTCCAAATCAACTTTCTTATAATCAACCATTGTCTTAGGAGTTTTGACTATGGGTTGCAACACTGACATGATTATCTTTTGATTAGAATAATAAAATACAGAAAGGAGCCTGTTTTGTACACTATGATTCTGTTTGAGATATTGAGAATAAATGTTATTCTTTATCTCTTCATTCTGCAATTTAATCTGCTTATATTTCTCTTTGATATCCAAATCCTTTTCCTCAACTACCTATGGGGAAGAAGCTTCCATGCTTTGCTGTATTTCCATTAACTGTGTATCTTCATTATTGATTTGTCCTTCATTCTAATTTTTAGTAGTTTCTCATTCATAATTACAGTGGCAACATTGGTCTCTGCAAATCTGTATTGGTCTTTAAAGGCTCTATTTCTTCTACATCAATTGTCACTTTTCCTTTACTTGCTGAATCTGATTTGAGCCTTTTATTATATATGATTTTGAACTTGGTTTCCGTTGTAGTTTCTACCACATATGCTCCTTCTTCCCTTACTATTTTAATGGAATTATCTGGTTGATTTGCAGTCTCTAAGGTATGACTAGTATTACCTTTGTTCAGTGCATCTATTAAAGTGTTTTCAGTGCATTCAATCTGATTGGAAAACTTTTCTATTTCAGGTTTAGCTTCATGAATAGAGGGTGTTAACTTGCATTTAACCCTTAGCTTGCTCAAGATCCCTTGTGGATCATAGTTCCAAGGGAAACTCTCTTCAAATTTATATTCCAATAACTAATTAGCTTCCTTTTCTTCTACATCCCTGTGATTGCATACGAATGGCCCAATCTAATTCTTAAGTTTGAATTGTGTCTTCTTCTTAGCTGCCATGAAATTTATTGACTCAGAGTTTAAGATCTGCCTGATATACTCCAAGGAAAATATCCTCATTGAAGGATGTTTGGGTAACTTGTAAGGTAACAAGTTTGACCCAAAGACTCTGATTTCAGTGTATTTATCATACAAATACCAGTCACCAACCTTACTCTTCTCTGATAATTGCAATATCTTTTTCATTTCTTAATTTATTCTTGGCTGCTCTGTTTTACCAACCTTACTCTTCTCTGATAATTGCAATATATTTTTCATTTCTTCATTTATTCTTGGCTGCTTTGTTTTGGTCAACATTGTGATCACTGGATGTAAAAATAACTCTAAAAATTTTGAATAACTAAAATCTGTACATTCTTTCTTGAGCATGGATGTCTAGAAAATGACAGATAGAGGATTTCCGTCTATGTCACATTTTTGGCAAGTAATTGGAAAATTATCTGATTGGAAGTATATAAACATATGCAAAAGGTATGAGGTATATCTAAATACTCCCTCAATTTGAAAATTTGTCAATTGATAATGAATACTATCAGTAATGAAACCAGCATAATCAAAGATTACTGAGGGTGGTTGACCTAGAGAAAAGGTGGATAAGAATCCCAAGATGGACTCATCAGTGTGTTCAACAGTAAAATATCCAAGGATGAAGGAAAGCCTGGAAATCACATGTCTTGAACCTTCAGGGAATTTATCAGTAGAATATGGGGGATTTAGCTTAGGAATTTCTACATGAAAAGGCATAAAAGTTTGAAAAATCATGAACATTTTGGAAAAATCTAGGCCAATATATAACTTGGTGAGGGCCTCTATAGATAAAAGGACTGCTTGGGGGTCATACTGAAGTTGTAACATCTGATTAATTGATTTTGCAGTGATGGTAAAAGACACATATTTACTGGCATTTAAAATGGCTCTTTTCTCTGGAACATAGTACTGCTGACACAATCTAATAACTTCCTGACATGGGTGAGTTAATGGGACAACATATTTGGGAAAACGGGATTCCCAAATATGGAATTCTTCTTGATCATCTAAAGACTTTTCATAGCACCAGTTATGGATATCTAGCAGGTTAAATTCAACAATGGGATCTGCTATCTTGTAATCAATATCAACTAGTGGGATGTGTTCAATATCAATGACTGGGGGTTGTAAATGATTGACAATAATAGAAGTACTTGATGTCATGGAAAGGGTAGGTTTAGGTGCTTTAGAAGCTTCAGGCTTGCTTGCACTCTATTTTTTAGGCATTTTGATATACTTCTGCAAGTTTAAACAGTTTGCAGAAGCAATTTACTTTTAACAGAGGCTTAATGGGAAAAAAAGGCAAAGTGTACTCTCTTCTTTGGGTTTTCTATCCAATTAGGCCTATCAAAGAGGTTTATAGGCTTTAGAACTAGTTTAAAACATAAAACAAGGGTTTCATGAGTCTTTGATTGAGAAATAGGGTAAAAAACACATTTGAAAATGATCACAGAGGTTTAGGGTACCTGCAAAGGTATTCTAGCTTAAAATAGATCATTAAAATGTGAAAAATCACAAATTTCCTGAAAATTTGAGCGCAACAGAGAAAAAAGGTTTTTGGGAAAAATTTGCCAGAGTTTGGCCTTTTTTTGGGGCTTTTTGACAGTATATATAAATCAATTTTTTAATTTTAAATGTGTTTTCCTTCTTTAAAAATGTCTCTCAACTTGATTGTTGGTTTAAATTTCAGATAAATACCTATTGTAATGTAGGTATCGGGCTTTGGAACAATTTCTAAGGTTTTGGATGGAACACAGCTTCTGTAGATTGAATGGAGAAATGCACAGCTCCTTGGTGGTCTTCAAAGGTCTCAGGGAAAATGTTGCAGGATTTTCGGATGCAAAAATGGCAGAAAAAGGCTTGAGAAAGGTGTTTTTACAGTCGAGAAGGTTGTGTAGTGGTTTTAGGTTAAATGTGCAGAAGATAGATGGATGAATATATTTCCAAGGTTAAAATATACATTTCGGTTACATTATTTTGCATTGAATGAGTGTTTCATCGGCGAGGAGGGCGGTTTTGGGATTCAACGGATCTAAAACCAGTGGTTATCGCGAGGAAATTTGGTGGTAAGAGGTATTGGGCTTAACCCATGCGATCCAGTAAGGAAAGGCCATGTGGAGGAGAGAGAAATTTCAAAACAACCCATTTCGCGTAGCTTTGGTGTTTGGATGCTTGTGCATCTTTTCCACGTGATATTGGATATCTGTTGTTGGATCTGGGGGATCGGTTCGAAGGGTCCATATTTGTTTGGAAGTTGCGTCGGAATGGGAGGTGGGACCGGGGTTTGTTATAAGCGGTGGAAAGGGCTTAAGCTTTATAGAATTGTGTTTTAATAAAGTTTAAGCCTTTAGGCTTTCTGAAAATAGTGGAGGGGTTTAATTTATTTAAATGTTTTTTAATAAAAAATTTACAAAGGGTTAACCATGGTATAGGCGGGGGTTAATATTTTTATTTAAAACATTTTGTGAAATGTTTCAAATTTTATATGCAGGCACAATAGTATATAATTTTCAACCTTTGAATATTTTTCAAACTATAGGTACAGGGTATTTAAATAAAGATATGTTTAGACCAATGTGTTTGTAGGGAGGGGTTTTATTTTGCGCACATGGGGATATTTAACATTGGTCTTAAACTTAAAATAATGGGCTTTGGGGGGTTATTTTAAATATAAAGGAAATAATATATACGGGTAGGTGTAGTTAGCGATTTAATACACTAAGTTAGGTGTTAATATGAAAATGGTAATGTAATGGTCATAAAATACATATTAATCTCTAAGTAAAGTGTAAAAATAAAACATTGCTCATCTTTTAATATTACTTCACTTATACTTAGGATAATGCATTTTGAGGGTTTTATGAATGTTTTTTGAAGGGAATGAAGTTAATTATATTAGGGTTACAATTTTATGAAGTAAAAATGTGTTTTACTTAGGAAAAATGGATTATGATGTATAAATGAAGGGTAAATGTTGATGAATGAGGGTTTAAGGTAGGAATTCAATATTTTTAACTGACTAGTCATCGAGCCTTGGGTCTAGTCCCAGCAAAAGTTAGAGAAATATTCTGAGCCTTTTTTACTGATAGTTTAGAAAACTAAATACTTGTAGAGGAAGGGAAATTAGTAATTTTTCCCAATGATGCTTTATTACATGATTGCTCAACTGCTTTCTACCTACCCAACTTTATTTCTAACCTTTTTTCTTCATTTTGTAGGTGCATTTAAGCTTGCAACCTTAAAACATTTTTCTTTCAAAGCATCAAACTATCTAAATATACCTTATTTCATCTGAGGGATCAGATTAAATTGTTGAGCTCCCCATTATTCTCTACCTATCTACTAATTTTTCAAGTTTAAACTGTTTGAGAAATCTTTATTCTCTGTCAAAAACATGAAATTGAAAGCATGAAAATTTAAGATTTAAATGTTTAACTGATCATGGATTATGGAATTTATTAACACTCTGCACATAATCATTATTCTTGCAGTAAAAGTAAAAGTAGTGGAATTTGGACTTGCTCACTTTTAGGTCTTATTTCTTTTTTCTTTTGGGGTCTGTATTTTTCTAAGTCCTTTGATTTTTCTTTTAGGACTTTTTACCCTCTTTTTGGCTTTTTTATTATTTTTCAGTTTTTCAAAATATGGGAAAATAACTTGCAGAAAGCAAGGTATGTACATATTTACAAGACAATCAAAGTAAATTCAAAATTTATGAACCCTATTATTATATGACGCTAACATTGGCTCCAGATGGAGATGACATTTCCTGGTGAAATATCAAGAACTTTGAGACTAGTAGCCTTTGGAATTTGACTATGATGACCCTGTAAATGTCTTATGATATCTGCAAGTTTTTCATACTTATGATATTTACCTCTCAAAGCTTAGGGCCTTCTCTCTGAGCTTCAAATTTGTTAGGGAAATATCCAATCCAATCTAAACTTTGCAATGTAAATGTACAATGATCAAAGTGAATAGAAAGTAACTATTTGTTAACTCATGAGAGTAGTAGTGCTTCAACATTCTACCATTTACTGTTCCTTCTTGAAATATGTTCCATCCATTTCTTTCAAAAGGAAAGAATTATTACCTCTATATACATATATCACATAAGGTCCTTTCCACAGAAAATCAAATTTTCCATGTTTTCCTTTTTCTTCTCTTCTGGTATCCCACTTTAATACTTTACCTCCTAATTAGAAATCATCCTATTTAGTACTTTTATCAAAAAATTTCTTCATCTTATCCTGAATGACTTGAGATTTGATATAAACTTATTCCCTTGTTTGTTTCAAGTGAATAGTTTGATTGATCCTTATTTGAATGTCATTTGTTTCAACTTGTAACACTTGGATAATTTTCATCACTCGTACACCTAGGGAGGATGGAAAAACAACATGAATTCCATAAACAAGTTGGTAAGGGGAAGTACCAATGGATTTTTTAGTAGTAAGTCTATCTGCCCATAAGGCATTGACTAAATTTTTATTCCAAGTCTTTTTATTGTCTTCAAGTAAATTTTTTATGATGTTTACAAGGCTCTTGTTTGAGGATTCAGCTAGGCCATTACCTTGGGGGTAATATGCAGTAGAATGACCTAAGTTAATATGGTATTTGTGGAAAAAGTGATTCATTTTATTGGATTTGAATGTTGTTGCATTGTCAATAATTATCTTTTGTGGACATCCAAATCTTGAAAGAATGTTGTTTTCAAGGAAAGAGATAATGACAGTATTTGTGGCTTGTCTGGAGGGTATGGCTTCAATCCACTTGGTAAAATAATTAGTGGCTGTAAAAATCCACTTATGTTGGGCTGAAGAACGAGGGAGAATTTCACCAGTGAAGTCTAAACCCCATTTTTGGAATGGAATTTCAGTTGGAATAGGATTTGGGGGGGGGGGGGTAATAATTTCTTCTTACCCTAAAAATTTTGGCACTTATGACAGGAGGTTACATATTTTTTGACAATAGAAAACAAATTAGGCCAGTAAAAACAAGCTCTCAAGATCTTATCTGCAGTATTTTTCCAATATAAATGTCCTCCATTGTCACCTGCATGAAATTCTTCAAGTATTTTGTTACCTTCTTCCTTTAATAAAAAATTTAATAAAATCCCATTATGATCTCTCCAAGAAAGGACATTATCTAAAATACAAAATCTTACTACCTTTAGTTTTAAGAATCTGGCTTTGGTTCTTGAAAATCCAGGAGGAGTACAAATATGATATCTATATACCAAGGTGAGTCTAAGAAGGCTTCACTAATCGTTGGAGTCGCCATCTATTCCTGATCATCTACTTGGGCAATAAAATTTATGTCTAGAGCATTGCAGTTAGATTCAGCCATAAGTCTGGCTAATCCTTGACTTTTGAT
Source organism: Pinus albicaulis (assembly GCA_034641835.2). Classification (NCBI taxonomy): domain Eukaryota; kingdom Viridiplantae; phylum Streptophyta; class Pinopsida; order Pinales; family Pinaceae; genus Pinus; species Pinus albicaulis. The sequence continues at coordinate 876,751,501 of CM076575.1, read as the reverse complement.
GAGTTTTGTGGGTTTTATCTCTATGTCATATTCTGAGATAGTGGAAATCCACTTACCTCTTCTTCCATCAGGACCATCGTGAGTAAGAATGCCTTTTACTACAGAATTAGGGACATAGGCAATGATATGTGAGTAGAGAATATAAACTATGAAGTCTTTAATGGCCTTAACCAAAGCTAGGGATTGTTTTTCCATAATATTGTACTTCAAAGGGGCATATCTAAAGGTATTACTGAAAAAAGCTATGGGTTGTTCAAATACTTGGTCATTTTTATGCAGTAAAACTGCAGCAATGGTGTTTTCTAAAGAAAATGAAAAAATTTTGAAATCTTTCTTAAAATCGGGACTTATTAGGACTAGAGTTTTTGTTAAGGCTTGTTTGATGGAGTAAAATGGATGTTTACCCTCAACAGCCCATTTAAGAACTGAATATTTTTTAAACATGTTATTTAGTTCTCTAATTATCTCAGCTAAATTAGATATGAATCTTTTCAAAAAAAATATCTTACCTAGAAAGGCTTGTAATTATTTGATGTCTCTTGGTGGACTGATGTTAAGAATTGCTTCTATCCTAGCAGGATCTATTCTGATTCCTTCTTTAAAAATTATGTTTCCAAGTAACTTTCCTTCTTCTAATCCAAATAAACTTTTCTTAGGGTTTAAAGAGATGCCAAATTTCCTGGATTTAATAAAAACCTGTCTCAGATGATCCAAATCTTCATTATCAGTTTTGGAAAACACAATAATGTCATCTAAGTAAATTACTAAGAGATCATGTATTTCCTTTGCAAAAGCTATGTCCATATCCCTTTGAAAGGTTGCCCCTACATTCATTAGACCAAAAGGAATTTTTACATACATAAAAGTGCCCCAAGGAGTAGTAAATGTTGTTTTGGCTTGATCTTATTTTTGGACAAAAATCTGGTTGTATCCTGAAAACCCATCTAAAAGTGACATCTTAGAAGAGCCAACTACCCTTTGTAATATATGATCCATTTTAGATAAAGGGTAATTATCTTTCAAGGACACTTTGTCTATATTCCTAAAGTCGACACATAATCTAATTTCTCATGTTTTCTTTCTTGTTGTAACTAGTTTGGAAACCTAATCAAAATATCTGATTGGTGCAATTATCTGTGCATCATACATTCTTTTCACTTCTTTTTCTATCAAAGGTAATAAAACAGGGTTAATTGTTCTCAACTTTTGTTTAAATGGCTTATGATCTTCTTTTACTGGAATTTTATGTTAGATTATGCTGGTATCATAGGATTTGAGATCCTCATAACTCTAGGCAGAAACATCTTGATATTCCTTTAAAAGAGTAATGTATTTTTCCTTTTCTTGTTGACGTAAATTTTTGGAGAGTTTGATTATTTTGGGTTTTAACTCTATTCCAATATTGCATTCTTCTATATCAAATCTAACTGGCTCCATTTTAGGTTTTATAGCTACATCATTTGAGTCAAAAGGATCTTCTAAGGGAGTTAAACCTTTGGGTAAGAAATTATCCTTAAGATTCAATATGTCTGATTTATCATCAATAATTTCTTCAATCTCTACTTTCTCTAAGTTATCTATATCTTCTTGACTAAATCTAGTTGGTTTATCAAACTTTATTCTATTTACATCTAAGTTATTCAAATCTATTTCACAATCCAAATCTTGCTCTATAGTACAATCTGTATCTATCTTACAGTTATGAAATTCACATTCATTGTTCATAAACTTGTAAATCTGTTCATCCTAAGAAAAATTTTTCCAATACTTAAGATTGTTTGGAATTATTGGCCTATGTTTGACTTCAGTAGTATATCTGTGATTAGGTTGGAATGGTAAATTGCATGCACTGGAAAAATTTGTGAGACAGTGAGCTTGCATATTTTGTTTTCTAGGTATAGCAACAAATTTACATTCTAATAAATCATCAGTTAAATCTACCACAGTGTCTCTGTATCTACTTAGTCTAGGATTATAAACAGAATAAAATCCATTTACTTATTTTATGATAAACTCTAAATCTCCCATGATTAATATTCTTTTACCTCATGAGTTCCTAATGATTTGGAGTCCTAGAATGAGGGCTTCATACTCAGCCATATTATTGGTACATTTGAAATTAAGCTTGAAAGCATGGCCTTCTGATTGATTACTCTCCATGTTAGTTATCCAAACTCGTGATCTTGATCCTAAATTATTTATTGAACCATCAAAGTCTAAATGCCATAGAGATTCATGAAAGATATTATCATTGTTGGGTGTTTTCTTTTTCTCTATTAATTCAGTTTGAATTTCATTAGTTTCAGAGTTACATAAGGTAAAATAATCAAGGTCAGTTGGTGTAGAGTAAATTGGGTAATTTATAGATCTTTCTTCACTACTGACCATGTACTTCATCAATGTTTCCCTATAAAAAATTTTAGGCTGGCCAAAAACTGATATGGTAGCATAATACATGTCCAATTATAGAGATCCCTGTAACTTTGCTCCCCATGAACGAGGAAGTAACATTCCATATTTAGGTGGGATATCAGCTACTACAATGTCCATTAATATACTCTTACCAAGGTATTGAACTAGTGTTACACAAAAATCTTTGATTAAACCAAGGCATTTAACTTTACTTGAATCAAATGAGAACAAATCTTTGTAGGGCCTTGTGATTTGTAGATTGAGAGTTTCCATTATGGCTTTAGGCATTAGATTATGGGAAGAAGCTGAATCTAGCATGGCATTATGTAAAATTTGACCATGAATGGTAAGAATGATATAAAATAGAGGAACTGCTCCATCTGCATGTTTTCCATTCACATATGGGCCAAAGATCAACTCTCGCTGATCATCATTTAGATTTATAGAATCTTCTACATAATTCATATTTAATGTTCAGTTATGGTTGATTTATACAAGTCATGTTTTACCAATTCAGTCAGAGAATTGGTATTTTTAGCTTTGCAATTTTAGATCGTATGTCGAATGCAGGTTGAGATTTACTGATTTGAATTAATTCTTATTTAGTAACTGTAGTTTGTGTTGGTTTATCTTGTTTTTATATAGTTATTTTTTCATTTTCAAGTGTTTTAATTTTCTCTATTTCAGTTTCTTGTGTTTTACTGCTCCTAACTTTCTTTTCAGGGATTGTTTGTGAAGAAAAATGTTCTTTCAGACTTAGAATTATCAGCAGATGTTTTGAAAGAAGCAATTTTTGGATCTATTGATTTAGGATCAGCAGAAGGTTTTTTAGGATCTAAATTTTTTGTTTTAACAACATTAGAATCTTTAGTAGCAGTAGATTTATGTGAATATTTTGCAGCTTGAGCAACTTCATCAGTAATATCAACAATTTTAGGGCTTGATGCATTTTTAGGACTAGAAATGTTTTGGGAAGAACTAGATTTTTGCTTATTTTCCCTTGGGAGAATTTGCAGAACTTTTGTTTAGGGGCTTCTACTATTTTCTGATTCTAAGTTTGGGAAGTTTTCTTGGTAGAAGACTCATTGTTTTTCTTATTTCTAAGGTTATATTGACTGTGTATTTCATTTATAGCATAATCATAACTTTGTTTATAATCAAAGGATTCACTTGAATCTAATTTGAGTTGTTGGAGTTCAAATAATTCCTGATCTTCCTGAGTGAGAAAGATAGTATTATTATCATCTATTCCCATTAGATTTATTGCATCCTCATCATCATCATTATTCTGAGAACTTTCAGCATAGTTCTCTTGGAATGGGGGGCTTATTGTTTGGTCTGGGGTTGTTTCTTTTGCTTTTCCAGAATTTGTGTTTTTTCTAAAATTGGGATTTCTGATTTGTTGTTGGTTATCCCACTAAGGTCTTCTCTCTATGTTGCCTAGTCTATCCATCATCCTCTCTAAGGTTTTAGCTAACATATCTATTTTTGTGTCTGAATTGGTAGTTTCTTCTTTAATGGTCACTCTTCTTTCATTTTTGAGTCTATCTTTTTTGGCTAAAATGTTTACTTCTACACTAACAGCATATGTTTGCATTTTTTCTAAGGTCTCTACATCTCTTTCCCTTAATTGGTAAGTCATATCTGCATCAAATCCATCAAGGAATTTGAGCAGGACATGAATAAGGAGTGGGTTTAAGATTTGCAGGGATAGAATTATAGACACTATTATATCTAGTGCAGTAGTCTTGGACTGACTCATTTGGAGCTCTTTTCATGGAATCAAATTCAGACAATATTTGGAGGGGATTATTTTTCTTTTCCCATTTATTTAAAAACAATCTATGAAACACAGCTAAATCAGTTACACTACCAGCAGCTAGATCTTTAAACCACTTCTTAACTTCTCCTGTCAAAGTTTGTGCAAACAACCTCATTTGAACGTATGAGTCATCAATCTCATAAATTTCAAAGAAGTTTGTCAACTTAGTAATGTGTTGTTGAGCAGTATAATTGGTAATGCCATCAAATAGTGGTATTTTATTTTGATAGTCTTGAGGCATCTCATGAAGTTGTTGTGGCAATACTAGGGGAGCATATATAGCAGCCATAGCTTGAAGCTTAGCTTGGCTTGGAGCTGTGCTGGAAATGATAGCTGATGAACTAAAAGTTGTATTTGAAGTGTTGGGAAATGAAATTGGAATGTATATGGAACCACTAAGGAATGAGTATGATGAATTTAGGAAATAAAAAGGTTAACTAATGGATATATTGGATGAAGTGAGTGGTGGAAATAGTACTCTAGGTTGTAAAGGTAATCTAGGGATAAATGGATCTGTAGATGAGCTGCTAGTGGAATTTATAAATGATGTAACAGCATACAAAGATGAATCTCTAGCTAGTATTATTGTGGTATGTAACTGAGAAATTGGAGGTTTGTTTGCGTAGGTTAATAATTGAGCTAATTCAATAGCTTCATCAATATCTTTGAGAATAGTAACATTAATTTCTTCAATTTTAGTCTAATCTTGAACTTTCTTTGATCTATAATTTATTGTAATATTTTTCTGTTTTGTATTCAAGGATGAAATAAAAAACAGGGTCTAAAATAGCAATTTTCAAATCACTTTCAGATTTACTTCTAAATAAAGAATGCTCAAATTTCAAATCAAAATCAATATCTTGCAGACTTACTAACTCTTGTGGTAATGAATTGACTCTTTTTAATGATACTTCAGCTTCTAAATATTCTAACTGTTTTTTCTTTTTACCAATTCGGTCTGGGTTGTCTACTATAACAACAGGCTTAGGATCTGGATTAGACCTGGTATAATAAACTTTCCTAGAAGCAAGAATTACTTGTCTTCAATACATACAACTTATAAAAGAAATATTAAAGTAAGAGGATGTATAAAAATATTTTCTTTAAGACTATTTTTATGACTGAGGATTGGTTAGTTCCCCAGTATGGTCGCTAGTAATGTTATCACTCTAGTAATTCTAAAATTGTGGGATTTGGGTTTTTAGTCAAAGAATTCTAGAGGTAACCACAAACCTACTTCAAACTCTAGGATGTACCCTTCCTAGGGTTTATAGAGGGCTCTCTCTTTAAAGTTTAACTTTTTTTTAATTTGTAAATGTTAGGCTAGTTATGAAAGTGCAGCTTTGGTTTTGTTTTGGTAGATTTGGTGGGAAAAATCACTTGAAAGGAAGGATAGTGGGAAATATATTTGTCCATTGGGCTAAGGAGTCAAAATCAAGAAAACAGGACTGGGATCAAGGGAAAAAGGTCAAATGTTTTCAAGGCAAGATAGATAACCCTTGGAGATCTTGGAAAATTGTTTTTATGAGGTGGTATGATCGGGATAAATGGAACTTAAGAATCCTTTGATCCGAAAAATGAAGTAGTAGGAAGAGGTCAAATGAGAGAGGGAGAAATTAATGGTGTCCTACACTAGAAATCAAAGGAAAACATATAAATGAAAACTGGTTTAAGACAGGGTGCTTTTAACAAATCCTGTAGTAATGCTCCTAGTTATACATTCAAATTTAGCATTAATATAAATGGATGCATGTAACAAAGAAAGGAAACAATGAAAAGTGAGGAAATACTTCACTCCAAATAGATCATCACAAGAATCCTGAAGTATGATGCCAATTGTTTTGATCTAGCCTGCTAACTTGAAATTCGACACACAAAAGCTTTGAAGTCCAAGAAGAAATGATTATAACAATCCCAACAATTTTATTCCACACAAAATACTTCTAAAGATGAAGTATTTATACATAATTTTTTACAAAATATCCTAGAAGACTTATAGGAATTATCTTAGGAAAATAAAATATCTTTACAATAATAATCGAGACAACTACTTAACAAATCAACACGCTGTCCTATTTTATCCAAAAGAAATAGAAACAGTTTTGAGGATAGGATGCAGCTGGCTGCCTTGGTGTCCTCCTTGCTCGCTCTTAGATATTTTTAAATCTGATCTGCCTTGTCTGACACTCTTTCTCGAATACTCTTTATTTACTGATACTCTCTAAACTGATACTCTTTAACCGTTAGTCAAAAACTGTTTACTACTGTAAAATCTATTTTGACTGTAAATCTGAAAACAATTTTTGTCTTCCTTTCATCTGCTTGTTTTTATCCTTCACAGTAAATCTGTGAGTGCTTGCCAATCCTCATTTTTAGGAATTTGTATATTATTTAATTTCCTAAATTTCTCATCAGCTTCAGTATATCTAGCAAAGGTTGGATTGATAGAAAACAAGTGTTTGATCTCATGCTGCAAGTAGAATAAGTCTTTAAAACTCTTGAGTAACATTTTTCCTGTTCGGATGCCTTGAACTGTTGGTTTATTTACCTGTTCTTTTGCAATCTCTCTAACCTTCGTATCATAGTCATTTTGAGGCATAAATTTATCATTAATGACCATGATATCAGGAAGTCCTTTTTGCCTCAAACTTGTGAACTTAACCATAAACCTGGTTATGGTAGTATTCATACCTTCATACTTTTCTTCAAGTTGTCGCATCAAATTTTTATTTGTTGTGACTTTCCTAATTTCTAGGCTAGTTGTAGTTCTCTCTATGATTTTGAGTTCTTCCAACTCCTGTCTATTTTTGCTGTTAAGGAAATTGATTAGCCTTAAAGCTTGCTCTAGTTTGTCAGCCAAATCAGTTTGAGTCTTTTAAATTTCTGCTTGGGCTACTAGTAATAACTCTCTTGGCTCAAAAATTACCTGAATTGAAGGCCATACATCATGGATGGCTTCAATGATATTATTCCAAAGGTAATTTTTGATGTCTGATATATGATCCTTCAAAGTTAATTCCTTTTTCAACTTATTTAACTCTTCACTCAGTCTGCTAGCATTTTTTTCATGTGTCTTTGCATTTACTTGAGCTAATTTATTTGACTTCTCAAGGTTTTCTACCATCTTTCTCAAACTGTTAATCTCATTTGCCTTTAAAGACATTTCTTCCATTTCTTTCAGTATTTTGTTGGCATCATCTGTAGGCTGTACCACTGTTGTAGATGATTCAGTGGCTAATGTTGTGGAAGAATTCACTGGCACTGTAGTAGCCAGTGGTTCTTTGGGTGCCAACTTTTAACCTAAAGTTGAAGGCACTGCTGTAGTGATAACTGGAATGACTGTAGGAATCACTGGTTCTTTCACTGTTTCCTTTTCTTGGACAAGTTTGTCCATATTTATTTCCATCTCCTTAATCTAGGCTATCAAATGAATAATTAAATTCATCATTTCATCTTTTTCATTCTGTTCCTGTATGACTTCTTTTTTTAAGATGCTTACTTTGAGGAAGTTTGAGTTGTTTCCTCAAGGCTGTTATATCTTCATTTTTCTTTTTCACCAATAATTATGCTGCTTTGATATTAGTAGGATCATATCCCACCTGCAAAACTAGTTCTTCTATGGCTTTTATGCTTAGATCCTTGGCATACAATGAGGCTTTGTCCATCTTCATCTGATCTTGCATGTTGGAGATGGTGTTTTGGAGCTTTCGAGCACTCATGGCTTTGTTTGTGACAATATAATATAACATTTTAGATGTCTGTCTATGGAACTCAATTTGATAAGGAGCATGGATTTTATCTGTCTGGACCTCCAAATCAACTTTCTTATAATCATCCATTGTCATAGGAGTTTTGACTGTGGGTTGTAACACTGGCATGATTAGCTTTTGATTAGAATAATCAAATGCAGAAAGGAGCATGTTTTGTACACTAGGAGTCTATTTGAGATATTGAGAATAAATGTTATTCTTTATATCTTCATTCTTCAATTTAATCTGCTTATATTGCTCTTTGATATCCAAATCCTTTTCCTCAGCTGCCTATGAGGAAGAAGCTTCCATGCTTTGTTGTCTTTCCATTAACTGTGTATCTTCATTATTGATTTGTCCTTCATTCTGATTTTTATTGGTTGGCTCATTGATAATTACAATAGAAAAATTGGTCTCTGGCAAATCTGTATTGGTATTTAAAGGCTCTCTTTCTTCTACATCAATTGTCACTTTTCCTTTACCTGCTGAATCTAGTTTGGGCCTTTCGTTATATATGATTTTGAGCTTGGTTTCTGTTGTAGTTTCTGCCACATAAGCTCCTTCTTCCCTTACTCTTTTAATGGACTTCTCTGGTTGATTTGCAGTCTCTAAGGTATGACTAGTATTATCTTTGTTCACTACATCTATTAAAGTGTTTTCAGTCCATTCAATCTGATTGGAAAAATTTTCTATTTCAGGTTTAGCTTCATGAATAAAGGGTTTTAACTTGCATTTAACCCTTAGCTTGCTCAAGATACCTTGTGGATCATAGTTCCAAGGGAAAATTTCTTCAAATTTATATTCCAATAACTGATTAGCTGCCTCTTTTTCTGCATCCCTCTGATTGCATGTGAATGGCCCAATCTGATTCTTAAGTTTGAATTGTGTCTTCTTATTAGCTACCATGAAATTTATTGAATCAGAGTTTAAAATATGCCTGATATACTCCAAGGAAAATATCGTCATTGAAGGATGTTTGGGTAACTTGTAAGGTAACAAGTTTGACCCAAAGACTCTGATTTTAGTATATTTCTCATACAAATACTAGTCACCAACCTTACTCTGCTTTGATAACTACAATATTTTTTTCATTTCTTCATTTATTCTTGGCTACTCTGTTTTGGTCAACATTGTGATCACTGGATGTAAAAATAACTCTGAAATTTCTGAATAACTGAAAGTTGTACATTATTTCCTGAGCATGGATGTCCAGAAAATGACAGATAGGGGATTTCCCTCAGTGTCAAGTTTTTGGAAAGTAACTCGAAAATTATTTGATTGGAAGTATAGAATCATATGGAAAAGGTAGGAGGTATATCTGAATACTCCCTCAATTTGCAAATTTGTCAATTGATAATGAATACTATTAGTAATGAAACCAACATAATCAAATATTACTAAGGGTGGTTGACCTAGAGAAAAGGTGGATAAGAATCCCAAGCTGGACTCATTAGTTTATTCATCAGTAAAATATCCAAGGATGAAGGAAAGAATGGAAATCACATGTCTTGAATGTTCAGGGAATTTAGCAATAGATAATGGGGGATTTAGCTTAGGAATTTCTACATGCAGAGGAATACAAGTTTGAAAAATCATGAACCTTTTGGGAAAATCTAGGCCAATATAGAACTTGGTAAGGACCTCTATAGATAAAGGGACTGCTTGGGGGTCAGACTGAAGTTGTAACATATGGTTAATTGATTCTGCAGTGATGGTAAAAAACACATATTTACTAGCATTTACAATGGCTCTTTGCTCTGGAACATAGTACTGCTGACACAATCTAATAACCTCTTGACATGGGTGAATTAATGGGACAACATATTTGGGAAAATGGGATTCCGAAATATGGACTTGTTCTTGATAATCTAAAGATTTTTCAAAGTGCCAGTTATGGATATCTAGTAGGTTAAATTCAACAACGGGATCTGCTAAATTGTAATCAGTATCAGCTAGTGGGATGTGCTTAATACCAATGACTGGGGGTTGCAAAGGATTGACAACAATAACAGTACTTGAAGTCATGGAAGGGGTAGGTTTAGGTGCTTTAGAAGCTTCAGGCTCGCTTGCACACTGTGTTTTAGGTATGTTGATCTACTTTTGCAAGTTTAAATAGTTTGTAGAAGCAATTTACTTTTAACAAAGGCTTAATGGGAAAAACAAGAAAAGTATAGTCTCTTCTTTGGGTTTTTTGTCCAATTAGGCCTGTTAAAGAGGTTTAGATGCTTTAGAACTGGTTTAAAATAGAAAACAAGGGTTTCTTGAGTCTCTGACTGAGAAATAGGGTAAAAATCTCTTTGGAAAATGATCACAGAGGTTTAGGGTACCTGCAGAGGTATTCTGGCTTCAAATAGATCATTAAACTGTGAAAACTCACAAATTTCAAAAATTTGAGTGCAATAGAGAAAAAGGGTTTCTGGTAAAAACTTGCCAAATTTTGGCCTGTTTTGGGGGCTTTTTTACAGTATCTATCAATCAATTTTTTAATTTTAAATGTGTTTTAGTTCTTTAAAAATGCTTCTGAACTTGATTGCTGGTTTAAATTTCAGATAGATACCTGTTGTAATGTAGGTATCGGACTTTGGAACAATTTTCGAGGTTTTGGATGGAACATAGCTTATGTAGATTGAATGGAGCAATGCACAGCTCCTTGGTGGTCTTCAAAGGTCTCAGGGAAAATGTTGCAAGATTTTTGGATGCGTAAATGGTAGAGAAAGACTTGAAAAAGGTATTTTTACAGTCGAGAAGTTTGTGTATTGGTTTTAGGTTAAATGTGCAAAAGATAGATGGATTAATGTATTTCCAAGGTTAAAATATACATTTCAGTTACATTATTTTGCATTGAATGCGGGTCACATCGGCGGGGAGGGCGATTTCGGGATTCAATGGATCTAAAACCGGTTATCACATGGTGATTTTGTGGTAAGCGGTATTGGGCTTAACCCACGCGATCCAGTAATGAAAGGCCATGTGGAGGAGAGAGAAATTGCAAAACAGCCCATTTCGTGTAGCTTTGGTGTTTGGATGCTTGCGCATCTTTTCCACACGATATTGGATATCCGCCGTCGGATCTAGGGGATCAATGCGAAGGGTCCAGATTTGTTTGGAAGTTGCATCGAAATGGGAGGTGGACTGGGGTTTTTTATAAGTGGCGGAAAGTGCTTAAGCTTTATAGAATTGTGTTTCAATAAAGTTCAAGCCTTTAGGCTTTTTGAAAATAGCGGAGGGGTTTAATTTATTTAAATGTTTTTTAATAAAACATTTACAAAGGGTTAACCATGGTATAGGAGGGGGTTAATATTTTTATTTAAAACATTTTGTGAAGTGTCTCAAATTTGATATGCGTGTGCGATAACATATAGTTTTCAACCTTTAAATAGTTTTCAAACTATAGGGATGCGGTATTAAAATAAATATATGTTTAGACCAATGGTTTTGTAGGGAGGGGTTTATTTTGCGCACATGGGGATATTTAACATTGGTCTTAAACTTAAAATAATGGGTTTTGGGGGGTTATTTTAAATATAAAGGAATTAATATATACGAGTAGGTGTAGTTAGGGATTTAATACACTAATTTAGGCATTAATATGAAAAGGGTAATTTAATGGTCATAAAATACATATGAATCTCTAAGTAAAGTGTAAAAGTAAAGCATTGCTCATATTTTAATATTATTTCACTTATACTTAGGATAATGCATTTTGCAGCCCCAAGGGATAGCTCAAATGGTCGAGTTCCCGTTGCTAAAGTACCTTGCCATATGGAAGGTCACGGGGTCAAATCTCCTCGACGCCCTTGGGGTTAGGCCCCGAAATTAAAGCCGACGGCTGATCCCTTCGGGTGGATCTACCGGATTATTACCCGTGGATGTAGCGGCCACTCAGTGACCATGAACCACAGCTGAAAAAAAAGGATAATGCATTTTGAAGGTTTTATGAATGTTTTTTGAAGGGAATGAAGTTAATTGTTTTAGGGTTACAATTTTACTAAGTAAAAATGTGTTTTACATAGGAAAAAGGGATTAAGATGTATGAATGAAAGGTAAATGTTGATGAATGAGGGTTTAAGGTAGGAATTCAATATTTTTAACTAACCAGTCATTGAGCCTTGGGTCTAGTCACAAAAAAAGTCAGAGAAATGCTCTGAGCCTTTTTGACTGATATTTTAGAAAACTAAATACTTGCACACGAAGGGAAGTTAGTAATTTTGCCCAATGATGCTTTATTACATGATTTCTCAACAGATTTATAGCTACCCAACTTTATTTCTAACATTTTTTCTTCATTTTGTAGGTGCATTTAGGCTTGCAACGTTAAAACATTTTTCTTTCAAAGCATAAAACTATCTAAATCTACCTTATTTCATCCGAGGGCTCAGATTAAACTGTTTAGCTCCCCATTATTCTCTACCTATCTACTGATTTTTTAAGTTTAAACGTTTGAGAAATCTTTATTCTCTATCAAAAACATGAAATTGAAAGCATGAAAAGTTAATATTTAATTGTTTAACTAATCATGGATTATGACATTTATTGACACCCTGCACATAATCATTATTCTTGCAGTAAAAGTAAAAGTAGTGGCATTTGGACTTGCTCACTTTTAAGTCTTATTTCTTTTTTCTTTTGGGGTCTATATTTTTCTAATTCCTTTGATTTTTCTTTTAGGACTTTTTACCCTCTTTTTGGCTTTTTTATTATTTTTCATTTTTTCAAAATATTGGAAAAGAACTTGCAGAAAGTGAGGTATGTATATATTTACAATACTATCAAATTCAATTCAAAATTTATGAACCCTATTATTATAGGACCCTAACACCTCCTTCCAAGAATATATTTCCTCCACATCTTCAATGCATGGATGATCGCTTTCAACTCATATCACATGTCATATAATTTTTCTCATGCTCATTCGATTTTCATGACTCATATCACACTAGTTGTCCTTCCTGCATAAGAACTGTACCAAACCCTCTCTTGCAAGAATTTTTACATACCACAAACTCTTTGTCGGGATATGCAATATTTAGAACTGTATCATTTGTCAACAACTACTTCAACTGCTCCAAACTAGCTGCAATTTTCTCTGTCCATTCAAACTTCTTACCTTTCCTTTACAATGATGTAATAGGATAAGAAATCTATGATAAGTTCTTGGTGAACCTCATGTAATATCCTACTAACCCCATGAATGATATTACCTTTTCCACATTCCTAGGAGCTTCCCACTCCATGATATCCATTATCTTCTTTGGATCCATTGCTATTCCTTCCTTCGAAACCACATGTCCCAAGTAATGTTCCTTTATCTAAAATAAATTTCACTTATTGAGCTTAACATAATATTGGTGCTCTCTCAACAATCTAAATATCATTCCTAAGTGTTCAAAATTATCTTCTTCACTTTTATAATATACCAATATATCACCAATGAATATGATAAAAAAATTATCCAGATAAGGACACAACACACTATTTATCAAGAGCATAAAATTATTTTGAGCATTAGTTAAACCAAAAGGAAATACAACAAACTCATAATTCCCATACTTGCTCCTCAAAGTTGTCGTGTATATGTCCTCTTCCTTAATGCATACCTGATGATATATGGATCTGAGACAAATCTTCGAAAACATTGTTCCTTCCTTCACCTAATCAAACAAGTCATCTTCGACAATGAATACTTGTTCTTGATTTTTATCTCGTTCAACTACTTGTAATGGATGATCAACCTGACAATACCATCGTTCTTCTTCATAAATAATACTAGTGCACCCCACAATGAAACACTTGGCCTAATGTATCCCTTATCAAGAATTTCTTTTAGTTTCAGCTTCAATTCCACTAGCTGTGGAATTTTCATTAGGTATCATTGCTTTGATGTTGGTGCTACCCCTAGTATCAACTCAATAGAAAAGTCTAGTTCCATGTGAGGTGGAAAATCTAAAACATTCATCGAAAACACATCCTAAAACTGCTATAGAACCGGATCCCTGATCAAGACATCTGCATCCTTAGCTTCCTTACCTTTGTCACTAGAAATATGCACTACAAATTACACACGCCCTTTCCTCCAATTGCGCTTTTCTTCCATATTTGTCACCATTCTAACTTATTTTTCCTTATTATTACCTTGCAATATTCTCTACGATCCATTGTCATCCAAGCACTCATTAGCCTTGTCATAAAAATCCACCTTAGTCCTATGAACATACAACCAATCCATACCCAACAACATAATATATGATCCCAATGACAATACATTCAAAGGCATTTATGTCAGTGTGCCATTCAACTCAAATGCATAAGATCTTACCCAATGATGAACTCTTTTCCTTGTACCTATATTCAAACGTACTATCCAAGACTCTTAATGCACTTCTTTATTCAAAACACACTTATCCACTAGGTCAGGATTAACATAACTATAACTAGATCTAGTGTCAATCAAAATAGAAACAAATTGATCACAAAGCTTACCATCCATTTCAATGATAGATTCATGGTGATTATCCTACATGTTATACAATGTTGGATAAATACGAGGAATACTCTGTCCAACATCACCCACTGTATGTGCCTCCGAATAATTGTAGATCTGCAACCTACCACCGTAATGTTGTCGACAATATCTTCTATAATGATCCTTGCCACATGTCCAAGGCTGTAAAGGATTCCAACCTGCACTCTTGTTCTTCTCCTCAGATTGATGTCCCTTTCCCTTTTCAAATGCAGTGATTTTCTTTGTTACCTCTGTCTTGAGGTCTTGTTCGCTTCTTGTCCCATTTTCCTTTATTCTTTGCATTACCTTTATAGTCTAGTTTAGTATCATATATATGCTTTGATTTCTCATAAAAATGTTTTAGTCTCTGAATGGCCTCCTCTAATGATATAGGCTCATCAAAATTAATTATGTACTTTAATTCTGACAGAAAACCATTGATGAATCTCTGAATATTTGCCTTCTCCTCCTTGAGGTAAGGAACATACCTCAAGAATTCCAAAAATCTACTAGTGTACTCCTCATTGATCATATATCCCGTCTTCAACTCATAAAATTACTTTGCTCTGTCATTGTAGTGTCTCTCTGATAGGTAATTCTTCCTAAATAATATCTCAAATTCAATTGAAGTCAACTTTCTTCCCAGAATCCTCTAATATTCCTTACATATTCCCAAAAAAATATCTATGTTTCCTTTAAGACTTAATGTAGTTATTATGGACTTCATGTTTTCTGAGTAATCATGCAATCTAAAGAACTTGTTCATCCTAAGAAAACATGCTTCGGCATCCTGTGATTCCTTCATTTCTCGATCAATTTTAGGTGGATTTTCTTCCTTGAAATCATTTAGAAAATATCCCATATCACTCCTCCTATAATGATGATAATTGTGTGACAATGATACCTGTCGAAACCAGAAATATAGTAAATCCCATGCCCATTGCGTTGTCTATCAGGCATATCCAAGAATGTACCATATATGATTATGTCATCTCTATCTAAAATGTTACCAACATGAGATCTACTGCCATATGCCCCATTATTCCTATCCTCCCAGCCATGGCAAATCCAAAGTGGTCCCTGTTTCTATAGGTATGATAAGATATGAAGGATAACTACACTGACTTCTACTTGTTTCTCATGTGCCCTAGCAAGTCCCTATTATGATTGAATGATTCAGTAATTTTCTGATTTGCAACTCCTTTTTTTGTGTGCAAGCTTCTCAAAGTCTTTGTTATGTGAGGGGATTACTCATCACCATGCTTCTCATTTGATCTATAAGGATCATCTCATGAACTATATTCTACCATTCCGCTAGTCATGTTTTCTCTTATATTCTTGAAAGTTATATCATGTTAGCTAAATCAAATGATAGGCAAAACCAATGTACCTCAGTTAAGTTCAGGGGAGGATATCTCATCTGCAAGATCAACCATATTAGTACCATACATATATAAACATATAATAATCATTTAAACCATTATCCAATCATCAATGCATGACCATACCAACCACATACCATGACCTCATGCACGAAAATTGTCACCATGTCAATGTATGCATAACAACATATACACAATGACATACATGACCAATGCATAATTTACATACACTCATGACAACGATATCCAGAAACAACACCATCAACTTTCACATGGTGAAACCATTGCAATCATGACCACTCCATGCATATGTAACAAGCACATAGACCACAATAATAAGGAGCACATATGTAATTGACATGTATCCATGACCAACACACATCTACCATCCAATCCAAGAGTTGAACCATGCTCTGATACCACTCTGTAACCAATTCCTCCCACATTTACCTGCGCTACCTTGTCCACTGGAGTAAACATATGGCGAGAGGCTACTATGATGTCATTCAACCTACTAGGTCATCTTGACGAAGTGGAATTGACATAACACAACCAATCTGAACTGACATACATCCTAAAAAATCTTCAAGAGCTGACCAACCCTTCGAGGTGATTAACCCCTGAGAAAAATCATCATTTGACTGATCTAGACCCTCATCCACTCCCATGACAAGCCATGCAAGTGACTAAGTCCTTCTAGTCATTCCCACAGTAAGGCATGTAAGCAAATGTGTACTTTTTCAACTAGTTTTGTGCCAGCGACCCTAGATTCTGTGCCACTTTCTAAGAGTTGGGACTCAGGACACTGCCCAAAACATCATGAGAGCTTCAAGAATGATAAATAACATTGAAAAAAAGGTACTAACACAAACATTTATACAAGTACTTGATCTTACCCCTACTAGCCATGACAGGAATTTTGTCAAACATGTCACAAATGGGAAATCTATAGGTCGTAAAATCAGATCTGAGCATAGAGGTCTCATACTTATCTGAGTTTCACAGAGAAAATTTAATGCCTTATCACAATAGTTGAATTATCATTTATTAGGTCATATATATTCATTATTCATTCATTGACTAATAAAAATATGATATGAGCCATACATCAAGTCTCTCATACAACATACTCATAATCAACATATAGTCAACATAAATACCAAGGATATGACAACCATAAAATTCAGATATAAGCCAATAAATTTACACATGAAACAATGAGGAGAAGAATATCTTATTAATGAATGAAAGTTTCAACTAGGTTTGGGAGTTCCACAAACTGCCTGATCATAAATTTTTTGAACAAAATATTTCTTTCAGCGAATAACCCCTATGCCATGTATTCCAAGTTTGAATGTGGGATCTCATGAAACAAATCAAACAAAAAAAAACTAAGGCTTCCAGAGGCAAAATCACATCATCCCTCAACCAATGATTCCACCTGATGGTCGGACATCATTAACCATTAGCAGATTGGTATCTACCCAAGTTGTCCAGGGCTTCAGAGCATTTTTTCCAACCAAGGATTCCAGGACTAGTAACTCAACCCACAATTGATGTGGGGCTTCTTGAGCATTTTTCTAGCTAGGGCTTCTAAGACTAGTTACTAAACCCAGCAAGGGGTTCTAGAGAATTTTTCTAACCAAGGCTTCAAGCACTAGTAACTCAACCCCAGATGTTACAGGGCTTCAAGATCATTTCTCCAACCAAGGCTTCCAGGAACTAGTAACTCAACCCACAACCAAAGGAACATGAGAGCCAACTAGAAAACAAAAGGGAAGAAACACATAACACCATGACTATCCAGGAAATGGAAAGGTGAGGAAAGCCACTATCAATATAGGAAATCCTCCATTGCAATGATAGATCATAACCAAGAAACCACAAGCATGTGCCATGCATGCCAAAACTAGCAAGGAAATCATACATGCAACTTGGTACTTGCAAGAAAAACATGTTGTACTTGTTGATCTCGATGTCCCCTTGCACTTTCCTACTCTTCATTTTCCTTTCTTTCTCCAAATCCCAAGTAATCCACACTAGTGAGAAATACCATAGCATGTGGGTTTATATTGGGGGATATATATTGAGTAAAAAATGAGATAATATATTGGGGGATATAAAGGGGGTAAAGTGTTTTTACATTGGCTAGTATACGAAATGGAACTCAAATTTGATGAAAAAATATAAAGGAGTATAAAATATGTTAATGGAAAAATGGATACCTACAATATCTAGTGAAAGCATGGGTTTTTTAAATTGATAAGGTGTATTTGGTTCGTATTGGTAGGAGTCAAATAATATGACTTTTAGAGGTATTTTTCAATATTTATTAAATTAAGGGTATTTTTTAATATGCCACAAACACACGTGATATGTCAGAGGGTAATTGAGTGAAGCCCCCATGGAGAGAGAGAGAATAGAATGAGAACTCCAAAAATTCACTAACAAAAGGTACCAACTGATCCTCATAAGCATTTTTATTAATGAAGTCGCTATTTTCTTCAATTTTGCATTATTTTCGTTGATTTTCCTTCTCACATGCAATATGTGACCCTTCAACTTCCTTTTCTCATATTTTTCATTATTTTAATAAATAAATGCCCAAAACTATCACTTTTCCTTTCCAAAGCGTTTGACATTGCCTTTGCCAATTTCCTTGGCCACATCAAACCAAATGAATGCCAAAAATAGGAAATTTTTTCCCAACATTAATTTTGGAATATGTGTCCCATGACCATGGTTATTATTGTTCCTTTGCTAACTTTATTACATGGATTTTTGACCAGGGCTATTACAAGATTTGAGGTTTTTGGGTGAGGTTCCTACTGAGAGCCTATATTGATATGTGGGCATGAATGTTGATGGTTATGGCACTTAGTCAACCAACCATGTTATTGTTGTATTTGGGGTTTGTTGGACAATTGGAGAAATAACCATGCCACATCATCATGGGCATGTTGGATGGGTAGGTGGGGTAAATGCCACCTTGTCAACCATGGGCTAGGCAAACACAACTATGAAGAAGAAATTAACCCCATCCTCTTCAACCACTGGATAATGTTTTTTAAGCCCCTTCCCTATAATCTCTAGACATTCAACTTGGCTAAGTTACTCATCTTCTAGAGCAGCTCAGTGAGGATCACAATGTAATCATCAACTTCATGAACAACCTGTAGTGAAACTAGTGGAATATGTAGGATCGGATGGCCAACATCCTGAAAGGTCAATTGAGATTACAAGAGAGGTTGGAACATCTGAAAAGTAGACTCACCCACATGGAAAGCATGTAAACTGTGATTTCAAACCCCCTCTATTTCTTGGTTTTGGTACTGAACTCTTTTGATGCTTAATGTTAATTGAATGTATTTTAATTTTGAACATATTTTAGTATTTTTGATGTATTAATTTTTGGTTACTCATAATGTTCATACAACTAGCCATAAATTTTGGGTTTTATGTGTTGATAGAGAATAAGAGAAACAAATTTTTAAGAAAATATAATAAATATAAATATTTTTCTAATTAATAAAACCACCTTGATTTATAACAAAAAAAATTGTAATTCCATTCAATTATATATAATTTAAATTCTTAATAAATATTAATAAACATTAATTTATAATAAATATCAAAATATTTAAAATATAATATATTTTGCATTATTTCCTAAAAATATTTTGTTGTTACAAAGTAATAAATAAACTATTCGATTGAAGTTTGAAACCCGAATAAATCAAATAATCAAAAGTTATAGTATACATTATTAAAATGATAAAAATCATAGCAACTAATTAAATTAAATTATATTTTATATTATTATTACTGTCTTTTATTATTAAAATAATTAATATACCAATTAAATAGGTAGACACTAAAAAAAACATACGTATAAAATAAACCCATAATAATAAACTTTATCCTTTTTTAAATTGAAAAATATACCAATTAAATATATAGACATTAAAAAATCATACTTATAAAGCATAATAATTGACTTTATCCCTTCCCTTTTCTCACTAAATTGAAAAAGGAAATGTGCGTAAACAAATAAAAACCATTATGCTTTCCTTAAAAGTTTAACAAATATATATTCTAAATCCTATAAACCAGGAGAAGTTAAGCTACGACAGACTTGAATTACATAGGGAGTACAGATCATCGGATCTGAAGAAGGGACGCGTGTTTTTAACAAGTAGTGTCCTCTAGAAGGGAGACACGTTATGTTTGACTTGCAGACCATTCTTTAAGTATCACGATCCTTTCCTGAATTAATTCTTCCTCTGGAAAACTATACTTCAATGGCACGAGCTTATCGTTGGCTCAACTCTCTGCTAATTCATGAAAAATTCGTTTCTATAGGTCCAAATTCAACTTGAACCTTTTCACGCCCTTTAACCGCATAAATTACTGATAAAATGCGTTGCTTATTCTTTACTTCAGCTACTCAGGATTTCAAGTTCCCTGGATACACGAGTAAAACTGCCCAAACTCCAAACGAATATCGCCATTTGTCGTGACTCTGTCCATGATGGCCTTCCCTAAATAAAAGGAGTCGGGGCTTTCTGGTACGTTTATTTTCCCCTGACTTCATTGAAAGTTTTATGAGAACACAGCGGGATTTCAGGTTGAAAACAATCCACCAACCAGTGGTTACGGTTCCGAGTCCTTATAAAATACGTGTATTCTTGCAAATTCTGAGAGAAGTAATTGAATTGATTTCAACAAGTGTAAGCTTCAATACCTGGCGCATCTACTTCGACAACACAAAGAAAGAGGATGTCTAGACTAATTTCTTTGGCTTATTTGGTAGCCTTTACCACTTCATGTGTAATGGTATGCTCTGTAGCTGAAGCTGCTGCTGCTGCTGCAGGGCACCACCCTCTGAGAAAGCCGGTCAACTTCACAGAAGAGGAGACGGATTGGCAGCCAGCCACGGGTACATGGTACGGAGAGGCAAATGGAGATGGAAGTGAGGGTAAGGACGACATAAAACCTTTTTAATATAATATAATATAATATATGATCACTCACAGCTTTGGAAATTAAGGATATTATATAGATGTTTGAATGAGGAAATAGTATTCAAGGCTTGCATTGTAATTACAGGAGGTGCATGCGGATATAGCAATCTGGTGAAACGGATACCATTCCAATCAAATGTAGCAGCAGGGAGTTCAGACATATTCAAAGAAGGAAAGGGCTGCGGAGCTTGCTATCAGGTATATACGCTTTTTAATTCATATTATTAATAGAATGTGTTAATTGGATGTCGGGAGGATGATTTTTATTCCCTAAGGCCAAGAAAAAGTTCATGTTTATATTAATAAAATTGCTCAAAAGTTGTGTATTATGTTCCTGTAATCAGGTGAAGTGCACAGGTAATAGTTTGTGTTCAGAAACAGGAGTGACTGTGGTGATAACTGACAGAAGCCCTGGCGAAACACACTTTGATCTCAGTGGTACTGCCTTTGGGGCCATGGCATCTGATTCTAGTAGAGCTGGGGATCTGCGTAACGCTGGAACTGTCTCTCTTTCGTTCAGACGGTAACGTGTTTATGTACTCAACCAACTCAACTCAGAGCAGTGAAACACGATTGACCCACTTACACAGCTCTTCTATAATTTATTTAAGATATTGTCTGATGGATGACTATCTGTCATGTGAGGATCACAACACAGGGTGCCTTGCGAATATCCGGGGAGGAATATTGCTTTCCAGGTTAACGAGGCGTCCACTGACTATTGGTTTGAAGTTCTTATTATATACGAAGATGGAGATGGTGATCTTGGAGAAGTTTTTCTAAACCAGGTAAAGGAAGCGGAGGTTTGTAGATCCTGATCTCCTTGGAAAAAATTGTAATAACGTCTATCTATTTTAAATAACAAAATTATTCTTTTCATATTTCTCTGAATACTTTAAAAATGGTATATTTTAAGGATTTAAAAAAAAAAATCTAACTATAAAATTGATAAAGAAAGTACTTCATTAAATTTCCTTTCTGTATTTTATTCATGAGGCTTGGCTTCCTAGTAGGATAATATCTGGAATGTTTCCTTTCTATATTTCATTCATGATGCTTGGCTTCTATCCTCATGTGTACAATGTAAAACAAAAATAATTATAAAATAGTCTAAAACCTTCAACATCTTCCAAAATTTTTAAATCACATCTTTATTCACATTATATCAAATTTATTGCTCTTTTACCCACCCGATAAATAGTTTCCACTTACATTGATTTAATATTAACCATTTGTTTCAATACTATCGTTTCAATATTATCACCTGAAATATAGACATCCCCGTTGATATATGTTTCATGTTGTGTTGTGTGCAGGCAAACTCGAATTCATGGCTACCGATGCAACAAACGTGGGGTGCAAATTGGGGTTTGAGACCCGGGTTTGCTCTGCGGCCTCCCTTCTCTCTTCGTTTGTCAACTCTTTCCACTGGAAAAACTGTCACTGCAACTAACGTCGTTCCCGAGAATTGGCAAGCGGGTGCTACCTATAGATCTGTCGTCAACTTTGACTAAGCATATCATCTGATAACGTATAAGCTGATTCCATTCAATTCACCTTTATAACCGATATATGAAATAACTCTAAAATAATTGCTGTTAGTAATAATATTGCAAAATTGGAGGAAGAAATATGTTTTGGATCCTTCAATGAAATGATTGGGAGCAGCAAATCTGTTTCTGTCACTGTGCTTTGCACTCTATAAGTTGACGATGTCCAATAAAGTGAAATGAAATTTCTGTTGAAGTAAAAGATGGAGCCAATTTTAGAAGTTTCAATGCGTTTGCTGGTAATGGTGTGCCATTTGCAACTGAAATTGATTATGTGAATTAGTGAAAATTACATAACGGTTAGCTAATACTATTTTCTTTTTTCAATTTTATGTCAACTTATACTATTTTCCTTTTTCAATTTTATGTCAACTTTTGAAAAATATTAGTGCATCAAAACTTAGTTGGCTCACTCAAGTTGTTTTCTAAAACTATGGTTTCCCATAGAGTTTAAGGTTATAAAGAAATTCAATAAAATATAAACATTTAAATGTTGGAAATTCTCAATACAATCATAAAGAGGAAACACAAAGAATACAAACAATATGTGGAAATTAGAAAGTCACGTATACACAGGCATTGATACATACATAGGAATGGAACAAAACTTCAGTTTTCTATTCCATCATCTTCTCACAATTAAATTACATTGCTTATATAAAAAATGGTCAAAGCCTTTAAATAGATGTTCAACAAACATTTTTCCTTGGCCTGTCAAAAGACTCATTTCTGCATTTAATCAGCACGCAAGCTGTATTCTTCTTATACACAAAAATACACGAAAACGCGTTCAAACACAAAAACTAGCAGACCTCAAACTTTATGTGATTCGGCTTGAGTCCTCATCGCATCTGGCTCCTTAACACAAATCGATGACTGACGAACTTAACTTTTATGTGGCGTGAAAACAGGTAAACATAAAAGGTTGCGGGTGCAATGTGCGATGACGCAATCACGTCGCAAAACAAGTAACATATGTTGCGGAACTTTATGGTAAAAAATAAACAGTTGCAAATGAGATGTGTGATAGCACGATCGCATCGTATGTCAAATAACTTAACTTGCGGTTTCTGAAAGGTAAGTCATAAACAATGTGAAATGTGTTTTTCGGGCAGCTAAAGTTGGTAAGTGAAAAATGCGGAATACAAAGAAATGAACACAAAACAGAAGGTTTGGTCCATGCGGTAAGGTATAAGGTAGGTCCCGCTAGATATCGCATCCGCGGTAGAACAAGATATGGCAAACGGCTTAAATGGTAAAACAAAAGACTTGCGATTTGCGCGTTGCTGGCAAAAGGTAAGTCAATGTGGTAGATGGAATATAAATGTAGAGTTTAAGGCTCGGTACTCTATTTTGATCTTTGCGTGGATTCGTGAAAACACCTCTAGTTCTCGGATCTGCAGCTTTGCTGTGCTACATGTTAAATCTCTTCAAAACTTCTGCAACATATTTTTATTGGGAATTAAAAATTCCCTTTTCATTTTTCTTTACTTCTATGCCCAACAAGTATTTCAATAAACCCAAAATCACTCATTTCAAATTGACTCTTCATGATTGCTTTAAAATCAACAATGAGAGAAACTTCATTACCTGTGAAAATTAAATCATCTACATATAAAAGAACGATAAGTATCTTACCATAATTTTCTTTGATGTGGAGTGTGGGTTCACCATCACATTTTTTAAACCCATTTTTTGTGAGGTAAGCATCAATTTTGTTGTACCATGCTCTTGGTGCTTGCTTCAGCCTATAAAGAGTTTTCTTCAACTTGCACACTTTGTGCTCTTGGCCTTCAATCTCATAGCCTGGAGGTTGTTCAACATATACCTCCTCTTTCAACATTCCATTCAGAAATGTTGGCTTCACATCCATTTGGCAGACTTTCCACTTTTTCTGTATTGTTATGGAAAACACTGTCCGCACTGTCTCCATCCTTGGAACAGGTGCAAAGGTTTCTTCATCGTCTCTTCCTTGTTGTTGCTTGTAGCCTTTCACAACAAGTCTTGCTTTGTGCCTTTCAATCTTGCCTTCAACATTTGTCTCGGTCTTATAGACTCATTTTACTCCAATGACTTCTTTACCTCATGGGAGGTCCACTAACTCTCATGTGTCATTCTTTTGAATTGCACCAATCTCTTGGTTCATTGCTTAAATACATTTTTCTTCTTTTACTGCTTCTTCAAAATGAATTGGGCCATCAACATGACAAAAAAAATCAAATAAAGAGTTCAGACCATTTTCATTTTCAGCTTCTTGCTCATAAATTTCACTCAAATTTTTGAATCTTGGTCTTCTTGGTGCGCTTGGAGTTCCACTTGAACTCGGGGGAGTTTCTGATCCCTGTGGTGCGCTTGGAGAAGCACTTCCTTGGTTTCTCAAGGCTGTTCGGTTTCCTTCTTGTGGTGTGCTTTTATGTGCTTATGTAGGTGGAGGAGGAACCATCGTGAAGGAATTATTTGCTACTTTGCATTCCTCTTACTCTTCGTGAGACACACATTTCTTCACATTCACTGTTTTCTCTAAGCTTCCATCCCAAGCTTCTTCTTCAATAAACTGCACATCTCTATTGATTATAACTTTCTGGGTGGATGGATTATAGAGTTTTTATAGCTTGGACTCATCACTGTATCCAACAAAGATACACTTCTCTCCCTTTCTGTCCAACTTCTTCCTTAGTTGATCTAGGATATGTGCATAAGCCACACATCCAAATACTTTCATGTGAGTGAAAAACTGCTTTGTTCCACTCCATGCTTCTTCTGGAATTCTGTTCTTAACAACTTTGGTTGGGCATCTATTCAAAATATATGCTACACAATTGAAATTTTCAATCCAATACTCATTTGGAAAATGTTTTTCCTTCAACAAACTTCTGACCATGTCCATGATGGCCCTATTCTTTCTTTTTGGAACACCGTTTTGTTGTGGTGTGTACCTTATGGTAAACTTCTTGTGTATGTCATTCTCCCTACAAAAACGTAGGAAATATTTGGAGATATATTCCCCACCTCTATCAGTTCTCAGCACTTTGATGTAGTGCCCACTCTACTTCTCAACAAGAGCTGTGAAGTGGTAGAACTGTGCAAACACTTCACTCTTCTGTTTCAAGAAATACACCGATGTCTTTTTGGTGTAATCATCTATGAATTTCAAAACATAAACACTACCAACTTAAGATGACGTTTTCATTGGTCCACACAAATCTGAGTGGAAAATCTCCAAGGGTGGTTTTTCCCTTATACTCTTCCCTGTTGGGAATGCTTTTCTGTGTTGTTTGCCCAAGATGCAGCCTTCACATAGGTTGTATAGTTTCTCAACGCGTGGTAATCCTTTTACCATCCCTTTTCTATCCAAGAGGTTCAAACCTCCAAACTTGAGATGTCCAAATCTGAAATTCCATAACTAGTTTTCGTCTTTCACTTCTTCTTGAAAGATCTCTTGTGTGTCTGATGCTACCACACCTCCTTCCTTCAAGACTGTTACGAGTTTGAGAGGAAACATCCTATTCTTTGTCATGTGCACTTATGCAATGACTCTTTTACTTGGAGGTATGTCCACGACAGTGCAAAAATTATTCTTAAAAAATACATTGTAGCCCTTGTCCACGAGCTGTCCAATGCTCAGAAGGTTACATTTCAGGCTAGGTAGATAATAGACATCTAGCACAAATTTATGTTCTCCCTTCCTTACGAGTATAAATATTCTTCCTTTTCCTTTGAAAAAAACTTTACTATCAGTCCCTGTTATCACTTCAGATTTCACATCTTCATCTAGTTTGACAAACATTGCTATGTTTCCAGTCATGTGATTACTAAAAAATGAGTCTAAGAACCATACATCTTCATGTTTTTCTTATGCTACATTACATGTTAAGAGCACATTACTCTGGTTCTTATCTTCTTTTGGAAAATCAACATTTTTCCTATTATTCACGTCGTTTAGTGTCTTTCGACATTCATTGGAATAATGCTCATACTTTTTACAATATTAACATTGGACTTGGGATTTATCATAACTTTTTCCATGAGCTTGACTCTGGCTCGAGCCTTCACTTTGATTCTGATTGCTTCCCCTTTCGCTTGTGCTTGCAGGGTTGTTTCTTCCACTTGTCTGTGGGCTTCTTGCTTTTCCTCAGTAGTTCGATCTTCTTTGACCTCTACCTAGACCAAAATACATTTGTGTCTTGAATGCATGCTCCAATGAGGAGTTCAATGTTCTGTTCATTATATGTTCATGAGACATCAGGGATGCAAAAAACCAATATACTAAAAATATTGAGAGATCCTTTGTCTCTTCTGTTGCCACTACTATGACATCAAATCCTGAG
Organism: Pinus albicaulis; assembly: GCA_034641835.2. Classification (NCBI taxonomy): domain Eukaryota; kingdom Viridiplantae; phylum Streptophyta; class Pinopsida; order Pinales; family Pinaceae; genus Pinus; species Pinus albicaulis. The sequence goes on along the minus strand of CM076575.1, from coordinate 876,724,732 downwards.
GGTAGACTTCTCAATATTTTCTCCACTATTATTATTTCCTTAGGTGTCTATCTAGGAGACCTTATCTGGGTAACCAACCTAATCACATGTGTGAAGAATGAGTCTATGTTATCATACTCTTTCATACAAAGAGTTTCAAAGTGTTTCCTGAACATTTGTAATTTTTTTGTCTTCACCTTCTCCATGCCTTGATAGGCTGTTTTGAGAATATCCCACACCTCCTTAGACTTTGCTATTGCTAAAATCCTTGGGAAAATATTCTCATGTACTTATTGAAAGTGACAGAAGAGGGATTTGGAGTCCTTCTTCCTATTATCTCTCAACAAGTCTTTTTTTGTTGATATCAAAGCAGCCAGCACTACTGCGTCTACTAGTTCTTGGAAATCTTGTTCCACCAGCTCCCATATATCTTGTGAAGAAAACAGGGTTCTCATTGTAATGGCCCAATAATCATAATTCTTCCCATTAAATTGTGGTAGTTGGGGATTCGTCAAGCTTGTTCCTGCTGCAGCCATTGAGACTGTGTAAAAAAACAATCAATTTGACTGTGTCAAACCAAAGCTTTCTCACTGCTGGAGAAATCTACTTCTCAAATCAATCTTACAGCTTCTATAGTGAAGACCAAGCTTCTGCGTCTTTCACCGAGAGCCTAGACTAGCTCCGATACCATATTAAAATTTTTGAATACAATCAGAAAGAGGAAACGTGTTTCCCCAAACACAAAGAATACAACAAATATGTGGAAATTAGACAGTCACATATACACAGGTAGCGATACACAGGAGCAGAACAAAAATTCATTTTTACATTCCATCATCTTCTCAAGATGAAATTACATTTCTTATATAAAAAATGGCTGAAGCCTGTAAACCTAATGCTATCAATCCTAATTCAATGTTAAAGAGACATCAACAAACATTTTCCCTTGGGATGTCAAAAGACCCATTCCTTCATTTAATCGGCATGCAGGCCGTATTCCGCTTATACACACAAACTGTTGGACCTCAAACTTTATGTGATTCGGCTTGAGTCCTCATCGCATATGTCTCCTTATTGCAGATCGTTGATCAAGGAGCTTAACTTTTATTTGGCGCGAACACGGGTAAACATAAAAGGTTGTGGGCACGATGTGCTATTACGCAATTGCGTCGCAAAACAAATAACATATGTTGCGACACTTTATAGGAAAACATAAACAGTTGTGAATGCATAGTGTGATAGCACGATCACATCGCATGTCAAATAACTTAACTTGTGACTGGTGAAAGGTAAGTCATAAACATTTCAAAATGCACTTTGCGGGTGGCTAAAGTTGGTAAGTGCGAAATGTGGAATACAAAGAAATGAACACAAAACAAAAGGTTTGGTCCATGCGGTAAGGTATAAGGCAGGTCCTGCTATATATCGCATCGGCGGTAGAACAACATATGGTGAATGGATTTAATGGTAAAACATAAGACTTGCGATTTGTGCGTTGGTGGCAAAAGGTAAGTCAATGCGGTAGTTGGAATATAAACGCAGAGTTTAAGGCTCAGTACTCTGTTTTGATCTTTGCATGAATTCATGAAAACGCCTCCAGTTATCGAATCTACTGTTGTCCTTCTATGCTGTCAAAATTGATGGAATTGTGGGCTGCTCCCGTTTATCATTCATGGTGGTGGTTGGGAGTAAAATTCCAACATTAAACCAGGGACATAAATGAAAAGGATTTTAACCTTCTCTGAAGTTATTTTCTTCCAACTTCTATGGTATAAAATGTCAATTCAAAATATAATTTTTTTATTCATTTATTGAGTTTGATCCAATATGTATCATCTTAGATATTGCAAAATTTTTGAAAATTTGGAAATTATAATTTTTTTTATTAATTTTGGTAAAATATATATACATATTATTATATTTTCAACATATAATTATATTTTCAACAATTTACCCAAATTCTATTTCACCTAAAATTCTTATTTTCATTTAAAGAACTAAACACCTCTTATCACAATGAGGTTATATTTCATTTATGCTAACCCTTAATTTCTAATAAACTATTAATTTATTTATGCTAACCCTTAATTTCTAATAAACCATTAACTTATCAAAATCATGAAAATAAAGAAACGTTTTCTCTCATAAAAAAAATAGATATAAAATAATTTTAATAAATAGTAAAATTCATGACCATTATACTAAAATAAATTTAATTTTTTTTAATGTTAAAATAACAAATTCCTAACCACTTACATCAGGTTAATTAATAGGCGTGATATTCGTGAATAGCTAACATCAAACAAAACCCCGAATCATCTGCCTAAGCCTATAACCTTCATGGTATCATCGGGCTAAGCATATAGCCATCAACCCATGAAGGCATTACTTTTTATGGGCGTGAGTTCGACGTGTTAAAAACCTCAAAACCTATAGTATTCAATACACGATTTTTACAGTGAGTCGTGACTGTGTCGTGTTTTCCCATGCTTTAAGCCCTGTAACAAAACGGTTTAAAACCTCAGTATTGAATACATAGATTTCACACTGAATAGCAACTGTGTTTCGCTTCTCGGTGTTACAAAGTTTCATAAATTCAGGGGAATGTATGTGAGTTTTGGGTCAAGTAAATAATTGCTGTTTCTGAGTGAGCTTGTTAATTTGTCTGATTTTAAAATTGGATGATGAGGATTTAAAGGGAGGATGACAATTGAATAGATTTTCATTGTTTAATTTAGATTTTAATTTTTTTTCATTTATTTCTAATTACATACATGCCTATCAGATAAATAAAAATGGACTCTTCAATTGAATTTTCTATTTGTTTAATAGTAATTTTTTTTCTATATTTATTTTATTTAAATTTATAATGTTTTTTAAATACCAGCCTAGATCCATCTAACTCTGGATCTATCATGCACCGAGAGGGATCAAATCTCTTGAGGTGCAAACCTATTTTTTGAGTGCAAAACTTCAGGAAATGTTTGCACCTCGAGAGATTTGATCCCTCTCGGCACATGATAGATCCAGAGTTAGATGGATCTAAGCTGGTTCCAGTCGGAGGCATCAACGTCACATTTTTCAGATTATTAAAATTTTTGTATATTTTTGAGATGTAAGATGGATCTAGGCTGGTTTCAGTCCTGTGATGCCAAGAAAAATCTATCAAATGTATGATTAATTTTATCAGTAATATGTAAATATATCAAATATTAATATAATCATTTTAAATATGCTAAATATTTCTGAGATTAATTTGGTCATTTTAATTTTAAATTTTCTTATTTACCTCAGTTCGTTGAGATGATAATTATTGTTAATAACTATAATGATGAAAAATGATGAAATATTTTTTTTAAATGCAAAGTGACAATAATAGTGTTGAAAGATAGAAAATGTGAACAATAAGAACGTACTCATGTTACAATCAATCTCAAACTATTTTCCTCTACTATTCTTATTTCCTCCCTTGTTAGTTTTGTTATCTTTTCATATCGATTATATGAAAAAGAAAATTTAAATCGTAAACCATTTAAATATTTAGCTCGATCTGTTGTAGTAAACATGATACCTTGTCTCTCTTGCTCTCCAATATTAATAGCTTAAATTACTATAACACAAAATCAATCTACATTGTTAAAAACTTTTTGTGCTTACACTAAAATCAATGCATATTGTTAATCCAATCACTTTAATATTAATGTACCATCATATATCCAATTACATTAAATCATAAATCAACATATGCATTGAAATCAATGCATTTAATGCAAGCAATCAAATAAGATTAGAAAATAACTTCTACATTGAAATCAATGCACATAATGCAATCAATCAAATAAGACTAGAAACCAACATCTACACTGAAATCAATGCATTTACTCAAAGAAATCAAATAGGATTAGAAATCGCCATCTACACTGAAATCAATGCATTTAGCGCAAACAATCAAATAGTATTAGGAATAATCTATATTGAAATCAATGCATCTAGTGCAAGCAATCAAATATAATTATAAATTGACGTCTAAATTGAAATCAACACATCCAGTGCAAGCAATCAAATAGTATTATGAATCATCACCTACACTGAAATCAATGCATCTAGTGCAAGTAATCATATATCATTAGAAATAAATATCTACACTAAAATCGATGCATCTAGTGCAAATAATCAAATAGGATTATAAATCACCATCTCCACTAAAATCAATCCATCTGGTGCAAAAAATATTCTTCCCTCTCTCCACCCTTCATCCATATCTATATCCCCATCCATCTCTTTTTTTTGTCTCTATCTCACCCCCCTAAACACACACGCTCTCGCACTCCATATATATCATTCTCTTTGTCGATCACCCTCTCTCCCCATCTCTCTCTTCTTCCCTCTCTTCCCCTTCTCTCCCTCTCCCTCGCTAATATCTCTCTTTCCTCCTTTTTTCCTCTCTCTCTCTCTCTCCATCTTCCTTATCACTCACTCTCTCTCTCTTTAGGAACCAACATCTACACTGAAATCAATGCATTTACTCAAAGAAATCAAATAGGATTAGAAATCGCCATCTACACTGAAATCAATGAATTTAGTGCAAACAATAAAATAGGATTAGAAATCATCTACATTGAAATTAAGTCATCCAGTGCAAGTAATCAAATATAATTATAAATTGACATCTACATTGAAATCAACACATTCAGTGCAAGCAATCAAATTGTATTAGAAATCGTCACCTACACTGAAATCAATGCATCTAGTGCAAGTAATCAAATATCATTAGAAATAAATATCTACACTAAAATCGATGCATCTAGTGAAAATAATCAAATAGGATTAGAAATCACCATCTCCAGTTATATCAATCCATCTAGTGCGAGATATATTCCTCCCTCTCTCCACCCTCCATCCATATCTATATCCCCCTCCATCTATTCTTTTTTGTCTCTCTATCTCACCCCCCTAAACACGCGCGCTCTCGTACACCATATATATCAATCTCTTTTTCAATCACCCCCTCTCCCCATCTCTCTCTTCTTCCCTCTCTTCACCTTCCATCTATATCTCTATCTTCCCCTTCTCTCCCTCTCCCCCATTAATATATCTCTTTCCTCCTTTTGTCCTCTCTCCCTCTCTCTCCATCTTCCTTATCACTCTCTCTCTCTCTCTCTAGAAACCAACATCTACACTGAAATCAATGCATTTACTCAAATAAATCAAATAGATTAGAAATCGCCATCTACACTGAAATCAATGCATTTAGTGCAAACAATCAAATAGGAATAGAAATCATCTACATTGAAACCAATTCATCTAGTGCAAGTAATCAAATATAATTATAAATCGACATCTAAATTGAAATCAACAAATTCAGTGCAAGCAATCAAATTGTATTAGAAATCACCACATACACTGAAATCAATGCAAGTAATCAAATATCATTAGAAATAAATATCTACACTAAAATCGATGCATATAGTGCAAATAATCAAATAGGATTATAAATTACCATCGCCACTTATATCAATCCATCTAGTGTGAGAAATATTCTTCCCTCTCTCCACCCTCCATCCATATCTATATCAATCTCTTTGTCAATCCCCTCCTCTCCCCATCTCTCTCTTCTTCCCTCTTTTCACCTTCCATCTATATCTCTATCTTCCCCCTCTCTCCCTCTCTCTCCATCTTCCTTATCACTTTCTCTCTCTCTCTCCCTCTCTCTCCACCTTTCTCTCTCTATTTCTTTCTTCTTACCTCTCTCCTCCTCCCCCTCCAAGTCCATATCTCTTTCCCTCCCTCTCTCCACTCTCTCACATCCTCTCTCTTCCTTCCTCTCTTTCCCTTTCTCTCCCATCTCTCTCTACCTCTCTCTCTCTCTCTTCACCCACCAACTATGTTACTATATCCCTCCCTCTCTCCCTATATCTCCTTCTCCCCCCTTATCTCCATCTCTCCTTATTTGTCTCTTTATGTCAGCCCCAAACATACATGCTCTCTCTCTGTCTCTCCCTTGTCACTCCTTCTATCTCTCCACTTCTCACTCTCTATATTTCTTATTTCCTACATCTCTCCCCCTCCAACTCCATCTCTCTTATTGATCCCTCTCTCCTCCTCTCTCTCAAGTCCTCTCTCTCGTCCTTCCTCTCTCTCTCTCCCCTAAATCCCTTTCTCTTCCCTGATCTCTCTCTCTCTCTCTCCAATACTCTCTCTTCCCCCATCACTCTCCTCCTCTCTCTCATCCTTCCTCTCTCTCCCTTTCTCTCCCACCTCTCTCTCTCTCTCTTTTCCCTCCAATCCTCTCTCTTCCCCCATATCTCTCTCTCTCTCTCTCTCTCTCTCTCTCTCTCTCTAATCCTATCTCTTCCCCCATCCCTTTCTTTCTCTCTCTCTTTCCACCCCTCTCTCTCCAACTACCTTACTATATCCCTCCCTCTCTCCTTCTCACTTCTTCTCTCCCCCTTCTTTCCATACATCTTATTTTGTCTCTTTATCTCACCTCTAAAGATACACACTCTCTCTCCATCTCTCTCTTATAACTCTCTCTCTATCTTTCTTCTTAGTTATGTAAACTAATGAACATAAATATTTGTAAATATAAAGCAGATTATGGAGTAAATATGAAAAGAGGTTTTATTTACTTAACATACCTCTAGTTTATTTATATTTTTGTTTATTTACCATACCCCTTTTCTTTACTATGGTATTTGGCCCATTGGCTTGTTATATAATTACATTTTTATTTATAATCCTATTTGATATATTGTTATTTATTTACCTTACCTCTTTATGCCTCTTTTATATTTATTTATTTACCATACCTCTTTATATATATTTTATATTTATTTATTTATTTATGATGCTTTTTTATACCTCTTTTATATTATTTATTTACCCATGGTATTTGGCCCATGGTATCAATATTAATTTGTCCCATGGTATTCGTCCCATAGGCTTCATCTAAATAAAACCTCTTTTTAAAGTTTTTTTAAATATAAAAAGGTTTATGGAATAAATATAAAAATATTTTTTATTTATTTACCATACATCTAGTTTATATATATTTTTATTTATTTACCATAGCTCTGGAGTAAGTATAAATTCATTTTACAAATATTTAATTAAAATAAATATTAAAATATTTTGGATTTTGATTGTTTGTGTGGAATTAACTCTTTTCCTTTGATTTAGGAAATGGTATTGACTTTATTAAAGAGTAAATATGTTTAAAATTTTACTTAATTTGGAAATTCAATGTGGTAATTTTTTTTGTTAAAGGTAAATTTATGATCCATTCAAATTCACGTATATAATTTAATATCCATTCAAATTATATAAATAATACATAATTGTATTAGAGATTGATATATGTTCTAGTACAATGCGATTTTTATTTTTTATTTTTTTTAATTTAAAACTTAAGCCGACATTTTGTATGAGGACGTGACATACCTGACATCGAGGTCATATTGGGTTGTAGATGCGCCTAAGGACGTGACATACCTGACATCGAGGTCATATTGGGCTGTAGATGCGCCTCTCGGCGCAATAATAATATTTCTTATTGAATAGTAGGATTGTAACAAGTTTTTTTCATAGTTAAATTTATATTAGTGCAACCACATAATTATATAAGTTAAATGATTAGTAAATATAAATGAGCATATAAACATTGATGCATATTTTAAATTATTAAAATTAAAAAGTATCATAAAACTAATTATAACTACATTCTCCTTATTATATAAATTAAACATATATACGTTTGAAAAACCACTCAACAATATTCTTATTCATGGAGATTTATTCTCATTTTATCATGAAGATTCTCAATTTGTAGATAGTTTTTGTTACAATATCATGGGTTATCAATACCACATGCCAAAAAAACATAACTTATTTCATATATAACACTTGTTCATACAATATTTTTTTAATTAATCAATTTAATTAAACCAATAAAGAGCATAACTATTTTGGAGATTAAATTATCATCATTCACTTAATAAATATTAATAATTAATAAAAAATAAATATACCTATTGATGCAGGGGCATTAGGCCCAAGACACTTTTTGTACATAAATAAACATAAGGGGGGTCTCATGTTTTGTTTCCCCATGTAAATATTCATAGTTGAGTTATTTTAGTTAATTTTAGAGAAAATTGTAACTGCCCGAATGATTAGTGGGCATAACAAGTGATAGTCTGGTTCAGTCCATCTAAGCATTAGAATAATTGGGAACTGTAGGAATTTGGAAAGTTGTTGAGTCATCAAAGAATCTGAATCGATTCATTGGTGATAATTGTATAAAAATAAACCTCTGTGACAAAATCGAGAGACCTACATGGAGCCTGCACCTAGACCTGCACAAACCTGCGTAGAGAGCTGCATAAGGGAGGAAGGCCATCAGATTGAAGATCTGGCCAACCAGTGGTTGTAATTCAATCCATTGTGTAAATTATAAATGTTTCAGTATATTTGTGCCTTGTGGATTTAATTTATGTGTGAATGTATATTTGCTTTGCTTGAATAAGTTTTGTGTGAATATATGCATGCATCTTGATGGAGAATAATCTAAATCTGTGATAATTAAGAACCTGTGATGGGATTAATGGTGCTCTACATACAGTTAGCGGAATTGATGTAAATACTGTTGACACTGTCGACAGGGGAGTGATAGAGCCGTGAGTGTAGGCCACAACAGAGGCATGGCTTTAACCCACGCATAACGATAGTGGTGTTCATTGGACGAGCACTGTATAATGAGGAGCGAAGGCGCATTTGAACTACGTCAATTTGAATAGGCGGAACCTGGTGTGAAGAAGGAGCAGAACCTTGCGGATGAACAGTGAATGCGGTTTAAGGTTGGAAGCAGTTTTTATCGCACCACCTTTGCAGCGAAAGTGGTATTTGAGGAATGGGGAGCGATTCCATAGATTGACCAACGCGTGTCCCCGAGCGACTTTGGAAAACTGCCTACACTGCACGCCATCGTGCATTATAGTTCGTGCAAGTTAATTGAGCGATATTCGTCGGATCAGATGAAGCCGTGCGATGCGTTGTCCACCGTTGGATGTGGCCGGCGTTAGTATTGGGACCCACACATATATACACGGGTTGATTGTTGCTGCCTAACTAAGGTTTGCAGTTTTAATAAGGTATGTGCAAATTGTTAAATTGGCAAAGATAAATATAGTTGTGAAGTTAGCGCCATATGAAATATATGTGGGGTTAACCATATTGTGACGATTTAATATTTGAACGGAGGTTGTGACTATATAGTGATATAGCATTATATGCGAATAGAGATGACACCTCCGCCAGCAAAATCATGTGAAGATGGACTATTGGGTTGTAGTTATGGAGGAATGTGGAATTAATATCTCAATTCTCTGAATTGAGATATTAAAATAAACCAGACTTGTTTGTTAAAATTGCTAGCGTAAACCTAAGGGAATGCTATGAGATTTACAGACTTGAGGACTCTGGAAAAGAAAAATTGGATGCATTTACCCAGACATTGAGTTGTGACCAAGGTAAACCGGGGCCATGGGTGGCCTCACTGTCAAGTGGTATCAGAGCTAGAATTTAGTTAGCTCATTGAAAAGTTTATTTCGAAAATGCACATGTACTGAAACAGAAAAAATAGTTGATTATTGAATCTGTTTAATAGAGAAAATTGCAGATTTGATTTGACATGCAGTGAAGGTCTCCAGATGAACAGAATCAGGATTTGAAGACAGAGTGTCTTGAAGATTGTAGCAGGTAGAAATGCAGTGCAGGTGAGGAGAGAAGGAACAAGATCATTCAGGTATCTTGAGAGGTAAGATGATGAGCCTTATTTGAACTCTAGTTGGAAGGACTTATTTGCAGAATACACAGTGCAGACAATTGAAGACATCTCAGCAGGGGCAGATCACAAGCTTTGAGAGCAGTGATAGAAGAGTCCAGCAAGGGACTCTGAGTGAAGAATAAAGAGTGTGGCAGAACCTGAAATAATTCCCAACTGAGGTTGGATGAAAGAATAAAAGGGGTGTTCTTGAGAAAGTTGTAGAGTGAAGCCTAGAGAGCAGAGAGAGTGCTCAGAAGGTTCCAAAGAGAGGGGACCAATACTTGCCAAAAGCTGGAGCTCAAGAGAGAAGCTTGGCGAGGTAAGTTGCAGCAAGAGAGCTTGTTGTTGCAGAGGCTTGGTGCAGCTTGTGAGTGAAGAACTCCTAGAGAAGGAAATGGCTACTGAGAGCCATAGCAGGGATTGCAGTGATTGCAGAGGTTCTGAGAGAAGCCACAGTAGAAGAGTGAGTGAAGATGCCAAAGAAAATGGCATGAGGAAGAGACCCACAGATGAATAATATTGGAAAGAATTTACTGAGATCAAGGAAGAGTTCAATGATTTGAAGAGATGGATAGAAGAAAGCTAGAGAGTTGGTTGGATCATGAAGAAGAAGATAAAGTGGCAGAGGCTACAAAGGAAGAAGGAGCAGATGATGAATGCTCGGAAGAAAAAAGAAATACTCAGATTAATTGAGTATCGGGAGAAGGACTTGGAGACTGAAGCTTCAAGTGGGACCAAGGGGTCCAAGAGCCTTACATCTGACATATTTTGTATGTTTGCAGGAACAACAAGTGAGAAAGAATAAATTGCTGATGTTGTCACTGATGAAGAAAATGGAGCAGCTACATGTTTTGAGGATTTCCATGCACAGTTGGAGAAAGATTTTGCTTTCCAACATATTGGAAGCAGAAGAGATTTAGTTTGTGATATTGTCCAGAAGCTGGAGGCTGAACAGCTTGAGGACTCTGAAGAAGAGACCATTGAAGAATCTCCGGAAAATATAGAAGACTTGGAACAGCAGAAAGATTTGGTGACCAAATCACCAATTGAGACCATGAGGTCTTGTGGTTTTGCATCTGATGAGTTGTTTGTGAATGCAGGTGTTAATGAAGGTAGTTCACATGATGAAAATGTGACAGATGAAGTTGATTGTTGCAAAGTAAAGTATGATGAGTATCTTTTAGATGAAGAACAGATTGAACTACTGCAACAGAAGGGATTCATTAATTCCTTATTTGGTAGAAGAGATTGTTTCAATGGGGTTGATGATGAGTTTGTCATTAATGCTGATAATGACAGGCTGATTTTGTTAAATGGGCATGTGGAGAATGATGGACAGATAGCTGGAATCTTTGTAGAGAAGGGAAATCAGGATTTCATTCTAATGAAGACTGAGGAGATAGTGACAGCAGAAGATAGAGAAGATTGTGGTGAGATGTGAAGATTGTGGCATGAGCAGAGGATAAAACCACAGAGAGAAGGTGTTCATATGGTAAGGACAGAGATGATTGAAGATGAGAGAGTTCATTTTTATGGACTAGAGCAGAAAGACATCCTTGAAGGGGATGGTGCAGAAGAGAGAGTAGCTGACAGTATCAGGAAATGTTTGAAGAATTGGAATCAGCATCCTAATGTGCTGATTGAGGAGAAAACAAAGTTGGGACAACATATTGAGATGCTGACAGAAGAAGGAAAGGCTTTGAGGCCTTGTAGACTTTGCTTTAACAAATGTTTGATGAATGCAAATCTTGTTGATGATGGAGATAAGTTGACAGCATGGGGCAGTCAATTGAAAGAGAAGGAGAATTCTGTGGAAGACATTAAACCATGGAATGGAGAAATTGAGCTGCTAGAGAGTATGCTAAATCAGTAGGATTCCATACAAGAGAGAAGACCTCAATTTCAGAATTGGGGGTTGCATAATGTGACAACACAATGGGATGAAGATAGAAAAGAATTGTTGTATGAATCATTAGTAGGGACCATTGGGTCTTGGGGTTTTGGAATTGATGAAGTGGCCGTGTTGACAGGCAAAGCAGAAGAAAATCCATCACTTGGAGCTGTCTTAGAAGAAGAAGAGCTGTTGCAGAATGAGGATGATCAGCTGAATGAAGATGAGACAACCATGTCTCATATGTAGGAAAATATTGTTGCTATTGGTAGCAGAGAAGAATTGGCTTGTTCGAATAGCCCAGAGAATATTGAAGAAGCTGTATGGCAGACTGTTGGGGCTACTACAGCAGTGGAGAACCAGAGTTTCACTCTGACAGAAGATGAAGATACAATGGCTAGAGAACTTGATTTGATTGTTGGAGTCACTCAAGAAGAAGGGAGGCAATTGCTGAAGATTTCCAAGGCAGAAGAATATGCTGAACCTGAGTTGCAGCATGGAGAAGATTTTTTTGGCCAAAGGAGATGGCGAGAATGTTTTCTGAAGATATTCAGAAAAGAAGGTGAAATTCCAGAGCAACGGCTTGGAGTGTTGCTGGGGAGAGTGTTGAAACAAAAAACTGAAGTGTTTCCAAAAGAGGAGCAAAAGTTTTACTGTTGCAGAGAGGGGATGGATGATTGGGTGGCGAATAGGGCAGCAGTAAGAACTGAAGAAATAAGAGTGCAACAAATAGAAGTAAGTGTCCAGCAGTCAGAGGAAAGATTAGACAAAGAAATTGAATTGACAAGGGAACTGATGCAGAAGATGCCTCAAAAAGGGCAGCAGCGAGGAAACAAGGAAATAGCAGCATAAGCAAAGCAAACAAAGGATGTGAAGGTACAGCCTGTGGAAAGCTACAACATAAAGTTTGGAAGCCAGGAGGAATGCGAAAGAAGGACAATGCAATGGATGGCCAGTTGCAGAACAAGGTGTGGAATCCAGGCAGATAAAAATAAAGCACATGATTAGGAGATCATGAATCATTTGAACCTGGGGAGTCTGATGCATGGGGAATTAGGCCCAAGACACTTTTTGTACATAAATAAACATAAGGGGGGTCTCATGTTTTGTTTCCCCATGTAGATATTCATAGTTGAGTTATTTTAGTTAATTTTAGAGAAAATTGTAACTGCACGAATGATTAGTGGGCATAACAAGGGATAGTCCGGTTCAGTCCATCTAAGCATTAGACTAATTTGGAACTGTAGGAATTTGGAAAGTTGTTGAATCATCAAAGAATATGAATCGATTCATTGATGATAATTGTATAAAAATAAACCTCTGTGACAAAGTCAAGATAACTGCACAGAGCCTACACCTAGACCTTCACAGACCTTCGTAGAGAGCTGCATAGGGGAGGAAGGCCATCAGATTAAAGATCTGGCCAGCCAGTGGTTGTAATTTAATCCATTGTGTAAATAAGAAATGTTTCAGCATATTTGTGCCTTGTGGATTTAATTTATGTGTGAATGTATATCTGCTTTGCCTGAATAAGTTCTGTGTGAATATATGCATGCATCCTGATGGAGAATAATCGGATTCTGTGATAATTAAGAACCTGTGATGGGATTAATGGTGCTCTACATACAATTAGTGGAATCGATGTAAATACTATCAACACTGTCGACAGGGGAGTGATAGAGTCGTGAGTGTAGGCCACAATAGAGGCATGGCTTTAACCCACGCATAACGATAGTTGTGTTCATCGGACGAGCACTGTATAACGAGGAGCGAAGGCGCATTTGAACTACGTTAATTTGAATAGGCGGAACCTGGCGTGAAGAAGGAGCGAAACCTTGCGGATGAACAGTGAACATGGTTTAAGGCTGGAAGCAGTTTCATCGCACCACCTTTGCAACGAAAGTGGTATTTGAGGAATGGGGAGTGATTCCATAGATTGACCAACGCGTGTCCTCGAGCGACTTTGGAAAACCGCCTCCAGTATGCGCCATAGCGCATTATAGTTCGCGCAAGTTAACCGAGTGATATTCATCAGATCGGATGAAGCCGTGCGATGCGTTGGCCGCCGTTGGATGTGGCCAACGTTAGCGTTGGGACCCACACGTATATACATGAGTTGATTGTTGCTGCCTAACTAAGGTTTGCAGTTTTAATAAGGTATGTGTGAATTGTTACATTGGAAAAGATAAATACAGTTGTGAAGTTAGCACCATATGAAATATATGTGGGGTTAACCATATTGTGACGGTTTAATACTTGAACGGAGGTCGTGACTATATAGTGATATAGCATTATATGCGAATAGAGATGACACCTCCGCCAGCAGAATCATGTGAAGATGGACTATTGGGTTGTAGTTATGGAGGAATGTGGAATTAATATCTCAATTCTCTGAATTGAGATATTAAAATAAACCATACTTGTTTGTTAAAATTGCTAGCGTAAACCTAAGGGAATGCTGTGAGATTGCCAGACTTGAGGACTCTGGAAAAGAAAAATCGGATGCATTTACACACACATTGAGTTGGGACCACGGTAAACCGGGGCCTTGGGTGGCCTTGTTGTCACCTATCAACATAACATAATTAGTTCTACTTCAATTATAAATATTTACTTATTTAATAAAACTTAAAATTATTACTTCTTTATTTTAATAACAAAATATATTTACCAAATAGGAATTGCACCACATGTTGCCAAGGAAACTCCTTAAGAATATAGCATAGGAAACACTAGCATAAAACAAAGAAGTGAAAATTTAGTTGATGTTGCTGATTTAATGAAGTTAGATGATGAGCTACCTTCAAAGATAGATCATCTAGTTTTCATAAAGAATCATTATCGTGTGGATGGAAAAACTGCCAAGCAATGTAATGAGAATGATTTATGGAAAATGGAGAGGCGCTTGGTTGAACATATGCAACCACTAGGATGTCATGTTGTCTACTCGGACTAGTACATGGTTTTTGCATGATGTATGGAGTTCAAGATCAACTACACAATGAAGTTTGGTCACTAGAGACATAATTTAAGTTGGACGATGGGCTTCTATCAAAGGAAGGATGAGGAAACACAAGACCTCTACCCTAGTTGGTTGCATACAAAACATCATCTCTTTTGTATGGTATGTTGAAATAAAGGCTCTACAACACTCGAGAGTAGAAATGTAGCATAGATTGACCAACATCTTGTACAACCAATGACGAAAATAATTAGAGTTGGTTCAAAATCTATAATAGTTATTATTTGTAATTATTTCCTAAAAAATTGGTGGTGTGATTACCTTGTTATGCTAAATATTTTCATAACCAATATTGTCTGTGGAATGTCAGGGTATTTCTGCTTCAGTATGTAACATACCCCGGTAACCTCGCAAGGAAATGCATGGAGCTAGAAATTTTTTTCAACATTTACAAATGTGTAACTTTCTAAATTCAATTTCTATATTCCCTCATTAACCATTTGAAAAACCATCATCAACACCTGGAGAAATATTTAGTAAAAACATAGTGAGTTACACAACAATTAACTGTCTTTGTTGTAGCATATTAACATAAATTTCCTGCTCTAAGTGTAGATCGATTCCATGATCATTTTATGTCAACTATTAAATCACATAATTGATAATATAAACAGCACACCATGAAATAAATTAAAATCATGAAAATGACACAATGAAAATGTTATCACTGAATAGTTTCTCAAGGTTAAAGAAATAACTCACCGAGGTAACCACAAACATACTTTTGACATCAGGATCTAGCCTTCTTGATTCTCAGAGAGGGATCTCTCTTTATGATTTAACTTTGTTGTTTTTTAGTTTATTTTAGGCTAATTATGTAAGTTTGATTGGTTTTGGTTTTGATTTGGTTTGGTGGTGGAATTACTAATTTAGATGGATAGATGCAGGTCTGTTTTTCATTGGGCTATGGAGTCAATGTATCAAGCAACAGGGAAGAATCAAGTTCTAAAGGAAGTGTTCATAGGGAAAGGTAGCTGAGTAAATTCAGATCTTTAGGTTGGATGGTGAAATGATTCCAATCGAGATCAAGGAGAAATTACAGGTTCCTCAAACTGGATAATGAAGGAAATGACAGAGGTCAATCGAAACTATAGAACAATGAATAATTCCCTAATCTGGATATCGGAAGAAAACATGAAAATGAATAACAGTTTAAGACAGAGGGTATTTAAATAAGTTCAAAATATAATTCCTGTTATATCATTTAAATTGGAAAACATGAAAGTATGTGAAAAACTCAAGAGAATAAAAAGGAACAATTGAAAGCACTTCACTAAAGTGGCTCAACACATGAATCCTATAATATAATGTCTTTATTACTCAATCCAGTCTACTGAGTTTAAAATGGTACAATAAACCCTCAGGTTTCAGATCAATACAACTATAGAATTGTTTAGCAATCCAAACACAATAAATACTTCGAATGATATGTTATCACTTAGTAATTTCTCAAAGTTAATGAAAGAACTCATCGAGGTAACCACAAACCTACTTTTGATATCAGGATCTAGCCTTCCTAATTGTCAGAGAGGGCTCTCTCTTAATGATTTAACTTTGTTGTTTTTTAGTTGATTTTAGGCTAGTTATGTAAGTTTGATTGGTTTTGGTTTTGATTTGGTTTGGTGATGGAATTACTGATTCAGATGGATAGATGCAGGTTTGTTTTTTGTTGGGCTATGGAGTCAATGTATCAAGCAACAGGGCAGAATCAATTTCTAAAGGAAGTGTTCACAGGACAAGGTAGCTATGTAAATTCATATCTTTAGGTTGGATGGTGAAATTATGGGTTCCTTAAACCAGATAATGATGGAAATGACAGAGGTCAATCGAAACTAGGGAGAAATGAAGAATTCCCTAATCTAGATATCAAAAGAAAACATGAAAATGAATAACAATTTAGGACAAAGTGTATTTAAACAAGTTCTGAAATAGAATTCTCGTTATATCATTTAAATTGGAAAACATGCATGTATGTGAAAACTCAAGAGAATAACAAATAACAATTGAAAGTACTTCACTAAAGTGGCTCAACACATGAATCTTGTAATATAATGCCTTTATTACTCAATCGAGTATGCTGACTTGAAAATGGTACAATAAGCCCTCAGGTTTTATATCAATACAACTATAGAAGTGTTTAGAAATCCACACACACTTAATACTTCTAATTATGAAGTATTTATACAAAAATTAATACTAAATATCCTATTAAACTAATCAAGATTTATTCTAGGAAATAAAATATCTAAATGCTAAAAGGTAGTGACACCTTTCAACTGATTGAAAGATGTCCCTATTTTACTTGGTTGTTGTTATCTGTTGGTTTCTCTCATGCTAACTTGTCTCTCGCACTGTCTTTTTCCATCTGAATTTGTCTTTTAACTCTGCTTTTTATCTTTAAACTATGTCTTTGCTTTTACCTGATTTGCTATCATTGTCAGTTATTTTTTAACTTTACTTCTTGCCCTGTCTGCTAACTATTTTACTTTTAAACTGACAAATATTTTTACATTATTTTACTTTTACCACAATAAAATTCATCATCTGAATCTTTATTTTCATCATGCTATTGTAAATTTCATATTTGAATAACTTTCATTGTTACTGATGTGAAAGTTTTCATCTCTGTTTAGTAATTACTTCCTTTGTGTAAATGTTTTCTTTCTTCTCTGTTAATACATGTAATCTTCTGTTTGAATAAAAATTTTAAACTCATATTGAGAGAATCTGGAGAAAACAGGTAATTAAATATTATTAAAACTGTTTGTCCTGATCTTGTCTGATCATCTGCAAAAATAAAAATAATAATTAATGAAAACCAGGTTTGTAGGGATTTCAAATGGGCTTCTAGAACTGGAAAATCCGTGGATTGAGTTCAAACTTTGGAGGTTTTGATTTTGTGAGGAAATGACTTTTAGTTCAATTTATAGTGGTGCCTTTCGGCTTTTTCTTTTAAGTCTGTAGAGGTGGGTAAACGAGCATAGTAGTCGGGATTTCGTATGGTGAAAATTGTGTTTATCACACAGTGGTCTATTGCATAATGAAGGAGGTGAACCAGTGGCTTTAAGAAGGCACAGGGTGGTTAGGCTCTTTAATTCATAGTCTATCACACGATGGTTTTCTTCTCGGCGCAGGAGACCAGTGATTTATCGCACATGTTAAAGTGGTTTGGCATTTCTGGATTGGGGAGTGCGATAGCACATGAGAGTGCCACATGCTAGGGGAATCGGGTGAAAAAACCACCCCTTTTGCAATCTTCTGAGGTTTTAAACTTCATATGGTCAGTGCATGCAAAAATGATGTAGGATGTTGGATATAAATAGTAGAGAACAGACAGTAGGATCAGTTATGCGGGGTTCTAGAGGTGGGACCCAAGATTATATGTGTGATGGGGTATATAAAGTGGGTTGGGACTGTTATAGAGTCAATATAATATATAATTTTGGAATATATATAATATGGGGATATTAAATGGGTTAATCTGATAGAAACTATAGGTTAAAATGTTAAAGTGGGTGTGGGAAAGTATGATAGCGAGATTTGAAATATGTATTAGCCAGAAGTCTGAAATAACATTGGGGAGTAATATGTGGCAATGTTAGTAATACATTAGAAAATACGTTAAAATATCGGCAAAAGGTTTATGTAGTGGGAAAGGCTTTTAAGGAAGGGGAAAGGGTTAGAATTAGGAGGAATGAATTCTAAATGGGAAAAAAGGGATAAGGAAAGAGATTTTTACAAGGGGAAATGTTAGAAGGACATGATGATTGAGAGATGAACCGGCTTATTCTTTCCAATGCTTTGTAAAAGTAATCTACCTACCCTTCTTTTATCCTAACATTTTATTTCCTTGATTGGGTGCACTTGAACTTGTTAACCCTTTTATCTTCTTTTAAATAAGTAAACTACTCTACTTCTAACCTTATGAATTCCAATGGCTCAGATTAAACTGATGGGCTCATTATTGTTCTCTACCTAACTACTGATCTGCCAAGATTAGATGGTTTGGCCAGAGCTTTATTCTCTAACGATCAGCATGAAATTTAAAGCATGAATAATAAAGATTAAACTGTATGATTATTGTGAATTGTGGCATTTTGGACACACTGCACACAATTTTATTTGCATAAAGTAAACTAAAAGGAGTGGCATTTGAATGTGCAAGAATTTCATGATCTATTTTGGTGGGGTTAAAATTTAATATTCTTGTTTGATATTTGTTAAACATTTGTAGAAAGCAAAGGTATGTACAATATTTCAAATTTTTAATAGAGTAAATTGAAAATTATGGATCGTATTATTATATGACCCTAACAGTGGCTTCACTTGGGGATGAAATTTCCTTGTGAGATGTCAAGAACACCGTCGACTAGTAGCCTGATCCATTGGGCCAATCCCAAGCCTGAAAATTCTTTGTTATAAAAATCTCTATGACTGAAAATCTTCAATTGAAATCACAACCTTTTCTACAAAATGAAATCTGATCTAAAACTAAAAGGTACTGCAACCTTCAAACCAAAATACTAGATCATCAATACTTTTAGGGTATTGTCCTTGGCTTTAAATCTTAATGAATTTTTTCAACACTCGCTAAAAACTGAAAATTGAAATAAACTTCTTGTTGAAAACTAAATTTAATCAAACTAAAATTCTACCTACTTACTCTAATTGTCGAACTGCTGGTGAGGTAAAATGAAATAGCCAATGAAACAATTCAAGCATTATATATATTGATGTATTTATTTTCATTTTCTTGTTTATAATCAAAACTATAGTTCTGCAACCCATTAGAAACTTGTCAACAAATGTAAGTTTGATAATGAAATACTCAATTTCCTGTATTGAATCTATAAACTGTACAAAAGGATCTTCAAAGGAATATGTACAAATGTTAAAATGATCCAAGTAAGTGTACATCTGTCTCGATGGCCTCCATGCCTTGAAACTAAACTTTCATTTTTACATTTATTTCCCTGTAAAATCAGCTTATGATTGTCCTGAGATAATTACAGATTTTTAGATAAGTTTTGTGATGATATTCTTACTGATAAAAATGTCTGTTTGATGAAACCTTTATCATCTTGATTCTGAAGCTCATAGTTAATTAAAGGAGATTTTTTTTTTATTGCATTCATAATCCAACACATCAGATATTGGAAAATGAAAAACTTGAAAGGATTGTTGCAACCTATTACATATAGATTTGAATGGAACTTCATAGATTTCGGTAGGTTTCTCCTCCTTTTCTTTTGAGATATTATACCAAATTTCTTTTAACAATTGAAATGATTCAAAACATAATGTTATAGAACTCTCCTGTGCCATTTGACCGGGTGTTTTAATGGAATTTGATAACTTCAATTGTGAAACTAAAGAGTCATGATCAAGAGTTTCATTTTCTTCTTTGTTGTCAATAACAATACCTAAATACTGATGTTTTTTTATTGCTTTAAAATTTTCTTTGATGAATTGAAAAGAAGAAAAACAAAGAGGCAAAGGTCCTTCACTTATTTCCTTATTTTCTGAACTTGCTTCTTAATTCTCCTAGTTGATCTGTATTGGCTAATCACTGTTTTCAAGTTGTTGAAACTGAAATTCCTCATCTTCAAACTTGCTACTGATTGCTTTGTAAAATTAGTTTCAGTTTGAAGAACATAATTATCAACATACTGATCATATTTAGGCCAATCATTAAAAGAAGGAATGTCATCAATCATACACATTAGATCAATAGATTTTTCTTCTACATATTGATATGTAAATCCATTTTCTGATCTATGGTAATTAAAATTTTCTTGAAAATTTTTATGGCCTTCAACATCTTCTTTTTCTACACTCAATGGGTCATAGTGAATTTCAAAAAAAAAAATCTATCTTTCAGTTTGATCTTCTGTATCATTTTTTCTATTTTTCTTACCATAATATCAAGATTTACTTCTGTAATGTTGTTCTTCTCTTCTTCTTCTTTTAACTTTTCCCTTATGATCACTAGATTAACTTCTACATCTACAAAAATGTTTTGCATATTTTCAAGTGTTGAGGGATTTCTTTCCCTTAGGTGAAATTGTATTTCTGGATCAAATGCTTTTGGATAATGCAAGAGAGCTGAATCAGGAGGAGGTCTGATATTTGATGGTATTGAATAATAAACTTGATTAAATCTGTTAGAAAATAGTGGTATTGTCTCATTTGGTTGTATTTTCAACTGATTATATTCTTCTATGATCACAAAAATATTGACTTTGATTATCCATCTATCAAGGGAAAATTTGACAAACTGC
This sequence comes from Pinus albicaulis, assembly GCA_034641835.2. Taxonomy (NCBI): domain Eukaryota; kingdom Viridiplantae; phylum Streptophyta; class Pinopsida; order Pinales; family Pinaceae; genus Pinus; species Pinus albicaulis. The sequence goes on along the minus strand of CM076575.1, from coordinate 876,703,736 downwards.
TGGAAATTTAAGATGCTTGCAATAGGAATATTTTTGAACCAACTCTTCACTTTAATTTGCAAAGAAAGAGTAAAAATATTGATTCTAACATCATCTTCATCAATCTCAAATAGGTCTAGCTAATTCTCAAAACCTTGAATATTTTTTTCTACAATGATGTTACCATTATCTCCACCAAACTTAGGGAGATATTTGTAATAGTTATCAGGGAAATAATGGAGTATAGGAGGTAATATGAGGGTCTTATATCTATTAGGAACTTTACAAGGTACAAGAATATGTACAGGGATTGTAAGATCTATCTTAATTACTTGAGGCCTACAATCAGAAGATGATTCTTATAAGTTTCAGAAGAAAGCTGCTCAAATGGATAAGTAGATTTTTTATTTACAATTTTCAAAGGAAAATAATCAAATATTAGTTTACGATCATTACTAAAATACAATATACATTGAAAAACCTTCTTGATAAGAAAGAACGTAATGTCTTGGATTAAGATCGAAGTTGAAAACCTGATATTGCCATGATGTTCTTACGGGTTCATTTCTCAAGTGGAGTCTTGAATTTGATTTTGAAATTGACTTGCAGTTGGAGTGGCCAAGTCGATGATTTTAACATTTGTATGTTTGATCACTGTCCACCAACATAGTTCAGATCTGATTCTTGTATAATATTTATATAGGACAAGCTCTTCCTAAGTGGAGTTGCCAATATGTTATCACTCAGTAATTTCTCAAGGTTAAAGAAAGAACTCACCAAGGTAACCACAAAACTACTCTTGAGATCAGGATCTAGCCTTCCTAATTCTCAGAGAGGGCTCTCTCTTTATGATTTAACTTTGTTTTTTTTTAGTCAATTTTAGGCTAGTTATGTAATTTTGATTGGTTTTGGTTTTGAATTGATTTAGTGGTGGAATTACTAATTCAGATGGATAGATGGAGGTCTATTTTCTGTTGGGCTATGGAGTCAATGTATCAAGCAACATGGAAGAATCATGTTCTAAAGGAGGTGTTCACAGGGCAAGGTAGCTGAGTAAATTTAGATCTTTAGGTTGGATGGTGAAATGATTCCAATCGAGATCAAGGAGAAATTAAGGGTTCCTCAAACAGGATAATGAAGGAAATGGCAGAGGTCAATCGAAAATAGGGATCAATTAAGAATTCCATAATATGGATATCGTAAGAAAACATGAAAATGAATAACAGTTCAAGACAAAGTGTATTTAAACAAGTTCTAAAATATAATTCTTGTTATATCATTTAAATTGGAAAACATGAAAGTATGTGAAAAAATCAAGAGAATAAGAAAGAAAAATCGAAAGTGCTTCTCTGAAGTGGCTGAACACATCAATCCTCTAATATAATTCCTTTATTACCCAATCCAGTTTTTTGACTTCAAAATGGTAGAATAAACCCTCAGGTTTCAGATCAATACAACTATAGAAGTGTTTAGCAACCCACACACACTTAATACTTTGAAATATGAAGTATTTATACAAAAATTAATACTAAATATCCTGTTTATCTAATCAGTATTTATTCTATAAAATAAAATATCTAAATCCTAAAAGGTAGTGACACCTTTCAACTGATTGAAAGTTGTCCCTATTTTACTTGATTGTTGTTATCTGTTGGTTTCTCTCATGCTAACTTGTCTCTCACGCTGTCCTCTTTCATCTGAATTTTTATTTTAACTCTGTTTTTTATCTTTAAACTATGTCTAACAATTTTATCGATGAAACGGGAACTATTACCTCAAAGCGGGAACTCTAGCCCAAAAAAACTCAAAAAACATGAAAAAACGCCCCAAAAACAAAAAGTGTGTATTCCAGAATGAATTTTTTTTTTTCTCAAGGTTGTTGGCAACCTATAAAATTTGTTCCATCAAAAGGTTTCCAAAACATTGTTCAGCCTTCAAGGAACAATTTCATTATAGAAAAGTGTATCTCTTGAAGCCTCTAGAAGACATCATATCCTTGTTTCAATCTTCATTGATGTTCTCATTTCAAGCTCAGAAAATTCTGCTGAATTCCATGAGAAATACTGCTACAAAATCCCCTTTTTACCCTTCCTGCACTCAGAAACTAACCTTCATCTTTTTCCATCATTTTCCTCTGTTTTCCATTTCCCTCATCTCCCATTCATAAAATTGCCTTTGTAGAGTTTAAAATTCCTTTTAAAACTCTATCGAAACCCCCAATTACCCTTTGAAAACCATTGAAAATCATGTTTTTATTAATAAAGCTTAAGCCCCCTTGGGCTAAGTCTTTAACCCTTTTCTTCCATACACTCACTCCCTGGAACTAAGCGCTAACCTTTTTCTGGCGCTTATCACATCGCAATCACAAGAGCGCATGTCTTTATGCCATTATAAAAGTTCCGATGCGATCGTGCGATCGCATAGCAATATTCCAATGACAAGATTAAAGCACCCTGGCCCGATCTGCGATTTGCGATTCCCCCGATGCATCTCCCGCCATCGATCTGATCTGCAGATCGATGACCTATATTTTATCGCATCGCAAATCTTCCAATGAGTTGATTGAAAAGCTCGGGCTTGAAACTGCGATTTCGATTGGCCCTTGTTATATAAAGCCCTGGGCCCATTGTATTCCGTAACTCCAAAGGCCCGCAGTCGGGCGCTTATCCTATATCACATATATATCCCATCCAAAACCATAAAAAACCTTTGTCATTTGTAAACTTCGGGTTTTATTTTATTTTATAAAATTCTTCGCCAGAGCGATTTCTCAATAAATCTACACTGTCGATCTAATCCACAGATCGAACGGTGTGGAATCCATATCCCCGGTGGTCCCCGCCAACCGTGCCCCGTTGCCCAAAAATCGTGTGGTTTTCATCGCACTGCCATCGAGCGGAGGGCGGTTTTTTCCCAATCGGCAGCGATTCCATACGCTGGCTGACATGCATTCCGAGCACTGTTTCAAAAAATACCATCCATCATGCATTAAATTTCTCCATCACACATTAAAGTTCAGACGAGGATGCCCAACGATATTGACCACAGCCGTCAGATCCGAACCCACTCTTCCGACGGAGATCGCTCGCCAAAGATGTTTGATGGTTAACTAAGATACACACACGATAAGCCGGGCTATCATATAGCGGCAACGACATCTCCGCCGTCGAT